>JACEEZ010006254.1:12500-32500 GCA_016584305.1 Chionoecetes opilio | reverse complement strand
TCTCTCTCTCTCTCTCTCTCTCTCTCTCTCTCTCTCTCCTCTCTCTCTCATGAAATACGCTCTTATCAGCACCACACGTAAACACATTCTGAATAGCAATTTTTCCCCCTTTCTCGTAACAACGTAGTTTCCCTCCCTAATGCACTTCCGGCACCCACACATCCAGGGAAAAAAACAACCTAACGGGAACTTAAGGAGGGAAAGAATAGTTGTTTTCTAGCCACAAGCCACATGAAAACAACAACTGTTTACCCCCAGAAACTGTTGATAGGGATAAAGGTAAAAAAAACCGAAGTATTATTTTCCTTGTTTTTCTTATTATGATTAAAGGTTGTAGGAGGAAGAGGATGGAGAGAAGAAGAGGGGTGGTTTGTACGTGGAGGAAAGTCAGGGTAATGAAAGAGGATGGGAGGAGGAAAGCAGGAAAAGCCGCAGGGATGGAGGGAAGGTAGGTAGGGAGAGAAAGAGGAAGAAAGGGAGAAGACCTGAGAAATAGAAGGAGAGGCTTGGCAGAGAAAATGAAGAAAAGCTATTTGTTGATGAGCTTTGGTGGGTAAAGAGAGAGAGAGAGGAGAGAGAGAGAGAGAGAGAGAGAGAGAGAGAGAGAGAGAGAGAGAGAGAGAGAGAGAGAGAGAGAGAGAGAGAGAGAGAGGAAGAGAGAGAGAGAGGAGAGAGAGAGAGAGAGAGAGAGAGAGAGAGAGAGAGAGGAGAGAGAGAGAGAGAGAGAGAGAGAGAGAGAGAGAGAGAGAGAGAGAGAGAGAGAGAGATAACACAAAGCTTTCGTAAACATATTTTTTCCAAGAGACGTGATAGTAATTTAGATCTAAGCTTTTGGGTGGTTGGTGTTTGCTTACAGAATGAGGATGGCAGAGAACCAACCACATCCACCTTCCTTTATCTTCACTACCATCATCGAGTAACCAACCAACCAATCCCTATCTACCACAACCACAACCACCATCACTACCACCTCTACTTCTACTGCACTACCATAACCACCAAAAACAACTTTCTTCTCTACCACAACCACAACCACCACTATCTCTACTTCTACTGCACTACCATAACCACCAACAACAACCTTCTTCTCTACCACAACCACCACCACCACTATCTCTACTTCTACTGCTACCTAACACACACAACTCTACCAACCACCACACACTACTTATTCTACTGCATCCATACACACACACTTTCTCTACCACAACCACCACCACCACTATCTCTACTTCTACTGCACTACCATAACCACCAACAACAACCTTCTTCTCTACCACAACCACAACCACCACAACCACCACCATCTCTACTTCTACTGCACTACCATAACCACCAACAACAACCTTCTTCTCTACCACAACCACAACCACCATCACCATCTCTACTTCTACTGCACTACCATAACCACCAAAAACATCCTTCTTCTCTACCACAACACAACCACCATCACCTCTACTTCTACTGTACTACCATAACCACCAACAACAACCTTCTTCTCTACCACAACCACAACCACAACCACCACCAACCACCAACAACAACAACCTTCTCCTCCAACACAAGAATTACAGTCAAATGTATTTCTTTCGTTCATAGCTTTAGTCGAAGGTTTTAAACTCATAGTAGTTTGGTGTGAGAACAATACGTTATCTGTAGGAGTATCTGAGGAAGACGCTGAAGGAGTAGGTAGCGTAGGAGTGTAAAGAATAGGCAGAAAAAACGTTTATTCGAGTTCCGCCAACGCCCGTATTTTTTTCTTCGTCTGAGAATATTTCAAGGTCACTAAAAGGACACTCTGTAAACGACCGATTTTTTTCTTTCCTTTGTCTGAAAATTCTTGGTACACATTTACCGTCACTAATTTTTGAATGTCGTGTTTATCTTATAGAGGAACGACATTCAGACATGGTATTCCGAACTCTCAAATATCGACTCTATATTCTATACGAACAGATTAATATTTTACGCGTACCTTGAAAGGAAGAAAGAATACATGCATAGCGTAGTGGCTTGGACGCTTCACTACACTACTACAGGACGCTTCACTACACTACTACAGGACGCTTCACTACACTACTACAGGACGCTTCACTACACTACTACAGGACGCTTCACTACACTACTACAGGACGCTTCACTACACTACTACAGGACGCTTCATTATACTACTACATGACTACAGGACGCTTCACTACACTATTACAGGACGCTTCACTACACTACTACAGGACGCTTCACTATACTACTACAGGACTACAGGACGCTTCACTACACTACTACAGGAATACAGGACGCTTCACTATATTACTACAGGACTACAGGACGCTTCACTACACTATTACAGGACTACAGGACGCTTCACTACACTACTACAGGACTAACAGGACGCTTCACTACACACTACAGGACTACAGGACGCTTCACTACACTACTACAGGACTACAGGACGCTTCACTATACTACTACAGGACTACAGGACGCTTCACTACACTACTACAGGACTACAGGACGCTTCACTATACTACTACAGGACTACAGGACGCTTCACTACACTACTACAGGACTACAGGACGCTTCACTAACTACTACAGGACTACAGGACGCTTCACTACACTACTACAGGACTACAGGACGCTTCACTACACTACTACAGGACTACGGACGCTTCACTATACTACTACAGGACTACAGGACGCTTCACTACACTACTACAGGACTACAGGACGCTTCACTATACTACTACAGGACTACAGGACGCTTCACTACACTACTACAGGTAGACGCTTCACTATACTACTACAGGACTACAGGACGCTTCACTACACTACTACAGGACTACAGGACGCTTCACTACACTACTACAGGACTAAAACAGGACAGGACGCTTCACTACACTACAAAGGACCTCACTACTACTACAGGACTACAGGACGCTTCACTACACTACTACAGGACGCTTCACTATACTACTACAGGACTACAGGACGCTTCACTACACTAACTACAGGACGCTTCACTCACTACTACAGGACTACAGGACGCTTCACACACATCAGGACGCTTCACTACACTACTACAGGACTACAGGACGCTTCACTATACTACTACAGGACTACAGGACGCTACTCAACTACAACTACTTACAGGACTACAGGACGCTTCACTACACTTACAGGACTACAGGACGCTTCACAAACTACTACAGGATACAGGACGCTTCACTACACTACTACAGGACTACAGGACGCTTCACTACACTACTACAGGACTACAGGACGCTTCACTACACTACTACAGGACTACAGGACGCTTCACTACACTACTACAGGACTACAGGACGCTTCACTACACTACTACAGGACTACAGGACGCTTCACTACACTACTACAGGACTACAGGACGCTTCACTACACTACTACAGGACTACAGGACGCTTCACTACACTACTACAGGACGCTTCACTACACTACTACAGGACTACAGGACGCTTCACTACCACTACGGACTACAGACGCTTCACTACACTACTACAGGACTACAGGACGCTTCACTACACTACTACAGGACGCTTCACTACACTACTACAGGACTACAGGACGCTTCACTACACTACTACAGGACTACAGGACGCTTCACTACACTACGACGCTTCACTACACTACAGGACTACAGGACGCTTCACTACACTACTACAGGACTACAGGACGCTCATAACAACAGGACTACAGGACGCTTCACTACACTACTACAGGACGCTTCACTACACTACTACAGGACTACAGGACGCTTCACTACACTACTACAGGACGCTTCACTACACTACTACAGGACTACAGGACGCTTCACTACACTACTACAGGACGCTTCACTACACCACTACAGGACTACAGGACGCTTCACTACACTACTACAGGACTACAGGACGCTTCACTACACTACTACAGGACGCTTCACTACACTACTACAGGACTACAGGACGCTTCACTACACTACTACAGGACTACAGGACGCTTCACTACACTACTACAGGACGCTTCACTACACCACTACAGGACTACAGGACGCTTCACTACACTACTACAGGACTACAGGACGCTTCACTACACTACTACAGGACTACAGGACGCTTCACTACACTACTACAGGACTACAGGACGCTTCACTACACTACTACAGGACCGAGCTATTATACAGTCTTGGTAACAGTCAATCTAGCAGTTCATATTCATTTCCAGGATGATAGACGTTCAGCCGATGGTTACCTGGGTGTCACGGTCAGCTTTGCGTTCCAGGATATATATTTTTTCAACAAACAAACTCAAATACAGAAGCTATCCTCCCCCTCCAACAAACAAACTCAATTGGTGAAGTCCCCCTCTCTCAAAAAAAAAACGGAGGAACACGAGTGACAAAACGCCAAATGGATGATCACAAAACCTCATCCAGTGACGCCGTGACGCAAAGACTCCTTCCTTCCTTCCTTCCTTCCTTCCTTCCTTCCTTCTTCCTTCCTTCCTTCCTTCCTTCCTTCCTTCCTTCCTTCCTTCCTTCCTTCCTTCCTTCCTTCCTTCCTTCCTTCCTTCCTTCCTTCCTGGCTAGCTGGCTGGCTGGCTGGCTGGCTGGCTGGCTGGCTGGCTGGCTGGCTGGCTGGCTGGCTGGCTGGCTGGCTGGCTGGCTGGCTGGCTGGCTGGCTGGCTGGCTGCCTGCCTGCCTGCCTGCCTGCCTGCCTGCCTGCCTGCCTGCCTGCCTGCCTGCCTGCCTGCCTGCCTCCTTCCTTCCTTCCTTCCTTCCTTCCTTCTCCATCACACCTAAAAAGAACGGGACAGCGAAGGTACGAACTCGCCAAACTTATGCAACGAATATTACATCCAAAGCAATTTTCCCTTTTGAGTCCATTTTAACCCTATGATGAAAACTGTAATTCGCACCCAAGCAGGACGAGGCTTTCCGGGCGACCGTAAACTGGCTGGATTTTCATTTCAGACTCCCAATTTTATCCTGTGATAGTCGGGTCTTCTCGGAAACTGCGCTGCTGGGGCCACGCTAGACGTTATTCTTACTCATTTTTATCTGGAGCTCTGAATCCGATGACTGTAATGGGCTGATAGAGGAGGAAAATAAGGAAGGAAGGATAGAAGGAAAGAGGGAGAGAGTTAAGGAACAAAAGGTGGGAAGACAGGAGTATGGTAGGAGGAAAAGGATGAAGGAAAGGAAATGAAGGAAGGAAGTAACGATAGAGGGAAAGAGGGAAGGAACAGAAGGTGGGATGACAGGATTATGGTAAGAGGAAAAGAAGGAAGGATAGAAGGAGGGATAGAGGGATAGAGGGAAAGAAGGAAGAAAAGAAACAGGGAAAGAGGAAAGTAAGGAATAAAGGAAAGAGGGAAAGAGGGAAGGAAGGAAGAAAGGATAGAGGGAATGAATAAAAGAAGGAAGGAAGGAAAGAAGGAAAGAGGAAAAGAAGGAAGAAAGGATAGAAGGAAAGAGTAAAAGAAGGAAGAAAGGATAGAGGGAAAGAGGAAAAGAAGGAAGAAAGGATAGGGGGAAAGAGGAAAAGAAGGAAGAAAGGATAGAGGGAAAGAGGAAAAGAAGGAAGAAAGGATAGGGGGAAAGAGGAAAAGAAGGAAGAAAGGATAGAGGGAAAGAGGAAAAGAAGGAAGAAAGGATAGAAGGAAAGAGGGAAAGAAGGAAGAAAGGATAGAGGGAAAGAAGAAAAGAAGGAAGAAAGGATAGGGGGAAAGAGGAAAAGAAGGAAGAAAGGAAAGAGGGAAAGAGGAAAGGAAGGAAGAAAGGATAGAGAGAAAGAGGAAAGGAAGGAAGAAAAGAAAGAAGGAAAGAGGAAGGAAGGAAGAAAGGATAGAGGGAAAGAGTAAAAGAAAGAAGAAAGGAAAGAAGGAAAGAGGAAAAGAAGGAAGAAAGGATAGGGGGAAAGAGGAAAGAAGGAAGAAAGGATAGAAGGAAAGAGGAAAAGAAGGAAGAAAGGAAAGAGGGAAAGAGGGAAGGAAGGAAGGAAGGATAAAGGGAAAGAGGGAAAGAAGGAAGAAAGGATAGAAGGAAAGAGGAAAAGAAGGAAGAAAGGATAGAGGGAAAGAGTAAAAGAAGGAAGAAAGGAAAGAAGGAAAGAGGAAAAGAAGGAAGAAAGGATAGAGGGAAAGAAGAAAAGAAGGAAGAAAGAATAGGGGGAAAGAGGAAAAGAAGGAAGAAAGGATAGGGGGAAAGAGGAAAGGAAGGAAGAAAGGAAAGAGGGAAAGAGGAAAGGAAGGAAGAAAGGAAAGAGGGAAAGAGGGAAAGAAGGAAGAAAGGATAGAAGGAAAGAGTAAAAGAAGGAAGAAAGGATAGAAGGAAAGAGGGAAAGAAGGAAGAAAGGATAGAGGGAAAGAGTAAAAGAAGGAAGAAAGGATAGAGGGAAAGAGTAAAAGAAGGAAGAAAGGATAGAAGGAAAGAGGGAAAGAAGGAAGAAAGGATAGAGGGAAAGAGTAAAAGAAGGAAGAAAGGATAGAGGGAAAGAGGAAAAGAAGGAAGGATAGAGGGAAAGAGGAAAGGAAGGAAGAAAAGAAAGAAGGAAAGAGGAAAGGAAGGAAGAAAGGAAAGAGGAAAGGAAGGAAGGAAGGAAGGATAGGGGGAAAGAGACAAAGAAGGAAGAATGAAAAGAGGGAAAGAGGAAAGAAGGAAGAAAGGATAGAGGGAAAGAAGGAAGGAGGTAAGGAACAAAAGGTGGGAAGACAAGTTTGGTCTTTCGCCTCGTCTACAGAAGTTGGAATTCGAGAGCCTTTCCAAGACGTCCCCAAAGAACCCTGAGACACGCAAGCTAAAGAGAGAGTGAATAGAAACTGTGGGAAAATAATTATATTCATTCACTCACCTAACAGTTACATAGAAAAAAAAAGACATCACAAACTGTTATAGTAAAATGTGTGAGGAAATTTTTTGAATATAAATCCTCAGCAACTTTTTACGAAAATATAGTTATGAAATGGCTGGAAAAAAACAGGTCTATATAAAAAGTGTCACACTAACAGGAATTTGCAGGTGTACTAACCCTTGACAAACACACACACACGCACGCACACGCACGCACAGACACACACACACACAAACACACACACAGACACTCACACTCACACTCACACTCACACTCATACACATACACATACACACACACACACACACACACACACACACACACAGCACGCACACACACACACGCACACGCACACGCACATACCCACCCACACACACCACACCACACATACACACACACACACACACACACACACACACACACACACACACACACACACAACACACACACAGGTAAAAATAAAACACCTTTGCATACACACTTCCTCAACTCATGTCCCAAGTGGCTGTGAGGCGTCGCTTTCATCCCTCCACACAAACAGACGACAGAAAACGACGACCCATGAAACGCCACAACAACGCGACGACAAAAAGTTGGGCGCGACAGAGCGGTTATATTTATTTCTCAACACACACATTTTCCTTCCTCAAAGTTTTCCTCCTCACTTTCGCGTTCCTGTCTTCTTACTACCTGACGTCTCTTCTCCTTTCTTCCTGTCTTCTTCTTCTTCTTCTTTTCCTCCTTATTTTCTCGTTTTTGTCTTCTTACTACCTGACGTCTCTTCTCCTTTCTTCCTGTCTTCTTCTTCTTCTTCTTTTCCTCCTTATTTTCTCGTTCCTGTCTTCCTACTACCTGACGTCTCTTCTCCTTCCTTCCTGTCTTCTTCTTGTTGTTTTCCTTCTTTATCGTCTCGTCCTTCTCTTCCCTCTCACACTTTCCATAACTCACACTCTAACACTCTCCTCGTTACACTCTTCCACTCTTACTTACTTTCCATCCAAGGTCCTCCTCCTCCTCCTCCTCCTCCTCCTCCTCCTCCTCCTCCTCCTCCTCCTCCTCCTCCTCCTCCTCCTCCTCCTCCTCCTCCTCCTCCTCCTCCTCCTCCTCCTCCCCCCTTAACCCTCCTCTTTACCATGGATTATCACCTCTTTTAAAACCTCCTCCTCCTCCTCCTCCTCCTCCTCCCCCACCTCCTCCTCCTCCTCCTCTCCTCCTCCTCCTCCCCCCTACCTCCTTCTACACCTCCTCCTCCACTACATCCCTGGCTCTCAAGGATGTCTCCCTCCCCTCCTTCCCTTCCCCTACCTTCCCCTCTCTTGTCACTAGCTAAGGAGACTACTACCCTCCAAACCTCTTCCTCCAATCCCTCCCCCCTTCCCCCCCCTCCCCCCTCCCCCTTCCTCCTTATTTCCCCTCTTTCCCCTCTTTCCCCTCGGCCAGGTTCCTCCTTTACCAGTGAGATTAAAGTGTCAGAAGAGCCCTTTTTTTCGTCTTTTTTAATTAATGACGGACTGATATTGGAGTGATTCTATTTATTTATCATTTTTTTTCCCTGCATTGCTAGTTGCCTACTCTATAATCATGAAACAGAAAATGGTGGTGCAATGTGTTTTCAATTAATTACTCTATGTGTCTGGATTCATCGATTTAAATATTCCCGGCCAGAGTGTTTCGCATTTTGCAGTGAGCTTTGTATAGAGAGATCCCATCCAATTTCACTTTTATTTAAATCCCAACGAGAATATTTTTTGCTCTGGCCAATCAATATAAAATTGACTTACTATGTTCGTTCTCTCTATCGTCTTTCATTTTTTCATTTTTTCATTTTTTGTAGGGGTATTTCTGAACTTTTTTCTTCTTTCTTTTTCTTTTTCTTTTTCTTTTAGCTTTGTTTCATCATAATGACTAAAATGTCATTATTCTTTTATCATTATTCTTTCTTCCTTTCAAAACGTTCATATTTAACAGTAGGTCAACGAAACTACCACCAACCGTAATAACATACCACTAGTAATATAACAACAACTACTACTACTACTACTATCTACTCTACCTACTATAATTACTATTCTACATATATCAAACTACACTACTAATACTATACTACTACTGTACTACTACTACTATAACTACTACTACTACTACTATAATTACTACTGCTACTACTACTACTATAATTTCTACTACTACTACTACTACAATTACTACTGCTACTACTACTACTATAATTTCTACTACTACTAATACTACTATAATTACTACTGCTACTACTACTACTATAATTACTACTGCTACTACTACTACTACTATAATTTTTACTACTACTACTACTACTACTACTATAATTACTACTGCTACTACTACTACTATAATTTATACTACTGCTACTACTACTATAATTACTACTGCTACTACTACTACTATAATTTATACTACTACTACTACTATAATTACTACTGCTACTACTACTACTGCTACTACTACTACTATAACTACTACTACTACTACTACTATTACTACTGCTACTATAACTACTACTACTACTACTACTACTACAACAACAAAAACAACAACAACAACAACAACAGCAACAACAACAACCACTACTACCACTACTACAACAACTACAACTAATACATCTATCTTCCCTTTACACCAAATAAAAAAATAATAAACTACGTAATATTAAAAACACTGAACAAAACTTTTTCATCATTTTCTTTTAACTGACACAATTTTTTTTTTAGAAGTGAGAACCATCGACAGCAACTCTTTTTTTTTTTTTACTTTTTTTTTTTTTTTTTTTTTTTCCATTTTTTTCATTTTCCTTTTCATTTACGATCATTTTTCAAGTGGGTGTCAGCGGCAGTGGAGTGTAATATCCATCACCAGTCACCGTCATCAGCCTGCAGCTTAGCCGTGCAGGCCTCAACGGCGGGGGGACATTGCAGGCCCTTGATTGCCGGGGCTTACGAAGGGCGGTATTAGCTGTAGTGGCGGTGGTGGTGGTGATGGTGTGGTGGTGGTGGTGGTGTGGTGGTGGTAAGTGACGTTGTTATTAGGAGTAGTAGTAGTTGTTGCGTTGTAGGTGTGATTTTACTTGTAGTTATGGTGGTAGTGGTAGCAGTTGTTGTTGTTGTGGTAGTAATAGTAGTAATAGTAGTAGTAGTAGTAGTAGTAGTAGTAGTAGTAGTAGTAGTAGTAGTAGTAGTAGTAAGAGCAGTAGAAACAAAATAATCGCAGTAATTGATAATAGTAGTGAAAGTACTAACTTAAGCCATGAAATTGCGATGGTAATGGTGGAAGTTAAGTAGGAGGAGGAGGAGGAGGAGGAGGAGGAGGAGGAGGAGGAGGAGGAGGAGGAGGAGGAGGGAGGAGGAGGAGGAGGAGAGAAGAAAAGGAGAAGGTGAAGAAGTATCAACGTGATGGATGTTCTTGAGGGTGCAAGTGTCATTCTTCCTCCCCTCACCCTCTCCCCTCACCCTTCCCTCTCCCCTCACCGTCCCCCTCCCCTCTCAGCCCCTAAACTTTCCCTCACCCCCCCCAACCTTTCTCTCACCCCCCCTCTCCTCCCTCCCCTCACCCCTCCTTGCCCTCGATACTTGGAGGAATAATGATGTGACTTGGAGGGAATATTTATCACGGGGCGTCGGTGCTAATGGGACGGGTCTGTCTGGGCGGGACGGGGCGGGACGGAGCGGGTACGAGGCAGGGATGGGGTAGGGACGGGGCAGGCCGGGGCAGGGACGGGGACCGGGGACGGGGGGACGAGGGCGGAGTTCTTTCCCTTCTTCTTAGAGCGTCACACAAATCCTACCGAGGTATACTGACCTTGAACGAGAGAGAGGGGAGAGAGAGAGAGAAGAGAGAGGGAGAGAGAGGAGAGAGAGAGAGAGAGAGAGAGAGAGAGAGAGAGAGAGAGAGAGAGAGAGAGAGAGAGAGAGAGAGAGAGAGAGAGAGAGAGAGAGAGGAGAGAGAGGAGAGAGAGAGAGAGAGAGAGAGAGAGAGGAGAGGACTGATTGCAAATGCTCAGTACTGCAAGAGAGTCGAGAGAGAGAATATGAGAGAGACCAACAGAAGACGAGAGAGAGAGAATGAGAGACAATCGAAGAATAGAGCAGAGAGAGCTATAGAATGGGAAATTGTGTCACATCTCTCTCGCCTCTCTCTCTCTACAAGTCAAGTCATATTATAGCCAACTTAACCAGTGCTTCAATGCAGCTCTACTATGTCAAATTTTTTAAAGATCTCTCCTCTCTCTCTCCCTCTCTCTCTCTCTCTCTCTCTCCTCTCTCTCTCTCTCTCTCTCTCTCTCTCTCTCTCCTCTCTCCCCCCCCCTCAAGCCTGCAGGAGGATCGAGGCACTCTTAGTTGCCCCGCCCCGCCTGTGCCCCGCGTAATGGCCCTCATCAGTGCGCCTCTGATCTCATTTACCCGACGAACCAAATCGAGGCCTGAAGAGCTTTGAGAAGAGAACTGCAGGGAGGAGTGAGAGGGCGAGGACGGCAAGAGGGGAGGACGAGGACGAGGAGGATAAGGAGAACAGGAGGAGGACAAGAAAAGGAGGACGAGGAGTATAAGGAGAACAGGAGGAGGACAAGAAAAGGAGGACAAGGAGGATAAGGAGAACAGGAATTTGAGGAAGAACGAAGTTTGAGAACGAGAGGAATTTGATTCAGAAAGATTTTGACATTCATAGAAAATGTCAAAATCTTTCTGAATCAAATTCCTCTCGTGACTTCTGGCATCTAGCTAATAACATCTCTAACAATTTTTCTTCTGCATTTTTTCCTCCTATGCTTCACCCAGATGGCTCCACAGCTGTCTCATCTACTTCTAAAGCTGAACTCTTCGCTCAAACATTTGCTAAAAATTCCACTCTGGTTGATAAAGGGCTTGTTCCTCCTTCTCCTCCACCCTCTGACTTTATTATGCCTGTCATTAAGATCCTTCGGAATGATGTTTTCTTTGCCCTTTCTGGCCTAGATCCTCGGAAGGCTTACGGTCCTGACGGAGTCCCTCCTATTGTTCTCAAAAACTGTGCTTCTGTGCTTGCACCTTGCCTGGTCAAACTTTTCCGTCTATGTCTATCTACTTCCACCTTTCCTTCTTGCTGGAAGTTTGCTCACATCCAACCTGTTCCTAAGAAGGGTGACGGTTCTAATCCTTCAAACTACCGTCCTATAGCTTTGACTTCCTGCCTTTCTAAAGTTTTTGAATCTATACTTAATAAGAAGATTCTTAAGCATCTATCTGCTCACAATCTTCTATCTGATCGTCAGTACGGTTTCCGTAAAGGGCGATCTACTGGCGATCTTCTAGCTTTCCTAACTGAATCTTGGTCATCCTCCTTTAGGGGTTTCGGTGAAACTTCTGCTGTTGCCCTTGACATATCAAAAGCTTTTGATAGAGTCTGGCACAAATCTTTAATTTCCAAACTACCCTCATTCGGTTTCTATCCTTCTCTCTGTACCTTCATTTTAAGTTTCCTTTCAAACCGTTCTATTGCAGCTACTGTAAACGGACATTGTTCTTCTCCTAAATCTATCAATAGTGGTGTTCCCCAGGGTTCTGTTCTATCACCCACTCTCTTTCTATTATTCATTAATGATCTTCTAAGTCTAACTCAAAGCCCTATCCACTCCTACGCTGATGATTCTACCCTGCATTTTTCAACGTCGTTTATTAGACGTCCAACTCAACAGGAACTAAGTGATTCACGGAGAGATGCCACCGAGCGCCTAACTTCTGATCTTTCTATTATTTCTGAACGGGGCAAAGCAAACCTTGTTTTGTTCAATGCCTCAAAAACCCAATTTCTTCACCTATCTACTCGACAAAACCAACCAGATAACTATCCCCTCTTCTTCAATGACACTCAACTGTCTCCTTCTTCTACAATGAACATTCTAGGATTATCCTTTACTAAAAATCTGAACTGGAAATCTCACATCTCATCTCATGCTAAAACAGCGCTTAAGAAGTTAGGTGTGCTGTGGCGTCTGCATCCTTTTTTTTCTCCCTCCCAATTGCTTGCTCTCTACAGGGGCCTTATCCGCCCATGTATGGAGTATGTCTCACATGTTTGAGGAGGATCTACTCATACAGCTCTCCTAAACAGGGTTGAGTCAAAAGCTTTTCGTTTCATCAACTCCTCTCCTCTGACTGACTGTCTTCAATCTTTAAATCACCGCCGCAATGTTGCTTCTCTTGCTCTCTTCTACTGTTATTTTCATGCTCACTGCTCTTCTGAACTTGCTAACTGCATGCCTCCCCCACTCCCACGGCCTCGCTGCACAAGACTTTCTACTCATTCCCATCCCTATTCTGTCCATCTTCCTAATGCAAGAGTTAATCAGTATCTTTACTCTTTCATCCCTTTCACTGGTAAACTTTGGAACTCTCTTCCTGTTTCTATTTTTCCACTTTCCTATGACTTAAATCTTTTCAAAAGAAGAGTAACAAGACACCTCCCGAACTAAATTGCCTACCCTTGTTTTATTTTATCTCTTACTCTCTTTATAGGGATGGCATAAGGGCTTTGTTTTTACCATTTTTATGTGCCTTGCCATTCCTGTGATGTAAAAAAAAAAAAAAAAAAAAAAAAAGGGGGATAAGAAAAGGAGGACGAGGAGTTAGGGAGAACAGAGGCAAGAAAAGGATGGCCGAGGGATAGGAGAAAAGAGAGGACAAGAAAAGGATGACGAGGAGGATAAGGAGAACAGGAGGACAAGAAAAGGAGGACGAGGAGGATAAGGAGAACAGGAGGACAAGAAAAGGAGGACGAGGAGGATAAGGAGAACAGGAGGACAAGAAAAGAAGGACGAGGAGGACAAGAAAAGGAGAACAAGAAGAGGACAAGAAAAGGAGGACAAGAGGAGGACAAGAAAAGGAGAACAAGAGGAGGACAGGAAAAGGAGGACGAGGAAGGTGAGGACGAAGGTAAGGAGTGACGAGGGTGGGGAGGAAAAGGACAAGGAAGACGATGCAGGAAAAGAGGAAGGAAGGCGAAGACAAAAGAAGAGAGATAGAGGGTAGTAAAGAACGAAGAGACCAAGGACAAAGGCGGCGCGAATACGAGGGGAAAAGTAGGGGAAGAAAGGAATAGAAGAAGGAAAAGAAGGATATTGAAGGAAAAGAGGGGAAAAGTAGGGGAAGAAAGGAATAGAAGAAGGAAAAGAAGGATATTGAAGGAAAAGAGGGGAAAAAAGGGGGAGAAAGGAATAGAAGAAGGAAAGGAAGGATATTGAAGGAAAAGAGGGGAAAAAAGAAGGGGAAGAAAGGAATAGAAGAAGGAAAAGAAGGAAAAGGAAGGAAAAGAGGGGAAAAAAGAAGGGGGAAGAAAGGAACAGAAGAAGAAAAGAAGGATATAGAAGGAAAATAGGGGGAAAGGAACGCAGGAGTAACACAAAACAGGACGCTTGCTTCCTTGCTTACTTGCTTGCTGCTTGCTTGCTTGCTTGCTTGCCTGCTTGCTTGCTTGCTTATAAAGACGTTACCTCCTCACGTTAACTCTTTTCAGGTAGATAAATGTTCCCCTGGAGTGAAAACAAGACAGAGAAGGGACAAGGCTGCCTTCAATATTATTATTATATTTTTATATTATATATATTGGTTTTTAGCTTACTACTACGTAACTACTATACTACTACTACTACTTATTGCTTCTACTACATACTACTACTACTCTACTTGACTTTCTACTTACTATACTTATTTGCTTCTATATATACTACTATATACTACTGCTACTACTATTACTATTACTAGCCACTCCCTCCTAGCCACTCCCTCCGGTACAATGCCAGCACGAGATAGGGAAAACCAAGACCAAGGGACTATATCTTTTATCCTATCTCTCTTGGCTTTGGGGAGACCAATGGTGGCAAGAAGTGTTCAGGAATGATTTATGGGATGGGAAAGAAAATATTGGCTTTTTAAACAAGGCAGAGGTATTCTAACACTAGTGAAGATCATAATTTCACGACAAAAACAACTGTTCAAGAAGTGTTTAGGAAATTTTTATGGGATGGGAAATAAAATAATGGCTTTTTAAACAAGGCAGAGGTATTCTAAATTTCTAACACTAGTGAAGATCATAATTTCACGACAAAAATAACGGTTTAAGAAGTGTTTTGGAAATGTTTATGGAGTGGGAAACAATATATTGGCTTTTTAAATAAGGCAGAAGTATTTTATCACAACTGAAGATTAGAAATTGCGGAAAAGGGGGTAAAATGAAGAGGAAAAAGGCGTAATTTCACGACAAAAATAACTGTTTAATGTTCGTATATACTTTTTTTCTGCCAAACTTGTGAAATATAATCATATTTCGTTATTTCAGTTTCCGTTGCATATTTTTTTTCAGACAAAGAACTTGACCTAAAAAGTATGACGTTTAATTAAGTTATCAGATTATTTCGTTGCTTTGCGTACAGACGAAGGGAAGGAGGATGCTTAAGAGTGAGGGGAAGGAGGGTGTTTAAGAGTGAGGGGAAGGAGGATGCTTAAAAGTGAGGGGAAGGAGGATGCTTAAGAGTGAGGGGAAGGAGGGTGTTTAAGAGTGAGGGGAAGGAGGATGCTTAAGAGTGAGGGGAAGGAGGGTGTTTAAGAGTGAGGGGAAGGAGGATGCTTAAGAGTAAGGGGAAGGAGGATGTTTAAGAGTGAGGGGAAGGAGAATGTTTAACAGTGAGGGGAAGGAGGATGCTTAAGAGTGAGGGGAAGGAGGATGCTTAAGAGTGAGGGGAAGGAGGATGTTTAAGAGTGAGGGGAAGGAGGATGTTTAAGCGTGAGGGAAAGGAGGATGCTTAAGAGTGAGGGGAAGGAGGGTGTTTAAGAGTGAGGGGAAGGAGAATGTTTAAGAGTGAGGGGAAGGAGGTGTTAAGAGTGAGGGAAGGAGAATGTTAAGAGTGAGGGGAAGGAGGATGCTTAAGAGTGAGGGGAAGGAGGATGCTTAAGAGTGAGGGGAAGGAGGATGCTTAAGAGTGAGGGAAGGAGGATGTTTAAGAGTGAGGGGAAGGAGGATGTTTAAGGTGAGGGAAAGGAGGATGCTTAAGAGTGAGGGAAGGAGGTGTTTAAGAGTGAGGGAAGGAGATGTTTAAGAGTGAGGGGAAGGAGGATGCTTAAGAGTGAGGGGAAGGAGGATGCTTAAGAGTGAGGGGAAGGAGGATGCTTAAGAGTGAGGGGAAGGAGGATGTTTAAGAGTGAGGGGAAGGAGGATGTTTAAGAGTGAGGGGAAGGAGGATGCTTAAGAGTGAGGGGAAGGAGGATGCTTAAGAGTGAGGGGAAGGAGGATGTTTAAGAGTGAGGGGAAGGAGAATGTTTAACAGTGAGGGGAAGGAGGATGCTTAAGAGTGAGAGAAAGGAGGATGTTTAAGAGTGAGGGGAAGGAGGATGCTTAGGAGTGAGGGGAAGGAGGATGTTTAAGAGTGAGGGGAAGGAGGATGCTTAAGAGTGAGGGGAAGGAGGGTGTTTAAGAGTGAGGGGAAGGAGGATGCTTAAGAGTGAGGGGAAGGAGGATGCCTAAGAGTGAGGGGAAGGAGGATGCTTAGGAGTGAGGGGAAGGAGGATGTTTAAGAGTGAGGGGAAGGAGGATGCTTAAGAGTGAGGGGAAGGAGGGTGTTTAAGAGTGAGGGGAAGGAGGATGCTTAAGAGTGAGGGGAAGGAGGATTCCTAGAGTGAGGGGAAGGAGGATGCTTAAGAGTGAGGGGAAAGGAGGATGCTTAAGAGTGAGGGAAGGAGGATGCTTAAGAGTGAGGGGAAGGAGGATGTTTAAGAGTGAGGGGAAGGAGGATGCTTAAGAGCGAGGGGAAGGAGGATGCTTAAGAGTGAGGGGAAGGAGGATGTTTAAGAGTGAGGGGAAGGAGAATGTTTAAAAGTGAGGGAAGGAGGATGCTTAAAGTGAGGAAGAGGCTGCTAAGAGTGAGGGAAGGAGGATGCTTAAGAGTGAGGAAGGAGGATGCTATAAGAGTGAGAAAGGAGATTTAAGAGTGAGGGGAAGGAGATGCTTAAGAGTGAGGGAAGGAGGTGTTAAGAGTGAAGGGGAAAAATAAGTAAGATGAGGAAGGAGGAATGACTTAAGAGTGAGGGAGGAGGCATGATAAGATGAGGCGGAAGAGCATGCTTAAAGTGAGGGAAGGAGGATGCTTTAAGATGAGGGGAAGGAGGAGCTTAAAGTAGGGGACAGGAGGATGCTAAAGTGGGGGAAGGAGGCATGCTTAAGAGTGAGGGAAGGAGGATACTTAAGAGTGAGGGAAGGAGGAGCTATAAGAGTGAGGGAAGGAGGATAATATTAAGAGTGAGGGGAAGGAGATGTCAAGAAGTGAGGAAGGAGTAGCTAAGATGAGAAAAGGACGATTTTAAGAGTGAGGGAAGGAGGATGCTTAGGAGTGAGGGAAAAGGAATGTTCAAAGTAAGGGAAGGAGGTGCTTAAGCAGTGAGGGAAGGAGTGTCAAGAGTGAGGGAAGAGGATGTAAATGAGGGAAGGAGATGCCTAAGATGAGGGGAAGGAGGATGCGTAAGAGTAGGGTAAGGAGGATGCTTAAGAGTGAGGAAGGAGGATGCTTAAGAGGAGGGGCAAGGAGATGTTTAAGAGTGAGCGAAGGAGGATGCTTAGAGCGAGGGGAAGGAGGATCTTAAGAGTGAGGGAAGGAGATGCTTAATAGTGAGGTGAAGGAGGATGCTAAGAGTGAGGGAAGGAGGATTTTAATGAGTGAGGGAAGGAGGATCTTAAGATGAGGGAAGGAGATAGCTAAGAGTGAGGGGAAGGAGATGCTTAAAGTAGGAAGGATGCTTAAGAGTGAGGGAAGAAGTCTTTAAGAGTGACGAAGAAGGAATGTAATAAGATGTGAGGGAAGGAGATGTTAAGCGTGAGGCGAAGAAGGATGTTTAAGATGAGTCGAAGGAGGAGTTAAGAGTGGGGGAAGGAGATTTAAACGTGAGGGAGGAGGTACTTAAGAGTGAGGGGAAGAGGATCCTTAAGAGTGAGGGGAAGCGAGGATGCTTAAGAGTGAGGGAAGGAGATGCTAAGAGTGAGGGAAGGAGGAGCTTATAAGTGAGGGGAGGAGGATGCTTAAGAGTGAGGGGAAAGCGGGAGCTTAAGTGTATGACATTCTATAAATTGCCACGTATATAAATAAAGTTCCACAGATATAACGTTCCATTATCTCAACACTTCAACACTGTAAATAATGTCAACACTATAAATACGTCAACACTGTAAATACGTCAACACTATAAATACGTCAACACTGTAAATACGTCAATACTATAAATACGTCATCACTATAAACACGTCAACACTATAAATACGTCAACACTGTAAATACGTCAACACTATAAATACGTCAACACTATAAATACGTCAACATTATAAATACAAAAGCACTATAAATACGTCAACACTATTAATACGTCAACATTATAAATACGTCAACACTATAAATACGTCAACACTATTAATACGTCAACACTATAAATACGTCAACACTATAAATACGTCAACACTATAAATACGTCAACACTATAAATACGTCAACACTATAAATACGTCAACACTATAAATACGTCAACACTATAAATACGTCAACACTATAAATACTTCAACACTGTAAATACGTCAACACTATAAATACGTCAACACTATAAATACGTCAACACTATAAATACGTCAACACTGTAAATACGTCAACACTATAAATACGTCAACACTATAAATACGTCAACACTATAAATACGTCAACACTATAAATACTTCAACACTGTAAATACGTCAACACTATAAATACGTCAACACTATAAATACGTCAACACTATTAATGCGTCAACAATATAAACACGTCAACACTATAAATACGTTAACACTGTAAATACTTCAACACTGTAAATACTTCAACACTATAAATACTTCAACACTATAAATACGTCAACACTGTAAATACGTCAACACGGTAAATACGTCAACACTATAAATACTTCAACACTATAAATACATCAACACTATAAATACGTCAACACTATAAATACGTCAACATTATAAATACGTCAACACTATAAATACGTCAACATTATAAATACGTCAACACTGTAAATACTTCAACACTATAAATACATCAACACTATAAATACGTCAACACTATAAATACTTCAACACTATTAATACTTCAACACTATAAATACTTCAACACTGTAAATACTTCAACAGTATAAATACTTCAACACTATAAATACGTCAACACTGTAAATAGTTCAACACTGTAAATACTTCAACACTAAAAATACTTCAACACTGTAAATACGTCAACACTGTAAATACTTCAACACTGTAAATACTTCAACACTGTAAATACGTCAACACTATAAATACTTCAACACTATAAATACGTCAACACTATAAATACGTCAACACTATAAATACGTCAACACTATAAATACTTCAACACTATAAATACGTCAACACTATTAATACGTCAACACTATAAATACGTCAACACTATAAATACTTCAACACTATAAATACGTCAACACTATTAATACGTCAACACTATAAATACTTCAACACTATAAATACGTCAACACTATTAATACGTCAACACTATAAATACGTTAACACTATAAATACTTCAACACTATAAATACGTCAACACTGTAAATACTTCAACACTATAAATACGTCAACACTGTAAATACTTCAACACTGTAAATACTTCAACACTATAAATACGTCAACACTATAAATACGTCTACACTGTAAATACTTCAACACTATAAATACGTCAACACTGTAAATACTTCAACACTATAAATACGTCAACACTGTAAATACGTCAACACTGTAAATACTTCAACACTATAAATACGTCAACACTATAAATACGTCAACACTGTAAATACTTCAACACGGTAAATACGTCAACACTAAATACGTCTACACTGTAAATACTTCAACACTATAAATACGTCAACACTATAAATACTTCAACACTATAAATACGTCAACACTGTAAATACGTCAACACTGTAAATACTTCAACACTATAAATACGTCAACACTATAAATACGTCAACACTGTAAATACTTCAACACGGTAAATACGTCAACACTGTAAATACGTCAACACTGTAAATACTTCAACACT
>JACEEZ010006254.1:0-7500 GCA_016584305.1 Chionoecetes opilio | reverse complement strand
TCCTTCTATTATCATTCTATAGCTATTTGTTGGTTTCTGATATTGTGTTCTTCTTCTTTTTCTGTATTTTAGTATGTGTCTGGTCCTAGTCTCCTCCTCCTCCTATTCCTCTTCCTCTAAATTCATGTCTTCCTCCTCTTCCTTCATTACTACTCCTTCTTATTCTTCCTTAGTTAATTTAAATATGTCCTCTTTCTCCTCCTCCTATTCCTATTCCTCTAAATTCATGTCTTCCTCCTCTTCCTTCATTCCTCCTCCTTCTTATTCTTCCTTAGTTAATTCAAGTCTGTCCTCTTTCTCCTCCTAATCCTTCATTATCCTTCTCTACCACTTCTGTTTGTCTTATCTACTACTTCTACTGCCCTGTTGCCTCCTACTACTCTATATACTACGTCTTATCTACTACTTATACTGCCCTGTTGCTTCCTTATCCTCCTCTACTACTTCTTGTCTTCTCTACTACTTATACTGCCCTGTTGCCTCCTACTACTCTATATACTACGTCTTATCTACTACTTATACTGCCCTGTTGCTTCCTTATCCTCCTCTACTACTTCTTGTCTTATCTACTACTTCTACTGCCCTGTTGCTTCCTACTACTCTATATACTACGTCTTATCTACTACTTATACTGCCCTGTTGCTTCCTTACCCTCCTCTACTATTTCTTCTCGTCTTCTCTACTACTTATACTGCCCTGTTGCTTCCTTATCCTCCTCTACTACTTCTTGTCTTCTCTACTACTTATACTGCCCTGTTGCCTCTACCTCTTTTCGTCTGCCTTGTCAGCTCTTTGGTTAGTCCCGTCAAGGTCACTCTCGCGTCTACCCTGCTATGCTAGTTCTTGTCTTCATGTTCCTGCCCTTCCTGTTACTGTCTTTCTCCAGTTTTGTCGTAAATAATATGGTATTGCAAGAGAGAGAGAGAGAGAGAGAGAGAGAGAGAGAGAGAGAGAGAGAGAGAGAGAGAGAGAGAGAGAGAGAGAGAGAGAGAGAGAGAGAGAGAGAGAGAAAGCAAGGCATCACTTTTAGCAATTCTTTCCTCACTGTCTTGTCTTTCGCGTTCAACTTTGATAATTAGCGTCTCGTCTCAATGCTGTTTTCCATTGCAACGCAAGAGAATTAAAACTTGTTCAACTAAGTTCCCTCAACCTCCTCAACTTGGTTTTTCGGCTTAACTGTCTCTGTTCTCCCACTATCACTGTGTCACACACCCACACACACAGACACACACAGACACAACACACACACACAGACACACACATACACACACACACACACACACACATACACAAACAAACACACACACACACACACACACACACACACACACACACACACACACACACACACACCTTAATGATCAGAGTGAGAAATAACCTTCGTCTTCAACATCACATTTTTTCTCCCACAATATTTCAACCCCTTAGTTCTAGAAATACATGAGATTAAAAACACACACACACACACACACACACACACACACACACACACACACACACACACACACACACACACACACACACACACACACACACACACACACACACACACACACACACACACACACACACACACACACACATACACACACAGACACACACACACACGCACACGCTCACTTAAGGTACCACATCTCACACACTATTTCTTTTACTTTCACTCTACCTCATCTTCTTCCTCGTAGAATAATTTTCCTGCAAGTATGACGCTGTAAAGATGTGACGCTGTAAAGATGTGACGCTGTAAAGATGTGACGCTGGAAAGATGTGACGCTGGAAAGATGTGACGCTGTAAAGATGTGATGCTGGAAAGATGTGACGCTGTAAAGATGTGAGCTGTAAAGATGTGACGCTGTGAAGATGTGACGCTGTACAGATGTGACGCTGTAAAGATGTGACGCTGTGAAGATGTGACGCTGTAAAGATGTGACGCTGTAAAGATGTGACGCTGTAAAGATGTGACGCTGGAAAGATGTGACGCTGGAAAGATGTGACGCTGGAAAGATGTGACGCTGTAAAGATGTGACGCTGTAAAGATGTGACGCTGGAAAGATGTGACGCTGTACAGATGTGACGCTGTAAAGATGTGACGCTGTAAAAATGTGACGCTGTAAAGATGATGTGACGCTGTAAAGATGTGACGCTGGAAAGATGTGACGCTGTAAGGATGTGACGCTGGAAAGATGTGACGCTGTAAAGATGTGACGCTGAAAAGATGTGACGCTGGAAAGATGTGACGCTGTAAAGATGTGACGCTGAAAAGATGTGACGCTGTAAAGATGTGACGCTGTAAAGATGTGACGCTGAAAAGATGTGACGCTGTAAAGATGTGACGCTGTAAAGATGTGACGCTGTAAAGATGTGACGCTGTAAGGATGTGACGCTGGAAAGATGTGACGCTGGAAATATATGACGCTGTAAAGATGTGACGCAGGAAAGATGTGACGCTGTAAAGATGTGACGCTGTAAAGATGTGACGCTGAAAAGATGTGACGCTGTAAAGATGTGACGCTGTAAAGATGTGACGTTGAAAATATGTGACGCTGAAAAGATGTGACGCTGGAAAGATGTGACCCTGTAAAGATGTGACGCTGGAAATATGTGACGCTGTAAAGATGTGACGCTGGAAAGATGTGACGCTGGAAAGATGTGACGCTGGAATATGTGACACTGTAAAGATGTGACGCTGTAAAGATGTGACGCTGTAAAGACGTGACGCTGTAAAGATGTGACGCTGTAAATATGTGACGCTGTAAAGATGTGACGCTGTAAAGATGTGACGCTGGAAAGATGTGACGCTGAACAGATGTGACGCTGAACAGATGTGACGCTGGAAAAATGTGACGCTGGACAGATGTGACGCTGAACAGATGTGACGCTGGAAAGATATGACGCTGTACAGATGTGACGCTGAACAGATGTGACGCTGGAAAGATATGACGTTGTACAGATGTGACGCTGAACAGATGTGATGCTGAACAGATGTGACGCTGAACAGATGTGACGCTGGACAGATGTGACGCTGAACAGATGTGATGCTGAACAGATGTGACGCTGAGCAGCTATGACGCTGAACAGATGTGATGCTGAACATATGTGACGCTGAACAGATGTGGCGCTGTAAAGATGTGACGCTGGACAGATGTGACGCTGGACAGATGTGACGCTGAAAAGATGTGATGCTGGACAGATGTGACGCTGAACAGATATGACGTTGAGCAGCTATGACGCTGGACAGATGTGACGCTGAACAGATGTGACGCTGGAAAGATATGACACTGGACAAATGTGACGCTGTACAGATGTGACACGTAACAATTGTGTCGCATAGCAGGTGTGACAACATACAAAACGACCGTCGAGCGTACGATGCCAGAAAGGTTTATTTTTGTCTCTTAAATACATGCTACCATTTTGTATTACTCTCCGATTTTTATCCTCATGAAACTCGAGACTATTACTTTGGACCCAAAAAAAGAGCGAAGATGTAGGGACGGCGGAATTAAGCAGTTGTTTCCATTAAGCAAATTAGACGGCTGGTGAGAAGGGTCGGGGGGGGGGGGGGGGTGAGGGGAAGGTGAAGGGGGATGTGTGAGGGGGAGGTGAGGGGGATGTGTGAGGGGGAGGTGAAGGGGATGATGAAGGGGGTGATGAAGGGAGAGATGAAGGGGAGGTGTGAAGGGGAGGTGTGAAGGGGAGGTGAAGGGGAGTGAAGGGGAAGTGAAGGGGGGTTGAAGGGAGGTGCAGAGGAGGTGAAGGGGAGATGTGAGGGGATGATGAAGGGGGAGGTGAAGGGGGGAGGTGAAGGGGGAGGTGAAGGGGGAGGTGAAGGGGGGGTGAAGGGGGAGGTGAAGGGAGGTGTGAAGGGGGAGGTGAAGGGGAGGTGTGAAGGAGGGGATGATGAAGGGGGAGGTGTGAAGGAGGTGTGAAGGGGATGATGAAGAGGGAGGTGAAGGGGAGGTGAAGGGGAGGTGTGAAGGAGGTGTGAAGGGGATGATGAAGGGGGAGGTGAAGGGGAGGTGAAGGGGAGGTGTGAAGGGGAGGTGTGAAGGGGAGGAGAAGGCGGCTGGTGACAAGGGGTGTGAGGGGGAGGTGAAGGGGAGGTGTGAAGGGGAGGTGTGAAGGGGAGGTGAAGGGGGAGGTGAAGGGGGAGGTGAAGGGGGAGGTGAAGGGGAGGTGAAGGGGGAGGTGTGAGGTAAGGGAGGCAGGAGGGTTGAGGAAGAGAGGAGGAAGACCAAATTAAAGCCTGAAATCTAGTCTTGCAGAATAAAAATATAGAATCAGCGAACGACTGACTGACTGACTGACTGACTGGCTGGCTGACTGGCTGACTGACTGACTGACTGACGACTGGCTGACTGGCTGACTGACTGACTGACTGACTGGCTGACTGACTGACTGATTGCATGAATGAATGAATGAAATATAGATTGAATGCTTGAATGACTGACGGACTAATTGCCAGGATATGACTCAGTTTCATGTTATGTTTCATTCAGGTATGTTTCAGTTGTTATTATATTTTACGGAATACTGAAACTATCTGAATATTAAACGTTTATTGCCTCAACCTTTTGTGTGATTAATTTTGTTTTCTAAGTGTTTTGTGCGAACTAAATTCATCATTCATAAATATGTTTTTTTTTTCTCTCTCTTTTTTCTTTCTTATTGTTTGTGCATTTGGCGAGCATTTCGAGTGTGTGTGTGTGTGCGTGTATGTGTATGTGTGTGTGTGTGTGTGTGTGTGTGTGTGTGTGTGTGTGTGTGTGTGTGTGTGTGTGTGTGTGTGTGTGTGTATGTGTGTGTGTGTGTGTGTATTTATCTAGTTGTATTCATCTAGTTGTATTCATCTAGTTGTATTTTTACAGGGCCAGAGCAATGCTCGTGTGGCCCCGTCTCCATATCAACATTTTTAGCATTCATCCTTAGTGGTTAGTGTTGGCCGAAGCCAGCACCCCGGGGGTGGGTCACAAACCCCCGGCTGACCCCCGGTCCCATTACTGCTGGGGGGAAGGGGCTCGGGTTTAAGGAAACAACCCATTGTTTCCGCCCCAACGGGGACGAACCCGGGGGACTTCCGGGTTTTGTAAAACCGAGCGTGCAACCCACATACTAGGAGTACCCAAAAAAAAAAGGGTACACGGGGTACCCCATACTTTGTGTGGTGTGTGTGTGTGTGTGTGTGTGTAATTCACCCATAATCTAGTCAAAAAAGGAATCTATTCTTTCGTATCTCTTCCATTTCCTCCTCTTCTTCTAAATCCTTTCTATCATACCATCTCCTCTCTCCTTATACCTTACTCTTCATTCCTATTCTTTACTGATTTTCCTTCCTCCCTCCTCATTATGCGGCATTCTTATCACCTACTTCTTTTCCACCTTCCTTCGTAATCCGCTCCCTTGCTTCTTACACTTCCTTTTATATTACCCTTCTTTGTCTCTCCTTATCTCCCTCGTTCTCCTCTTTTACCTTCACTATTCTCTCCTTCTATTAACCCAATCACCCTACTTAGCCTCTATTTTATCATCTCAAATCCCCTTTTAACATCCCCAAACTTTTTTTTTCCCTTTTAACACTCCTCAACCCTTTTCCTTTTTCCCTTTTAACACTCCTCATTTAACCCTTTTCCCTTTTCCCTTTTAAAAACTCTCATATCCCTTTCCCCTTCATCCTTCTAACACTCCTCATATCCTTCCCTTTATCCTTCTAACACTCCTCATATCCTTCCCTTCATCCTTCTAACACTCCTCATATCCTTCCCTTCATCCTTCTAACACTCCTCATATCTTTCCGTTATCCTTCTAACACTCCTCATATCCTTCCCTTTATCCTTCTAACATCCTCTATCCCTTTCCCCTTTATCCTTCTAAACCCTAATCCCTTCCCTTTTTCCCTTTTAACACTCCTATATCCTTTCCCCTTTATCCTTCTAACACTCCTCATATCTTTCCTTTTTTCCTTCTAACACTCCTCATAAAACCTTTCCTTTATCCCTTTTAACATGTCAAACCTTTTCCTTTTTTCCTTTTAACACTCCTTAACCTTTTTTTTCCCTTTTTAACACTCTTCATATCCATTCCTTTTACCCCTCTATCGCTCCTCACGTACCATCTGGATTAAGTCAAACACACCCAAACGGACCCAAGATTAAGCTTTTCGTACGTAACCTCCAAATCATGACTTTAATTAGGGGTGAAGTGCCTCCTGATTAGGTAACTGTGTAGCTTCTGATTTGATTACGTAAAAGTGTAGGAGTGGGGTGTGGTGTGTGGTGTGGGTGTGTGTGTGTGTTGTTTGTGTTTTTTGTGTGTGTGTGTGTGGGTGTGTTGTGTGTGGTGGGTGTGTGTGTGTGTGGTGTGGTGTGTGTGTGTTTTGTGTTTTGGGTGTGTGGTTGTGTGTGTGTGTGTGGGTTGTTGTGTGGGTGGGTGTGGGGGGGGTGTTTTTGTGTTGGGTGTGGGGTTGTGTGTGTGGGGTGTATTTATTCATCTAGTTATATTTTTCAGGGCCTGAGCAACGCTCGTATGGGCCCCCTCTCCATATCAAAATTTTTTTCATTTTATCCTTAGTGGTTTGTGTAGGCCGAAGCCACCACCCCGGGAGGGGGTCACAAACCCCCGGCTGACACCCGGACCCATTTATGCGGGGGGAAAAGGGCCCCCCAGTTTTCCCCTCCCCCGGGGATCGAACCCGGGGCTTCCGGTTGGAAACCCAGCGTGCAACCCCCTACACTACGGGGGTACCCCCTGTGTGTGTGTTGTGTGTGTGTGTGTGTGGTGTGTGTGTGTGTTTTGTGGTGGGGGGTGGGGGGGTGGGTGGGTGGGTGTTGGTGGGTGTGTTGTGGGGGTGGGGTTGGGTGGCTAATACCTATAAGCTGAAAAAGGAGGGGGGGGATTAAATAGGAAAACAGAAACCAGGAGACCCATTGGGCCAAGCGAGGGTATCTTGAATACATATACAACTACAACACTTGTAAGAAAAAGTTGGAAAATGATACCATGTCCCCAAAGAGAATAGGGCAGGGAAATTTCATAGGCAGAATGATAGGATATGAAAAATATAACTCAACTACCCTTTCCACTGCAACTAATCGAAGGGGGAAAATACGAATTTCCCCACTATCAATAACCCCTTTTTACTTTTCGTGCGCGTCAAGCTGTTTTTGAAGTAGTTTTTGTGCTGGTCCCACAACATTTGTGGTAATTGTTCCACGTTCAAAGACTCTAAATTGAAAAAATTTTAGGGGATCGGTGATGCAACGTTGACCGTTTGTTTTAAAAACATTATTTTGTTCACTTGAGTTGAAAGCCGAAAAGGTTTTTCTTTATTTTGTGACCAAAACCCTTTTTGAAACTTTAAAAATTCATCAAGTCCCAGGATTCTACGATCCTTTTAAAGGAAAACATATTTAAATTTCCGCAGTCTCTCTTATAAGATGAATTTTGCCCGAGAGGAATTTGTTTGGTTTTTTTTTGCACTGATTCCAATTTTGGGTTTTATCT
>JACEEZ010006253.1:135000-201430 GCA_016584305.1 Chionoecetes opilio | reverse complement strand
CTGTACCAAAGTTTTATGTAAGTGAATCTGGATACTACCTAAGTCCCGTACACACTACCACTCACCACCGTTGACGCTTCCCGTTGATCGAGTGTTCGTCACTTAAAAGTGGCAGTGTGGACCGGATCTATATATTTTTGTTTTGCTATGTATCGTATAGCATCAAAACCAAGAAAGTCAGCTGATTACGAATCTGTGATCAAAAATTAAATGGGAGAAATAGTCGAGAAATTGCAGTGAATTGAAGACAAAAAAGTGAGAAAAATATTTAGACTATTTATTTTTGCTATATTTTTTAGAATACACAAAAAGGTTTTCGTTTATTTTTCTTGCTTATGATATGCAGTAATTTGCCATGAAGATGATAGTTGGGTCAGTTTTTCTAAACCTCCTGTGGTTATTTCATAATCGCGAGTGATTGTATACGAAATGCAGAAGACATGACGCTCTTTGAAATCAGGAAGCGCACTGAACGCCGAGCAAAACCATTCAGCTAGGACACAACTCTGGCAACGGCATTGTTCGTCGGCAAGCACCGACCGGAAGCGCCGACGGTGGCGAGTGGTAGTGTGTACGGGGCTTAAGAGTTTTATCATGAATGCCATGTACCCCCTAAAAAAGTCATTATATACAGTGAACATGGCTGAATGTTACCTAAGAGGTTTATCATGAATGCATTCTACCCCCCCAAAAAAAGTCTTTATGTACAGTGAACGTGGTTGCATGTTACCTAAGAGTGTTACCCTGAATGCCTTGTTGCCCCCAAACAGTGGTTATTCAAGGGAAGAATAGACAGCAACAGCCGCACTGGGCCAAGCGAGGCTGCCTGTGTGATTATTATCGACCACTATAGTTTCTACGAATTAGGTGAAAAATAGCAAAGTTGAAGGAGGAGGAGGAGGGAGAGGCGGAAGAGGTGTTTGAAGTGAGACAAAAGTGGGTGTTTGTAGGTACCGTTACTTTAAAGGAGGAAGAGGAGCAGGAGAACGGCGGAAAAATAATAGTTTGTAGTAGTTGTCGTAGTAGTATAAATAGTAGTAGTAGTAGTAGTAGTAGTAGTAGTAGTAGTAGTAGTAGTAGTAGTAGTAGTAGTAGTTGTAGTAGTAGTAGTAGTAGTAGTAGCAGTAGTAGTAGTAGTAGTAGTAGTAGTAGTAGTAGTAGTAGTAGTAGTAATAGTAGTAATACAAGTGCTTGTGGGCCCTTCGGACCCATGTATTGATGTTTGTAGAAGTAGTATATATTAGACAACAATGTGAGTGCAAACTACAATCGTGTTGTTGCTGTCGCTGCTCACTGGTCAAAGTGCCTCGGGGTAGACCCCCTACCACCACCGTAGCCTGCCTCACTCTAGCCCCACGCCTGTACTGCAAGCACACACACACACTCACACACACACGCACACACACACACACACACACACACGCACGCACGCACTCACGCACACACATGCACACACACACACACACACACACACACACACACACACACACACACACACACACACACACACATGCATGCATGCATGCACACCACACACACACACACACACACACACACACACACACACACACACACACACACACACACACACATACACACACAAAAAGAAAAAACAACAGCGGTAAGTCCATGAGTCTACGGATTAAATGAACCGAGGCAAGACGTAACCGCAGAGTTCATTCCTGTAATCTAATACCCTTAAGTGTTTTTAGCCCAAAACCCCCTTTCAGAATAATTCAATTGACATGAGACCAAGCCACTTACCACTTACGATTTATTTGCGATTCTTTGAGCCTACTCTCATCAAAATTGAATTTACAGTTTCGGCTACTCAAAACAGACAGACAGACAGACAGACAGACAGACAGACAGACAGACAGACAAACAGAGAGACAGACAGACAGACACACGGCTACTCCTATAGTATATTAGATGAGGAGCATGAGGGGTTAATAAAGTTCCATAATGTAGTTCTGATGTTCTTCGCGTTATAGGACATGTCGCGTGCGCTTTCTATATTTTATCTTGGTTACGTCATTACGGTGCGTTCTGCGAGTGTGTCATTACGCACATTGCTCCTCTCCTCGCCGTAATTATTACACCCTAGCTTTTATTCCAGTTTAAATTACAGCCATAATGGGTATATTCCTCATTAAATTACAGCCATAATGGGTATATTCCTCATTAAATTACACCCATAATGGGTATTCCATGAAGACATTAGCACGGCATGACTGACATGTCTATTACTTCCTTTGTTCTGACCTTTGATTAAATTTTAGTACTATTTAACAGCAGGTATTTTTATAGTAATTTGGTACTGCGTTTTGTCTGGATATTTCAATGATTCAAATGATGAAAAGGGAGTGGTTGATGGCGATGGAGGGAAGAAGGGAAGGAAGGATAGGAGAGAAGGGAGGGAGGGAATGTCACCTGTATAATTATAAACTAAACCCGTTTTTTTAGATTTTTTTTATTTTTTATTTTTTTACATTTGTGCCTATAGCGCCTGTAGGCTGTGGTGACCCATGGCTCGGATGGTAGGCTCTGGAGGTTCACTTGAGGGTTCTGATAGTTGGTCCTCGCCCGTTGGTGGCGCAGGCAGGATTCTTATAGTGACGCCTGTGAGGCTCATGCCGCCCCCCTGTGTCCTCCGATGCACTCGCAGTCGAAGGTAGAGTTGATAGGCAGGGCATGTGGGTGTTCTTAGGCCACTCGACGGTGCAGAAAGGTTTTGGGTTTCTTCGGGGATCGAACTCGGGTCACCGAGAACGCCAGTCGGAGACTCTAACCGCTCCGCTACCGCCTCCCCAGATAGTCAATCAATCAATCAATCGGGTGGCGCGTCGCCTCGCCCACCCTACGACGCCACTCCCGGGGATCACCATGCTGCCTTGGTCTTAAGGCAGGACACCTCAGGTCCCAAAGGCCTTGCCTCCTCGTGCAGCGCGTGGAGAGCCATCACCAGGATCTTCAGCGACTCAACAAAGATTACTGCATCATCGGCAAAAACAAGATCAGTGATCTTTGTTTTGCCGAGGCATGCTCCACAATCACTTTGATCTACAAATTTGCCAAATAACCAGTCCATACAAGTGTTGAAATGTGATGGGGCAAGGCCGCACCCTTCCCTCACTCTTTTATTCATAGGAAAGAAGCTGGATACACTTTTCCCACACTTTACAGCACTCTCAGTCCCAGAGTACAGACCAGTCATCAAACCAATAGTCATTGCAGGAATCCCGCGAAGTCGCAGAAGATCCCAGAGTGACTCACGATGCACTGAGTCAAACGCCTTCTTGAGATCAACATAGGCTGCAAGCATCCCCTGTCGAAACTCACGTTGGCGTTCCACCAGGACACGCAACGCTAGGATATGATCCGTTATTGACTTACCAGGCGTGAACCCAGACTGCTGAGGTCTCTGATGCTTCAGCAAATGACTGCCAATCCGCGTCAATAATTCACTGGTCGACAAAAAAAAATCGAAGATATGGTTCTGGACTAAATGAAGCTGATTATAGGTAAATCGACCCTGCTGAACTCGAATCTGATGTTCAATTAACTCTATCACGTCCAGTTTTTGAGAACCAGACGCAATTCATGAAAAAATATGAGTAAAATCAGCAGAAATAGGTTTCACCAATGTTTTCATTTTAAACTCTTAATCTTTTCTTTTCTCAAGCCTATTTAGGGCAGTGCAGTGTTTTTGAGTCAGTGTGGTTTGTGCAGTGAGCAGGGGAGGGTGTGCGCGCTGCGTATTGGCGAGGGGTTAGCAGGCTGTATAGTACATTTTTACCTACTGATCGTACAGCTATTGACATATGTTTAAACATTTTATTTTTCTTTGCAGATATGATGTGTTTGATTTAGTGGAGTCCTAATTTTAGTTGGTTTACCGTATATAGTACCTTGTACCGGGCTGTGATGGAGCGCCGTAACTGTGTGAATCCATGGGACAGTTTTTGTTACATATGTGGAATTTTTACCCCTGACAGTCTGAAGAAACCTCTTACAAAGAATGTTAAAGCAGCTTATCTGCATTACTTCAAGTGCCGTATAGGTGATCAAGATAAGAAGTGGGCCCCTCACGTAGCATGCAACCCCTGTGTGAGCCACTTGAATGAATGGATGCGTGGCAAACGGCCATCAGGCATGGCATTCGGCATCCCAATGGTTTGGCGTGAACAAAAGGATCACAGTACTGACTGCTACTTCTGCCTCACTAACATCAAAGGATATTCAGTAAAAACGCGAGCTAAAATCAGGTATCCTGACGTACCTTCTGCCATCAAGCCTGTGCCACATGGTCCTGATCTCCCAGTTCCAAATGTTCCAATTGCAAGTGCTATAAGTGAATCAGATTCGAACGAGGAGGATAATCCCATGGATACAGACTTTCAAGAAATGGCAGACAACAGAGAGCCCAAATTCATCAGTCAGGCAATGCTACATGACCTTGCTAGGGACCTAGATCTACCCAAGGAGATAAGTGAAGTCCTTGGATCTCGTCTCAAGGAATGGAATTTGCTACAAGAAGGAGTTCTCATCACCACGTTTCGTCGTAGACATAAAGAACTTTCAAGCTTCTTCAAGATGGAACACCATCTCTGTTACTGCTTTGATGTTGACACACTCATGGAACAACTTTGTGAGTCTCACACTTATGATAAGAGTGAGTGGCGGCTGTTCATAGATTCAGGAAAAAAACACGCTAAAGGCCGTTCTTCTGCACAAAGGAAATAAGCTTCCGAGTGTTCCAATTGCGCATGGCCATGAAATGAGTGAAACTTATGAAACTATGAAGACTTTGTTATCTGCTGTTAAATATGAAGAACATCAGTGGAATCTGTGTGGGGACCTGAAGGTAATTTCCTTGCTTCTAGGACTCCAGTTAGGTTACACAAAGCACATGTGTTTTCTTTGTTTGTGGGACTCTAGAGCGGACAGCAAACATTACAAACAAAATGAATGGCCAGCACGACCGAAAGACTCACCTGGCAGGTTCAACTGTATGTACAAACCTCTTGTTGACAGTGAAAAAGGTGTATATATAAAGTAAAAACTTACTGTGATTTGGCATATTTTCGGATATTTCCAAGATGTGGCACATTTTCGGATATATTTGGAACATAATTTAATTATATTTTTTGCCAGATATGTACATTAGATCCTAATAAAGCCGCAGGCACCACCAGAATTTAATTACGAGTAATATATATTAACGTAGGGGGATTGTTTCGATTAATTATATAATTATATATACGTATATAATTATAATAGCTATTAAAATTTAAAATGCCGATATTTCAAAAACTATACGTGCTAGAGAAAAAGCAATGCCATTTTTGAAATCAGCAGCGAAAATGCTTTCCAACCCACACACAATGAACTCAGAACCATTTTTGGTGTCGACCAGTGTATAATTGATGGGCAAGCACCTTGCCCGGCACGCTGAGCAGTGTAATGCCGCGGTAATTGTTGCAGTCTTGACGTTCCCCTTTCCCTTTCCAGATAGGGACGACCAGCCCCCTTTCTAGTTAGGAGGAATGGTCCCTGAATGTCACGCGGCAGTCAAGACAGCATGCAACCCACGGATTATGGCCTCACCCCCAGCTTTGAGGAGCTCCGCACTGATATTACAGACACCAGCTGCTTTTCCACCCCTCAACTTTGCTACAGCCTCTCTTACTTCGTCAAGAGAGGGTGCGGTTTCGTCAATGATAGGATCGACATCCACTGCCCGTAATCCAGTGGTGTGAAGCTGTTCAATACGTGAATAGACATTGAAAGCTGGGGTTGCCACACAACGCCAGTATTTCTATTTTTTCATGGGAAAAAAGTACTAATGCGGGCATTACTATAAGACCTTTTCTGTTGCTGTTTCGTTACATTAATATATGTAGATAATTTTCTCGCATGTTTTTAATGAAAATGGGACATATTAATTGTAGAATAAGCATTTGTCAAATGATTCACTGCGCGCCCACTATTCCTGATTATTATAGTATGAAGGGCTAGAAATATACAACTTTTCCTAGACAGAGAACTTTCTTGATTTATACATATATAAAAATGCAACTGACGAATACCAGCAAAGTATATAAGAAACATTAATGTGTACAACAGTGTGTTGATGCCTGAGGTACGACACTTTCTATAGACTACCACACGTGGGTTTAATCCCAAGCACCCTCTCCCTCCCTTGGTCGCCACCCGTGCGTTTGTACGTCTGGCAGCGTATCTTCCTGATACAGTTTTTGAAGATTTCTATATACATATGCCGTGCCACTTGGATCCATAACTTTCTTACAGTCATACTTCACTTGAACAACAATACTGATGTACCTCATATTTATCACGTTCATATTAATCATGTATAAGACATATACAAGTACTACAGATATTCATTCATATATACGAAGATTGTGATTAACATGGATATTGAAGTGTATGTGATATGTATGTGAGTAATTCATGATACTATGAAAGTAACTTCATTACTGAGAGGGGCTCTTATGTGGAGTAAACGAAAAAAACTATTTACGAAAAAATGATTAGTCACCCATGTTGCCCGCACGGGAAAACTGAAAAAATGTAAACATATCAGTACATGGGACCTCTGGCCTCTGCGTCTAAAGGCCTATTGGAAGGTCCACCGGTCCATACTTTATATAGTAGGAGGAATAAAGTAAGAAAGGCATGAGGAGGAATGAATACGATATAGTAGGAAGAGAGAGGTAGGAGGAAGGGAAAAAAAGACAGGGGATGTCACGTTAAGAAAAACATACATATTTCAGAAGGAAGATTAAATAACGGAAGGAAGGAATTAGATGGAAAAAAATAGGTAAAGGGACAGAGAGGGACAGAAATAGAGAGAAGGAGTGAGATAGTGAGATAAAGTGATGGAAAAGGAATGAAGGAAGGGAGCAAGGTGGGAGGATAGGTGACAGAAGAAAAATGAGGAGAAAAGGAAGGAAGAGGGTGAGTCAGTGAGTCAAGGATGATTGAATGAGGGAAGCAAGGAGGAAGAGGTAAAATTATATAAAGGAAGAAATGAGTGAATGCGTGAGTGAATGAGTGAGGTCGAAAACAATATAGCTGAGACACTCACACATGACGTAATAAATAGAGTAATAAGTAGGTAAATCAGTAGTGAGTCAATGAGTGAGTAAGTTAATGAGTGAGTAAGTAAGTAAAGCTTTTCGTCTCATCAACTCCTCCTCTGACTGACTGTCTTCAATCTTTAAATCACCGCCGCAATGTTGCTTCTCTTGCTCTCTTCTACCGTTATTTTCATGCTCACTGCTCTTCTGAACTTGCTAACTGCATGCCTCCCCCACTCCCGCGGCCTCGCTGCACAAGACTTTCTACTCATTCTCATCCCTATTCTGTCCATCTTCCTAATGCAAGAGTTAATCAGTATCTTTACTCTTTCATCCCTTTCGCTGGTAAACTCTGGAACTCTCTTCCTGTTTCAATTTTTCCACTTTCCTATGACTTAAATCTTTTCAAAAGAAGAGTAACAAGACACCTCCCGAACTAAATGGCTCACCCCTTTTTTATTTTATTCTCTTACTGTCTTCTTTATAGGGACTGGCAACTAAGCGGGCTTTGTGTTATCCATTTTTGCTTGTGCCCTTGGCCAGTCCTTTGTGATGTAAAAAAAAAAAAAAAAAAAAAAAAAGTACTACGTCAACAATAGATCAGACACTCACACATGACGTAAATAGAGTAGTAAGTAAGTAAATCAGTAGTGAGTCAGTGAGTGTGTGAGTGACTGAGTGTGTGAGTGAGTGTGTGAGTGAATGAGTGTGTGAGTGAGTGAGTGAGTATGTACGTCAACAACAAAGCGTAGACACTCACACAGTACGTCTAGGTGTGCCGGCGCGCTGGTGACAGTCTTGATGGTGTTGGTGGCGACGCACTGGTACCTGCCCTGGGCGCGGCGACTCACCCTTTGTAGCACCAGGTTCCTGCCCTGCGCCAAAACTCCTCGCTGCCTCAGGGTGAGCAGCGGCCGTCCCTGCAACACACGCACATACATATTCATTCATTAGATGGGATAGACAGTTGGGGGAAAGAAAAACAAGGAAAACAAATTCAAAAGGAACAAAAATGAGACGACACACACACACACACCAACACACACACAACACACACACACACACACACACACACACACACACAACACACACACACACACACACACACACACACACACACACACACACACACACACACACACACACACACACGCACACTAGGGAGCTCCGTAGTGTAAGGTTATCACAATCGGCTCAAACCGAGAAGTCCCGGGTTCGATCCCCGGGCGGAGCGAAGACAGACTGGCGGTCTTCTTAAAACCCGAGCCCTGTCACACCAGCAGTGAATGGGTACGGGTGTTAGCGGGGGTTTGTGACCCGCCTCCGGGGGTGGCTTCGGCCAACACTAAGAACTAAGGATGAATGATAAAAATGTTGATATGGAGACGGGGCCATACGAGCGTCGCTCTGACCCTGTAAAATACAACTAGATGAATACACACACACCACGTTATGATACAGGCACCACAAAGGGACGTATGAAATATATTATATAAGTGCAAAGATTTATGATTTCTAATAATAAATAGAATATTTAACTGATATTGAATATGTAACTTAATTTAAATGGTTCTGCTGCCTGGCTGGCTGGGAACCAGGACCAGCACAGGGCTCTGTCACGCCGGACTAGAACCCTCCTGGGGAGAGACAAGGAGAGGTATGTCAGGAGTCTCGCTGAGGATGTTGAGGGCCATTTGAACGCTAATGTCCTCCGACCCGCCTACCGAGCCCTGAAGAAGCTCCGTTCCAAGTCTCCATCTCAGGCGAGTGTTTTTTGAGCAGCAGATGGGCGCCTCGTGTCGGACATGGATGGGCAGATGGCTCGTTGGGCTGAGTACTTTGGGCAGTTGTTTACGGTGGACCCTCCAATTCAGCAGCTTCACACCACTGGGTTACGGTCAGTGGATGCCGATCCTCCCATTGAGGAAACCGCACCCTCTCTTGACGAAGTCAGAGAGGCTGTAGCAAAGTTTAGGGGTGGAAAGGCAGCTGGTGTTTGTAATATCAGTGCGGAGCTCATCAAAGCTCGGGGTGAGGCCAAGATCAGCGGGTTGCATGCTGTCCTGACTACCGTGTGACAATCATGTACCATTCCTCCTGACTGGAAAAGGGGGCTGGTCGTCCTTATCTGGAAAGGGAAAAGGGTCCGTCAGAACTGCAACAATTACCGCGGTATTACACTGCTCAGCGTACCAGACAAGGTGCTTGCCCATCTATTGCTGACACGGATCCGCAGTCATCTGCTCAAGCATCAGCGACCTCAGCAATCTGGGTTTACGCCTGGTAAGTTAACAATGGATCGTATCCTAGCGCTTCGTGTCCTGGTGGAACGCGGATGTGAGTTTCGAAAGGGGATGCTTGCAGCCTATGTTTATCTCAAGAAAGCGTTTCACTCAGTGCATCAAGAGTCACTCTGGGATCTTCTGTGACTTCGCGGGATTTCTTTAAGGACTATTCGTTTGATGGCTGATTTGTACTCTGGGACTCAGAGTGCTGTGCATTGTAGGGGAGGTGTATCCAGCTTCCTTCCTGTTAATACAGGAGTGAGGCAGGGGTGCGTCCTTGCCCCATCACTTTTCAACACTTGTATGGACTGGGTATTGGGCAAAGTTGTAGATCAAAGTGATTGTGGAGCCTCCCTCGGCAACACCAAGATCACTGATCTTATTTTTGCCGATAATGCAGTTATCCTTGCTGAGTCGCTGGAGGTCCTGGTGATGACTCTCGGGGCGCTGACGAGGAGGCAAAGCCTTTGGGACTTTAGGTCTCTTGGCTTAAGGCCAAGTTTCAGGTGTTTGAAGCCTTACTAGAAGAAACTACCGTCTGTTCATGCGTGCAGCGAGGACATTGAGATCTTGGAAAGTTTTAAATACTTTGGTAACGCAGTCCATAATGGCGGCCAGTCACGTCAAGAAGTCTTACGGCGGATTGGCATAGCCCACGGTGTAATGGACTCGCTCAGCAGGAGTATTTGGCGTTGTCGGTACCTGTGCAGGAGGACAAAGATCCGGATATTCAAGTCACTTGTTATCCCTGTCATACTCTATTATATGGTTGTGAGACATGGACACTAAATAGCGACTTGAAGAGACTAATCGATGCCTTTGGTAATAAGTGTCTTCGCATAATCATGGGGAATCGCTGGGATAAGTACGCGTCAAATCAGCGATTGCACCGTAAGACTGGATCGAGGCCTATTACTTGCATATTCCGTCAGCGCCAACTTCGGCTATATGGGCATGTGGCACGCTACCCTGAAACCGATCCTACCCATCGTGTTGTATCTGTAAGAGACAATCCGGCGTGGAGGAGGCCAAGGGGGCGCCCACAAGGCTCGTGGCTGGGGCAAGTTGATGTTTCTTGTCGAGAGCTGCTTGGTATGGGAAAGTAACCTGCATGGGGACTCGCGCGTGGTGACCCTCGGGAGTGGCGTCGTAGGGTGGGCGAGGCGACGCGGCACCCGGTGTATGCCCCCAATGATTGATTGAATGATAAATAGTTCTCTAAATGTTCTTATGTAAAAATTGAAGAAAGAAAGCTTAGATTTTATTCTTATTTCTTGTAGTTATAAAAGTTTGGGTTGTTGATAGTGGTTGTTTAGTAGAATTACTGTAGAAAGGTTTAGTGAGAATTACTCATCTCGCAAAGGTGTTAAATATAAGGTGTCTAGTTATAGAGACAAGTCTGTGTTAGTTTATGGTGTGCGGTGGTAAGAGGTGTGGCCTGAGTGAGTGTGGTTTCTAGGTGTGTTGATGTGGCGTTGTGCGGCCCATGGTATCATGTATTGAGGTGTTGTAGGCAGTGTCGGGTCGTGGTAATCACCTGGTGTAGCCACTGGACGCGGTGCTCCGAGGGGTTGGCTCTGACGTGACACTCGAAGTACACGTCTTCGCCCTCCTTGATGTTGGCGGGGTCGAGGGCGGGCGCCAGGCGAACCTCCACCTCGGGGGCGACTGTCGAACACGAGAGGAGAAACACGGAATTACTGAAGAGATATTGATTGATTACAGAGCATGAAGGGAAGGAAGAGAAGAGAAGTTACGGAGGTACTTAACGGAATTACTGAAGAGATATTGACCCCTTCACATCCAGATCTTTCCTTTGCTACAAAAGAAATGTATGGTGTTAGCCATAAAATTACCATAAGTAACTTAATATACCAAATTAGTTAGTCGACAAGGATACAAAACAGGTTATATCTATTACATATTGCTTATATTCACGAAAAATCGTCAAATAGTAGCCAACTTACAATGGATATTAAGTTCTGGGTCTCAAGTCGTTAATTGTGTAGTAAATAGAAGTTTGTGTTATTTACATTTGAGTACATACAGAGGTAGGTAAATGGGTAACATAAAGAAACAGGAGGAGGAGAGACAGAAGGAAAAATTGGCCCTCCATCTCGGGGACGACTGTCAGGCACCATATGAGTTTTTTTTATTTGTTTTTACATCACAAAGGACTGGCCAAGGGCAAAACAATAAGGGTAAACATAAATGTAATATAATAAATGTTGGTGGTGTGTGGCGCATAGTTGTGGTGTGTGTGTGGTGCTACACGGCGTGGAGATGAGTTTTTTTCTTCTTATTACGTCACAAAGGACTAGCCAAGGGCAATAAAAAGAGGTAACATAAAGTCCACTTTATTGCCAGTCCCTATAAAGAAGGCAGTAAGAGAATAATGAAAAAAAGGGTGGGCAAATTTAGTTCTGGAGGTACACGAAACTACTGTAGAGTTATTAATGGCGTAGTAAATATATTGTGTTAGTTACATTTGAGAATTACAGAAGAGATATTGATTGCATTCAGAAAGGAGCTTGCGTGTCTTACATCTTAGTACATACAGAGGTAGGAGAGAAATGAATAACAGTGAAACACGAGGAGGAGAGGCACAAGGAAGAATATGAGAAGAGACATAATGGAAAATAGGAGGAGGAGAGACAGAAGGATGAATAGGAGGAGGAAGAGGAGGCGGGGTCGTAATGGCGTTACATGATAAGGGGGAAAATAAGTATTGTATTGAGCTACCGTCAACAACACTATAGTCATCATTGCACTAATGTCGCCTGGCGCCATATAATACGAATTTTAGCATCACTACAGACTTGTATGTGCCACTAAAGAAGCACGCAGAGTAGTTTATACATGTAGTACGTACATTGAGTGGCACATACAAGTCTGTAGTGATGCTAAAACTCGTAATATATGGCGCCTGGTGACATTAGTGCAGTGGCGAGTATAGTGTTGTTGATGGTATTATATACAAATGTATGCCATATTGTGTGTAGTTCGCTTTAGAGATGGTATTGGAGGTGCTGATGTAATCGGTGATGAAGTCGTCAGGTAGTTAGTGCGGAGTCAATAGGAGGTTTAAAAGGAGGCTAGACAATTTCATGAATGTGGATGAAAAGTGGAAGTAGGTAGTGTTAAGTAACAAAAACTACCACGTGTAGGTCTCCCGGCCTCTTGTAGCTTCCTTATTTTCTAATATTCTTATATATTTTTTTCTAACATCGTTTTTTTTCTTTACATCACAAAGAACTGGGCAATGACAAAATAAAAAGAAGTAACAAAAAGCCTGCTTAGTTGCCAGTCCTTATAAAGGAGACAGTAAGATTATATACAGATGGAGGGTGGGCCAATTTAGTTCGGGGGTGTCTTGTTGCTCCTCTCGTGAAAAGATTTAAGTCGTAGAAAGGAGGAAAAATAGAAACAGAAAAAGAGTTCCAGAGTTTACCAGTGAAGGAGGTAAACTGTGAAGATAATGGTTAATTCTTGTATTAAGGAGATGGACAGAATAGAGATGAGAATGAGTAGAAAGTCTTGTGCAGCGAGACAGCGGGAGGGGGGTAGGCATACAGTTAGCAAGTTCAGAAGAGCAGTGAGCATGAAAATAACGATAGAATATAGCAAGAGAAGCAACATTGCGGCGGTGATTTAAAGATTGAAGACAGTCAGTCAGAGGAGGGGGGTTGATGAGACGAAAAGCTTTTGACTGAATCCTGTTTAGGAGAGCTGTATGAGTGGAGCCCCCCAAACAAGTGAGACTTACTCCATACATGGGCGGATAAGGCCCCTGTATAGAGCAAGCAACTGGGAGGGAGAAAAAAATGGACGCAGACGCTACAGGACACCTAACTTCATAGAAGATGTTTTATCAAGAGATGAGATGTGAGATTTCCATTTCAGATTTTTAGTAAAAGATACTCCTAGAATGTTTATTGTAGAAGGGGGAGACAGTTGAGTGTCGTTGAAGAAGAGGGGATAGTTATCTGGAAGGTTATGTCGAGTTGATAGATGAAGAAATTGGGTTTTTGAAGCATTGAACATAACAAGGTTTAGTTTGCTCCAATTATAAATTATAGAAATATCAGACGTTAGGCGCTCTGTGGCATATCTTTTGTTCTTATATTCTTATTTCCATTCTCTGCATATACTGTGTGGTTCGTGAACGTCTCATTTGACGTCAGGATCTGCTTTCCACGCCGAGGACGCCAGATTTGCCCAGCTGTCTGATGGAATGGGTGAGTGTTGGACCTCTTGGCTCTCTCATTATAGGTGATATTATACTCTGTTGGACCTCTTGGCTCTCTCATTATAGGTGTTATTATACTCTGTTGGACCTCTTGGCTCCCTCATTATAGGTGATATTATACTCTGTTGGACCTCTTGGCTCCCTCATTATAGGTGATATTATACTCTGTTGGACCTCTTGGCTCTCTCATTATAGGTGTTATTATACTCTGTTGGACCTCTTGGCTCTCTCATTATAGGTGATATTATATCTGTTGAACATCTGTCCTCATTATAGGTGTTATTATACTCTGTTGGACCTCTTGGCTCTCTCATTATAGGTGATATTATACTCTGTTGAACATCTTGGCTCCCTCATTATAGGTGATATTATACTCTGTTGGACCTCTTGGCTCTCTCATTATAGGTGATATTATACTCTGTTGGACCTCTTAGCTCTCTCATTATAGGTGTTATTATACTCTGTTGGACCTCTTGGCTCTCTCATTATAAGTGTTATAATATTAATTAATATAGTGTTGTTGACGGTACCACCTGCTTAACACTGGTGAAGGTGTGAAGGGATGGGAATAACAGTGAGTCCACACACAACACACACACACACACACACACCACACACACACACACACACACACACACACACAACACCACACACACACACACACACACACACAACACACCCACACCACACACACACACACACACACACACACCACACACACACACACACACACACACACACACACACACACACACACACACACACACACACACACACACACACACACACACCACACACACACACACACACACCACACACACACACACACACACACACACACACACACACACACACACACACACACACACACACACACACACACACACACACACACACACACACACACACACACACACACACACACACACACACACACACACACACACACACACACACACACACACACACACACACACACACACACACACACCACACACACACACACACACACACACACACACACACACACACACACACACACACATTGTGTGTTTGAACAGGGTACTCAGTATAGTGCAGTGGTTAGCACGCTCGGTCCACAACCGAGAAGTCTCGGGTTCGATCCCCGGGCGGAGCGGAGACAGATGGGCTGTTTCCTTAAAACCCAAGCCCCTGTCCACCCAGCAGTGAATGGGTACTGGGTGTTAGCCGGGAGTTTGTGACCCGCTTCCCGGGGTGATGGTTTCGGCTAACACGAAGCACTAAGGATGAATGATGAATCTAATATAATATAGGAGTAGCCGTGTGTCTGTGTGTGTGTGTGTGTGTGTGTCTGTCTCTTTTGGGTAGCCGAAACTGTATATTCAATTTTGATGAAAGTAGGCTACAAGAATCGCAAATAAATCGTAGGTGGTAAACGGCTTGGTCCCATGTCGATTGAATAATTTTGAAGGGGTGTTTTGGGCTAAAAACACATTTTGGAATATTAGATTACAGGAAAAAACTCTACGGGAACGTCTTGCCGATTCCACAAACTCAGTAGACTCATCATGGACGTTTGTGTGCGAGTGTGAGTGTGTGTGTTGGAATCACACGGAACACAAAGGGTTGGAATCACACGGAACATGGTCTACCCCGAGGCACTTTGACCAGTGACCAGCGACAGCAACAACACGATTGGAGTTTGCAATCACATGTTGTCTAATATATACTACTACTACAAACATCAATACATGGGTCCGAAGGGCCCACAAGCACTTGTTTTAGCTATGGAGACGGGGCCATACGAGTGGAGCTCAGGCCCTGTTAAATACAACTAGGTGAATACACATACACATGTATTTAAAAGCTGCTGAAAAAGTTTGATTCATTTTGTTTTGTTGAGTGCAGGATTACAGAGTTACATTTCCTTAGAGTGACAAAAATATACAGGGAAAACAAATCATATCAATGTTTGACACCTAAGTCTGCCAGAGAGAGGAGGAGGAGGAGGAGGAGGAGGAGGAGGAGGAGGAGGAGGAGGAGGAGGAGGAGGTGGGTGGTAAGGTGTTCTTTCCACACCATCGAGGCAGCTTTGAGGCGCCTTGTGTTGCCGTTCTTTGCTTTGAGGAATTGCTGGACCGGCGGGAAGGGAAGTGCGTTAGGCAGGTAATCGCACACAATATTTTATGTTATTACAGGGGCGCCGGGAGAAGAATGGAGGATATTTAGGGACGTACAACAGAAACAAGGAGAAAGAGGAGGAGAAAAGTGAGGAAGAGGGAGATGGAAGAGAGAGAGAGAGAGAGAGAGAGAGAGAGAGAGAGAGAGAGAGAGAGAGAGAGAGAGAGAGAGAAGTTAAGATGATGAATTCTCTCCGGGAAGATGAATTAGGTGGATGTATGATTCAAGAAGCGACTTTTGGGATCATGGAGGTAGAATAAGGGGAGATGCCTGGTAGCCCCGCGCTTCACCAGAGAGTGAGGTCTGCCTGTCGGGCTGAAGCCCCGCCCACGACTGGCAGATACCCGCTTGTCACAACGCGCTGTGCGGTACTTCCATGGAGGCTGGATGGGTATTACGCACATGTATTATTATATTACAACTTTTATTTAAGACATAAATAGGAAATACATAAAAAAGTAATATATAAGTACACAAATTTAATACTTAAATGACTATATGTACATAGAGAGATGGAGAGAGAGAGTGTGTGTATGCTACTGGCCAGTGAAGTGAATTACTTTTGTGTATATTTGACCAATCTTAACTCTAACTCTGTCCTGCAACTTGCCAGTGATCTGTTTCCCAGTATAGTGACAGTTAACTTTTTTTTTTTTTTTTTTTTTTTTTTTTTTACATCACAAAGGACTGGTCAAGGGCACAACAAAAATGGGTAACACAAAGCCCGCTTATTTGTCAGTCCCTATAAAGAAGACAGTAAGAGAATAACAAAAAAAGAGGGGTGGGCCAATTTTGTTCGGGAGGTGTCTTGTTACTCTTCTTTTGAAAATATATAAATCATAGTAAAGTGGAAAAATAGAAACAGGAAGAGAGTTCCAGTGTTTACCAGTGAAAGGGATGAAAGAGTAAAGATACTGATTAACTCATGCATTAGGAAGATGGACAGAATAGGGATGAGAATGAGTAGAATGTCTTGTGCAGCGAAGCCGCGGGAGGGGGGGAGGCATGCAATTAGCAGGTTCAGAAGAGCAGTGAGCATGAAAATAACGACAGAAGAGAGCAAGAGAAGCAACATTGCGGCGGTGATTTAAAGATTGAAGAAAGTCAGTCAGAGGAGAGGAGTTGATGAGACGAAAAGCTGTTGACTCGACCCTGTTTAGGAGAGCTGCATGAGTGAATCCTCCCCAAACATGTGCGACATATTCCTTACATAGGCGGAAAAGGCCTCCGTAGAGAGCAAGCAATTGGGCGGGGGAAAAAATGGACGCAGACGCCACAGGACACCTAACTTCTTAGAAGCTGTTTTAGCAAGAGATGAGATGTGAGATTTCCATTTCAGATTCTTAGTAAAGGTTAGTCCTAGAATATTCATTTTAGAAGAAGGCGACAGTTGAGTGTCATTGAAGAAGAGGGGATAGTTATCTGGTAGGTTTTGTCGAGTAGATAGGTGAAGAAATTGGGTTTTTGAGGCATTAAACAAAACAAGGTTTGCTTTGCCCCAATCAGAAATTATAGAAAGATCAGAAGTTAGGCGCTCGGTGGCATCTCTCCGTGAATCACTTAGTTCCTGTTGAGTTGGACGTCTAATAAACGACGTTGAAAAATGCAGAGTAGAATCATCAGCGTAGGAGTGGATAGAGCTTTGATTTAGACTTAGAAGATCATTAATGCATAATAGAAAGAGAGTGGGTGATAGGACAGAACCCTGGGGAACACCACTATTGATAGATTTAGGAGAAGAACAATGTCCGTCCACAATAGCTGCAATAGAACGTTTTGAAAGGAAACTTAAGATGAAGTTACAGAGCGAATGATAGAAACCGAATGAGGGTAGTTTGGAAATTCAAGATTTGTGCCAGACTCTATCAAAAGCTTTTGATATGTCAAGGGCTACAGCAAAAGTTTCACCGAAACCCCTAAAGGAGGATGACCAAGATTCAGTTAGGAAAGCTAGAAGATTGCCAGTAGATTGCCCTTTACGGAAACCGTACTGACGATCAGATAGAAGATTGAGAGCAGATAGATGCTTAAGAATCTTCTTATTAAGTATAGATTCAAAAACTTTAGAAATGCAGGAAGTCAAAGCTATAGGACGGTAGTTTGAAGGATTAGAACAGCCACCCTTCTTAGGAACAGGTTGGATGTGAGCAAACTTCCAGCAAGAAGGAAAGGTGGAAGTAGATAGACAAAGACGGAAAAGTTTGACCAGGCAGGGTGCAAGCACAGAAGCACAGTTTTTGAGAACAATAGGAGGGACTCCGTCAGGACCGTAAGCCTTCTGAGGATCTAGGCCAGAAAGTGCAAAGAAAGCATCATTACGAAGGATCTTAATGACAGGCATAATATAGGCAGAGGGAGGAGGAGAGAGGCTAATATATGGCTGTACACGTGACGGTCCTGCCGTTGTCGTCTGAGGTGGGTATCAGATGATCTCTTCTAAGGGTCGTGTTTTGATCCAACGACAATATTGATATTTTCCATGTAAAAAGTTTTTTCACAAAATATTAAATGGCGAAAAGTTTAAGTTCATGCATATTTTTTGGAAGTCTCATAATGGCATTTTTTTTGTGTGTTTTACGGTGGTTTTATTTGATAATATTATAGAACAAACATTTCCGAAGATAACAGTATATATTTTATACTGATACACATATATTAGGTAGGAAATTACCCGATTTCATGATTTTTTATATTTAGTTAACGCTAATTTATGCATGCCGCTAATTCATTTATCGCTAAACAAAATATATCAATGGAAAGCTAATTAAACTCCGTTTCTATTGATATTCTCTATGTAAAATGTTTGCGAGCAAAATATTAAATGGCGAAGAGTTTAAGTTAATGCATATTTCTTGAAAGTCTCATAATGGCATTTTCTTTGTGTGTTTTACGGTTTTTTATTTGATAATATTATAGAACAAACATTTCCAAAGATAACAGTATATCTTTTATACTGATAAACATTATATTAGGTAGGTAAACTTGTACGGGGAGCGGAGCGGGTTGTATCCTTATGGTGTGACGTCACGGACGTTAATTGTTTTTATTTTTAATTAACGTAAACAACGCGGTAATGGCTAGTTTTGACATCCAGTCACTATTTACAAATATTCCATTAGATGAGATTATTGAAATAATCACTGATAATTTATTTTATAAAGCTACCATTTTTCTTAATTACACAAAAAAACAATTCTCTGATTTATTAACTTTAGCTATAAAAGACTCTCCATTTATATTTAACAAAAAACTTTATATCCAAACTGATGGTGTTTCCATGGGATCGTGCCTGGGTCCTTCATTTGCTAATGCTTTTTTATGTCACCATGAGGACATGTGGCTGTCTAACTGTCCTAAGCATTTTAAACCTTTTTATTATAAACGATATGTAGACGACACTTTTTTTACTCTTTAAAAATACCGAGCACATTCCCTTATTTCTGAAGTACCTTAATTCTCAGCACCCAAACATTAAGTTCACATATGAAATTGAAAAACAATCATCACTACCATTTTTAGATATCCTAGTTACTCGTAAAAATAATTACCTTACCACCTCAGTCTATAGAAAACCTACTTTCACTGGCTTGGGAACTCAATATGTTTCATTCATCCCTAACCTTTTTAAAATCAATACTATTAAGACCCTACTACACAGATGCTATAGTTTCTCTTTTAATTGGTTTTCCTTTGATAATGAGATCAAATTCCTTACTAATTTTTTCCAAAATAATGGCTACCCCCTCAAATTAATTGAAGCAACCATCTCAAAGTTCTTAGATAAAAAGTTCAACCCAGAGTCGAACGAACCCGAACCCATATTAGACACACACTATGTTAAACTCCCATTTTACGGCCATCTCAGTTACACCATTCGAAAAAAACTCAATGATCTACTTAAGTTACATCTTCCTAACTCAAAATTTTAATTTATTTTTACTAATTCATTTACCTTAAGAACTCATTTCAAATATAAAGACTCTATACCTAAAGCCCTTATTTCTAACATAATTTACGAATTCAAATGTTCTAGTTGTAACGCTAGATACGTCGGCGAGACGACAAGGAATCTAACCCTTAGGCTTTCTGAGCATAAAGGTGTTTCTGCACGTACTGGTCGACCCATTTCTTCATCTTCGCAATCTGCAATCCGCTCACACTCACATGATTTAGATCACCCTTTTTCTATGAATGACTTTAGTATCCTATCCAAGGCACACTACCCTAGTGACACTAAATTATTAGAATCCATACACATCAAGCATTTGTCCCCTGATCTTAATAACCAAGTCATTTCACACCAACTACATATACTCAAATGACTATCACTGTTTCGATTGCCCGACTCTCGGTTCGATCGCCCCACACAAGCTGAAATGTTACCCACGAAACTAGTGTTCATTCAGTCCTCTACCAACTCAGACAGCATACACACCAAGGTCCGTTAAGTACAAATTATATTTTATTTATTAGTTAGTAATTTTAGATAATATAGGAATATTTTATTGTTTCTTAGAAATAATTTTTTAGATGTTCGCTTTTTAGCATTGCAATATATTAAATTTTTAACTATTTTTAGCCTGATGATGCCAAGTGCCTTTGGCGAAACGTTGCGCATAAACAACCTCAAGTATGACGAGTGTCTTTGTCACCCTGAAATATCAAGATGTACTACCAACTAAGAAAATCAATTATATATATATATATATATATATATATATATATATATATATATATAATATATATATATATATATACGTATACGTATACGTATATATATATGTATATATATATACATATACAATTACATATATTTATATATATATATATACATATACAATTATACATATATATATATATATATATATATATATATATATATATATATATATATATATATATATATATATATATATATATATATACACGCCACATTTAGTTTCCTTACCCCCACCCCCACCCCCACCTCTCTCTCTCTCTCTCTCTCTCTCTCTCTCTCTCTCTCTCTCTCTCTCTCTCTCTCTCTCTCTCTCTCTCTCTCTCTCTCTCTCTCCTCTCTCTCTGATGTCACGTTTCAAGTCTTTGTCACTAACTCTCAAAATATCCCACTCACTTTATCTGTTATTTTCTTTCACTCCTTTTTTATTTCCTTAAAAAAGTAAGAGAGAGAGAGAGAGAGAGAGAGAGAGAGAGAGAGAGAGAGAGAGAGAGAGAGAGAGAGAGAGAGAGAGAGAGAGAGAGAGAGAGAGAGCGATAGGGGGTTGGGATACACTAACCATTTTTCCAATATGATGTTATGGGTGATGGCATTATAAACTCCCTTACTCAGCACTCTTAAGCCGTAAAACACCCCCTTGGAGATCGTTCCCCTTATGAGTGTAATATTAGCGGGGGTGAGGGAGGGAGGGAGGCGTGGCCATAGACCACTGTATACCTGGACTGCGCACGGAATATCGGCCTGTTGCACATGGGCCTGAACTTACCCGGAAGTCGGAGGGCCGCTCGGATATATATATATATATATACGGATCATATAGACTGGTTTATCAGTATATATGATATACTGTAATCTTCGTAAATGTTTGTTCTATAATAATATCAAATAAAAAACAGTAAAACACGGTAAAGAAATGCCATTACGAGACTCTGAAGAAATATGCATGAACTTAATATTCACTTCAACTCTTCGCCATTTGAAACTTTGCGAGTCAACCTTTATCATGAAGGTTATCAATAGAAGCGCAATGTTATTAGCTTTCCATTGCTATATTTCGTTATCTGACAAAGTAATTAAAACCATGCATAAATTAGAAATAAAATATTTAAATAAATAAATAAAATCATCAATCGGGTAATTTTCCCGATTTATGAGGTTGTTTATTTAGTTAACGCTAATTTAGACATGGTGCTAATTCATTTATCAGAAAACGAAATATATAAGTAAATAAATAACATCATCAATCGGGAAAATTACCCGATTGATGATTTTATCTATTTATTTAACGCTAATTTATGCATGGTTCTAATTAATTTATCAGATAACGAAATATAGCAATAGAAAGCTAATAAAAGTGCACTTCTATTGATATTCTTCATGATAAAAGTTGACACGCAAAGTTTTAAATGGCGAAGAGTTGAAGTGAATATTATGTTCATGCATATTTCTTCATAGTCTCGTAATGGCATTTCTTTAGCGTGTTGTTGTGTTTTTAATTTGATAATATTATAGAACAAACATTTACGAACATTACAATATATCATATATACTGATAAACCAGTCTATATGATAGTCCATAGACCACTATATCTCTTTGTCGGGCGCCCCGCAGGCCCCTATGCAGCCCCACAATTCAAAACATTGTCGCGTGTGCAGTCTAGGTATACAGTGGTCTATGGCGTCGCTTATACGGCAACAGCGGGAGATAAGAGAGATAAGATTTTCATCCTATCTAGACACTTTGCAAGTACCAACTACAAGGTTATTGACTATACAAAGCGCCGCCACGTCAGCACGAACTAGGCGGACTCGAACCGCTGACCGTATGCACAGGGACGCTGCACATTGCGAACTCACGTCTCTACCAACCTTGCCACCCTGACGGGCATAACAGCGGGAGAACTGTGGCGAAGTGTGGCGTATGAAAGACTTATGTGGGGAAGGGTGTGGCTAGAAAAATGTCCCTGTGTGTGTGTGTGTGTGTGTGTGTGTGTGTGTGTGTGTGTGTGTGTGTGTGTGTGTGTGTGTGTGTGTAAAGAGGTGACACACAAAGGTTTTCAATCCATGTTTTTTGCCTCCCACACCTAGCAAGCAGTGAAGGGGATATATATATGACTAGAGAAGCGAGGAGGGGACATGGCATTTATAGGGAGTGAAGAAAAAGCATACATTGAAAATAAGAATTATTTAGGTGTACTTGAGAGTGAAGAATAATGCATGAAAAATAATACGAGAATAATAGTATTTAATAGGAAATGCAAAAATATATATAATAGGAGAAAAAAAGGAGGTATGCTTAAGGTGTACTCACAATGGACCTGTAGTCGTTTAGTGGTAGTAAGGCGGTATTTGGGCACCATGGGGTTCTTGGCTGTACACGTGACGGTCCTGCCGTTGTCGTCTGAGGTGGGTATCAGACGACCTCTTCTAAGGGTCGTGTTTTGATCCAACGACGACTGTGCAGAGAATGGAAATAAGAAAAATAAGACGTAAGCTGCGGTAAAAAATAATAGTAAATTTGCTATGTCAGAAAAATAATAGAATGTAAGCTTTGGAATGAATAAATGTGTTATGATGGATTTTTTTTGTCCTTATCATCACCATCAATCACCATCATCACTATTTTGACGCCTCACCATCCCAATTTGTACCTGGAGACGTAAGCTATGGTATTGGGAAAGATATCTGTGTGATGACGTTTTTTTCATCCTCACCCCCATAACCATTTTGACACCCCATCCCAATAACCACCCGGAGCCAATTAACTGTCACCTACAATGGGGAGAATTCTGAAAAGCTAACGCCACCAGATGTCTCTCGCGCTCTCACTTCTTCTGCTCTTTAAGCCTGAATTTATCATTTACCGTAAATTCCCTGTACTTCTTCCGGGCATATCAGAATTACACTTCAATACAATAACTGATACAGTTCTCAATAAAAATGTAGTTTATCATTTTCCTTTCATGTGCAGGATAATAATATTAGCAAAACAAAGAATCCTTGAAAACTCTCATATTTAAAAATCGTCTTTTCATGAAAACACTGCAAGCTCAAGCAAAATGAGGCTTCCGGAAATTTCTACTTGTATTTAAGCATTCGCTGAGTACCTGTTTTGGGCATGTCAGTCTCTCTTTCGACTAAAATTTGACTAAAAAGTAAATTACTGCTTGGCACCTCAACGACAGTTCTGTATCCAATACAGTTGAAACTTTTGTTTACTAAAAACAAGCGGGAGCGCCGCCGCCAGGTTCCCCCTTCTCCACCTCAATCCCCTTCCCTCTTATCAACTTATGTCCTCTGGTTTATCCTATGCCAACAGGTTTATCTGTTGGAGGAAGAAGACTAAATCAGTCAGTGCAAAACAGGGAGTCTTTAAAGACAATCAAAAGACAATCAAAATACATGGAGTTCGGTAGAGGGAGGATAATTGACGTTTGGAGAAACATGGGTTGTTTTCTGGAGGACAAGAAAAGATGAAGAGGAAACAAAATCGTAATTAGGAATCAGGATAAGGAGGCAAATAAGAAACTGTTCTCGGAGGCAGAGAACTTGATGTTCAGAGCACGAAATAAGGAGACGAAAGTCCGGTATGTGGGAGCGGATGCCACAAATATTCCAGTAGAGGACAGACAGTGTGAAGATATCAGCTGGTGATGATAGTTAGGATGACAGCCTCTGGGGTTAAGGGGTTAGGAGTATCAGGGATGTGAGGTAAGGGAGCGGCGGCCAACAGGTGCTGGTGGAGCTGAGCTGAGTCCCTCCGACTCCCTCACGGTGTGAGGACCACAGCAAGGTGAGTGATAACAGATCCTGACTTCGGGATGGTTTCTGTGGAGATGCTGAACGCCATACTGTGTTATGGTGAAATTTTCATCGAAAGAGAGACTGACACACCCAAAACAGGTACTCAGCGAATGCATATATACAACAAGTAGATATTTCTTGAAGCCTCATTCTGCTTGAACTTGCAGTGTTTGCATGAGAAGACGATTTTTAAAGATTGAGTTTTCAAGTATTCTATTTTTTGCCAATATTTTCATCAAGTGCAGAAAATGAAAATGATAAACTACATTTATATTAAGAACTGTTTCAGTTATTGCATTGAAGTGTAATTATGATATGCCCCGAAGAAGTACAATGCATTTACGGTAAATGATAGATCATTCAGGCTCAAATGGCAGAAGAAGTGAGAGCGCGAGAGACATCTGGCGGCGTTAGAATTGAACACTCCCCATTACCTCTCAGTCAATCTCACCTGCAATCTTCTTTGTGATGTAAAAAAAAAAAAAAAAAAAAAAAACTGATCGTCACAGGGCGTGAGTTACCTGAGGGCCCAGCGCCGTGAAGCCCGCCGCGCCGCCCATGGTGAGGGTGAGGTCGGCGGGCGGCTTGGATCCCGTGGCCCGGCATAGTATGGACGCCTCCACGCCGGTCCTCAGTGGTGCACCCGTGCCCTCCATCTCCACCCTGAGCGGCGGTACTGTGTGTGTGTGGGATGGGGGGGCGGGTCATAGGTGGTGTTATTGTTATTGGTATTATTATATTGGTATATACTATATGGTATTGGTATTATTGTTATTGTTATTATAGAGGGGGTGATGGGGTGTGTGATAGGTGGTATTATTGGTATTATTTTTTTATTTTTTTACATCACAAAGGACTGGCCAAGAGAACAAAAAAAAGAGGTAGCACAAAGCACGCTTAGTTGCCAGTCCCTATAAAGAAGACAGTAGATTCCAATAGTCTATAGAAGTCCCTATAAAGAAGAAGAGAATAAAGAAAGGAGGGTGGGCCAATTTATTTCGGGAGGTGTATTGTCACTCTGCTCTTGAAAATATTTAAGTCGTAGGAAGGTGGAAAAATAGAAACAGGAATACAGTTTCAGAGTTTACCAGTGCAAGGGATGAAAGAGTAAATATACTGATTAACTCTTGTATTAGGAAGATGGACATAATAGGGATGCGAATGAGCAGAAAGTCTTGTGTAGCGAGGCCGGGGGGGGGGAGGGCAGGCATGCAGTTAGCAAGTTTAGAAGAGCAGTGAGCATGAAAATGACGGTAGAAAATAGCAAGAGAAGCAACATTGCGGCGGTGATTTATAGATTGAAGACAGTCAGTCAGAGGGGGTGAGTTGACGAGACGAATAGATTTTGACTCAACCCTGTTTAGGAGAGCTGTATGATTGGATCCCCTCCAAATCATGATCCAAACCAAGATCATGAGGAGGCGGTAGCGGAGTGGTTAGCGTCTCCGACTGGCGTTCTCGGTGACCCGAGTTCGATCCCCGAAGAAAACCAAAACTTTTCTGCACCGTCGAGTGGCCAAAGAACACCCACATGCCCTGCCCATTAACTCTACCTTCGACTGCGAGTGCATCGGAGGACACAGGGGGGCGGCATGAGCCTCTAATCACAGGCGTCACTATAAGAATCCTGCCTGCGCCACCACGGGCGAGGACCAGCCATCACAGCCCTCAAGTGAACCTCCAGAGCCTACCATCCGAGCCCTGGGTCACCACTGCCTACAGGCGCTATAGGCACCAATGTAAAAAAAAGAAAAAAACATAAACCAAAAAACAAAAACATGTGAGACATACTCCATACATGGGCGGATAAGGCCCCTGTAGAGAGCAAGCAACTGGAAGGAAGAATAAAAAGGACGCAAACGCCACAGGACACCTAACTTCTTAGAAGCTGTTTTAGCAATAGATGAGATGTGAGATTTCCAGTTCAGATTTTTAGTAAAGGACAGTCCAAAAATGTTAATTATAGAAGGAGATAGTTGAGTGTCATTGAAGAAGAAGGGATTTATCTGGTAGGCTTTGTCGAGTAGATAGGTAAAGAAATTGAGTTTTTGAGGCATTGAACATAACAAGGTTTGTTTTGCCTCAATCAGAAATTATAGAAAGATCAGAGGTTAGGCGCTCGGTGGCATCTCTCCGTGAATCACTTAGTTCCTGTTGAGATGGACGTCGAATAAACGACGCAGAAAAATGCAGGGTAGAAATATCAGCGTGTTAGTGGATAGGGCTTTGAGTTAGACTTAGAAGATGATTAATAAATAATAGAAAGAGAGTGGGTGATAGGACATAACCCTGAGGAACACCACTATTGATAGACTTAGGAGAAGAACACAGTCCGTCTACAGTAGCTGCGATATAACGGTTTGAAAGGAAAGTTGAGATGAAGGTACAGAGAGAAGGATAGGAACCGAATGAGGGTAGTTTGAAAAATAAGGATTTGTGCCAGACTCTATCAAAAGCTTTTGATATGTCAAGGGCAACAGCAACAGTTTAACCAGAAACCCTGAAGGAGGATGACGAATAATCAGTTAGGAAAGCTAGAAAATTGCCCGTAGATCGCCCTTTACGGAACCGTACTAACATCAGATACAAACTTGTGAGCAGATAGATTCTAAAAATATTCTTATTAGGTATAGATTCAAAAGCTTTATAGAAGTAGGTAATCAACGCTATGAGATTGTAGTCTGAAGTATTAGAACGGTCACCCTTCATAGGAACAATTTGGATGTGAGCAAACTTCCAGCAAGAAGGAAAGGTGGAAGTAGATAGAAAAAGACGTAAAAGTTTGACCAGGCAGGGTGCAGGCACAGAAACACAGTTTTTGAGAACAATGGGAGGGACTCCGTCAGGACCGTAAGCCTTCCGAGGATCTAGGCCAGAAAGGGGAAAGAAAACATCATTACTAAGGATCTTAATAACAGGTATAATATTGTCAGAGGGTGGAGGAGAAAGAGGAACAAGCCCTTTATCAACCATAGTGGAATTTTCAGCGAGGATTTGAGCAAAGAGTTCAGCTTTATAAATAGTTGAGACAGCTGAGAAGCCATCTGGGTGAAGCATAGGAGGGAAAGATGAAGAAGAAAAATGATTAGAGATGTTATTAGATAGATGCCAGAAGTCACGAGAGGAATTCAATTGCGAAAGATTTTGACATTTTCTATGAATGAAGGAGGTTTTGGTAAGTTGAAGTAAAGATTTAGCATGATAACGGGCAGAGATATAAAGGGCATGAGTTTTAGGAGATGGATGGTTACGATGGTATTCTCTCGCCCTTCTTAGTTTTGTCAGGGAGGGAGGGTGGGAATGTTGAATGGAAGGAAGTAATGAAGGAAGAAGAGAGGGAAAGAAGGAGGAAGGAAGGAAGGAAGAATGAAAAGTTGGAGAGAGGGAGAGAAGGGAGGAAAGAATGAATATAGGTAGGGAAGGAACGTAGGAAAGGAGGGAGGGAGGGAATGATGGTAGGACGAAATTAGGCAAGGGAGGAAGGATGTGAGAGAAGGGAAGGAGGAAGAAGAAAGAAGGAAGAGATGAAAGGAAAGGAAAGGGAAAGTAAGAAGAAAGGAAAGGAAAAGTAGGAAGGAAGAAAGAAAGAAATGGAGGAAGAGAGGGAATGGAAAGAAGGAAAGTTAGAAGCAAAGGAAGGACTCACCCATACCTTCACGGTAAAACCACTCGACCGGCCATGGTTTGGGTACGACTGCAGAGTTAGCCGATGAAAAAAAGCAGAGCCTGGTGACGCTTCAGACGACACCCGACGCACAATAACAAGCACAGGCACAAAGAAGCTTGCGTCAACATGCAAAGAGTACAGCGGATGGCTCAGCAACGGTGGCATGACGATCTGAAATTCAAACTCTCTGGCCGCTCTGTGGGTTGCAAGTCTTGGTGGACTGCCCTCAAGGAACAGCAAGGCTTTGCACCCGATGACCACACAATCCCGCTAAATAAAGCTGACGGTTCAGTAGCCGCTCGGAGTTGCGAGAAGGCTGAGGTATTAGCGACCCAATTCTCAAGAAAGATGACAGTCTCTGATCCTGACCGTCTTCCTCCTGCCGTGGCACGTCTCACCAACGTTCGACACCATCACCTTAACTATAGAAGAGGTGAAGCGACAGCTGCAACTGGTTGACCCTAAGAAGACCCTTGGACAAGACGGGGTGTCTCCCCACATCCTTAAGCACTGCGCCGCCCAGCTGGCAGCCCCCGTCACCGAAATCTTCCAGTGTTGTCTCAGCACTGGTAAGTGGCCTTCCACGTGGAAGGTGGCAAGTGTAGCGGCGATTCACAAAAAGGGAAAGAAGACGGAGCCAAAAAACGACAGACCAATCTCCCTCCTGTATGTGCTCGGCAAGACACTGGAAACCATCATTGCCAGCAGGATCTCCTACTTTTTCACCACACATCGCATCCTCAGCAACAAACAGTTCGGCTTCGGCCCTAACAGGTCTGCCAACGACATCCTTCTCTTTATGTCCACCTTATGGCACTAATCCCTGGACAGAGGACGCAACACTTTCGTCATCGCCTTGGACATCGCCGGAGCTTTTAATAGGGTGTGGCACTCCGGTCTCATCACCAAACTCCGCAGCATGGGAGTGACCGGCGGCTTTCTCCATCTCCTTCACGACTAGTAGCTGCAGCCTGCACTCTAAAGACAATTCCTCTTACTACTCACATTACACTACATGCACTTACATCCTTACACTATCTTCACTCAAAATTTCATAATGGCGACCATTCACCCAGCCTCGGAGTCCCTTACTGGGGAGGGGACCATACATATCCCCAGGTCGGACCGTCTCAAAGATGTCGACCCGAGGTGTCTTGATACTTCTTCTAGCCTTCTCTCCTTAAACTTCTGCAACATTCGCGGCCTTAGATCTAACTTTCACTCTGTCGAACATCTTCTCTCCTCCTCTAAACCTCATCTTCTTTTCCTCACCGAAACTCAGTTGGCTGTGAGCACTGACAGCAGACCTTTTTCTGTCTCCTCTTACTGTCTCTATTCTAATTTTAAATCCATAGCTGGCTGTTGCGTATATGTGCGCAATGACATCACTTGCTCTCGTGCCGACGGCCTTGAATCTTCCGAATTTTCTACCATATGGCTTCGACTTCAATGTCACTCTCTTACAAAATTTATCTGTGCTGTATATCTCTCACCTAACTCCTCTGACTATGTAAAATTCTTCGACTACTTAACATCAAAAGTGGAGCACATCTCATCTCATTTTTCTTTAGCTGAAATTTCCATTTTTTGGGACTTCAATGTTCACCACAAGCTTTGGCTATCATCTTCTTTCACTGACCAACCTGGTGAACAAGCCTACAACTTTTCTATCCTCCAAGACCTAGAGCAGCTGGTGCATCACCCTACCCGTATTCCTGACCGCCTTGGAGACACGCCCAACATTCTTGATCTTTTCCTAACTACTAACCCTTCTGCTTACTCTGTGAAAATATTTTCTCCGTTGGGTTCCTCCGATCACAATCTTATCTCTGTAACCTGTTCTATCGCTCCGGTACCGTCTCGGGACCCACCTAAACGGAGGTGCTTCTGGCACTTCAACTCAGCTAAGTGGGAAGACCTAAGGCAGTACTACTCTGATTTTCCATGGAATGATTACTGCTTCCATGTCAAAGACCCATCTCTTTGTGCAGAGCGCATAACTGAAGCCATAGTCTCTGGCATGGAGGCGTACATTCCACATACTTTCTCTAATCCTAAAGCCCGTCAACCTTGGTTTAACTCTGCTTGTTCTCATGCTGTCCGAGATAGAGAGGTGGCTCACAAACGTAAGCATCCATCTCCTTAAGCTCATGCCCTTTATATTTCTGCCCGCAATCATGCCAAATTTTTACTTCAACTTACCAAAAACTCTTTCATTCATAGAAAATGTCAAAATCTTTCTGAATCAAATTCCTCTCGTGACTTCTGGCATCTAGCTAATAACATCTCTAACAATTTTTTTTCTGCATCTTTCCCTCCTATGCTTCACCCAGATGGCTCCACAGCTGTCTCATCTACTTCTAAAGCTGAACTCTTCGCTCAAACATTTGCTAAAAATTCCACTCTGGCTGATGAAGGGCTTGTTCCTCCTTCTCCTCCACCCTCTGACTATATTATGCCTGTCATTAAGATCCTTCGGAATGATGTTTTCTTTGCCCGTTCTGGCCTAGATCCTCGGAAGGCTTACGGTCCTGACGGAGTCCCTCCTATTGTTCTAAAAAACTGTGCTTCTGTGCTTGCACCTTGCCTGGTCAAACTTTTCCGTCCTTGTCTATCTACTTCCACCTTTCCTTCTTGCTGGAAGTTTGCTCACATCCAACCTGTTCCTAAGAAGGGTGACCGTTCTAATCCTTCAAACTACCGTCCTATAGCTTTGACTTCCTGCCTTTCTAAAGTTTTTGAATCTATACTTAATAAGAAGATTCTTAAGCATCTATCTGCCCACAATCTTCTATCTGATCGTCAGTACGGTTTCCGTAAATGGCGATCTACTGGCGATCTTCTAGCTTTCCTAACTGAATCTTGGTCATCCTCCTTTAGGGGTTTCGGTGAAACTTTTGCTGTTGCCCTTGAAATATCAAAAGCTTTTGATAGTCTGGCACAAATCTTTAATTTCCAAACTACCCTCATTCGGTTTCTATCCTTCTCTCTGTACCTTCATCTTAAGTTTCCTTTCAAACCGTTCTATTGCAGCTACTGTAGACGGACATTGTTCTTCTCCTAAATCTATCAATAGTGGTGTTCCCCAGGGTTCTGTCCTATCACCCACTCTCTTTCTATTATTTATTAATGATCTTCTAAGTCTAACTCAAAGCACTATCCACTCCTACGCTGCTGATTCTACTCTGCATTTTTCAAAGTCGTTTATTAGACTTCCAACTCAACAGGAACTAAGTGATTCACGGAGAGATGCCACCGAGCGCCTAACTTCTGATCTTTCTATAATTTCTGATTGGGGCAAAGCAAACCTTGTTTTGTTCAATGCCTCAAAAACCCAATTTCTTCACCTATCTACTCGACAAAACCTACCAGATAACTATCCCCTCTTCTTCAATGACACTCAACTGTCTCCTTCTACAATGAACATTCTAGGACTATCCTTTACTAAAAATCTGAACTGGAAATCTCACATCTCATCTCTTGCTAAAACAGCTTCTAAGAAGTTAGGTGTGCTGTGGCGTCTGCGTCCTTTTTTTTCTCCCTCCCAATTGCTCGCTTTCTACAGGGGCCTTATCCGCCCATGTATGGACTATGTCTCACATGTTTGGGGAGGATCCACTCATACAGCTCTCCTAAACAGGGTTGAGTCAAAAGCTTTTCGTCTCATCAACTCCTCTCCTCTGATTGACTGTCTTCAATCTTTAAATCACCGCCGCAATGTTGCTTCTCTTGCTCTCTTCTACCGTTATTTTCATGCTCACTGCTCTTCTGAACTTGCTAACTGCATAACTCCCCCACTCCCGCGGCCTCGCTGCACAAGACTTTCTACTCATTCTCATCCCTATTCTGTCCATCTTCCTAATGCAAGAGTTAATCAGTATATTTACTCTTTCATCCCTTCCACTGGTAAACTCTGGAACTCTCTTCCTGTTTCTATTTTTCCACTTTCCTATGACATAAATCTTTTCAAAAGAAGAGTAACAAGACACCTCCCGAACTAAATTGGCCTACCCCTCTGTTTGTATTTTATTCTCTTACTGTCTTCTTTATAGGGACTGGCAACTAGGCGGGCTTTGTGTTACCCATTTATGTTGTGCCCTTGGCCAGTTCCTTGTGATGTATACAAAAAAAAAAACAAAAAAACAAAAAACAAAAAAAAACCTGCAGAGCATAACCCTCAGCGTGGTGGTGAACGGACACACTTAGGAAGAACACCCGGTTGTAGCTGGTGTCCTACAGGGCAGTGTTCTTGAACCCCTATTATGGAATGTGTTTTTCAACGACCTCCTGATGCTCAACCCGGAAGCACACGCCTACGCGGATGACTGTACCCTCACATTTCCTTGTGACAGTACTGACCACCGCACTACTGTCGCCCTCGTCAACCAAGTGTTGGAGACCATCACCTCATGGGGACGACGGTGGCAGGTTGATCTCGCCCATGACAAAACACAGATCATGCTGATCTCACGGCGACATCACCCCCCACCCACCCCTATCCCACCGATTCTTCTGGACGGGAAGGTGTTGCCCTTGTAGCCGACGGTCAACATTCTCGGCGTTGAGGTGAACAGTACCCTCTCCTTCACCAGCCACGTCAGGAAGACAGCCTCCAAGGCCGCGGGCAGGTTGAACTGCGCCAGGCGCGTCTTCCACCTCCTTGACGCTCGGGGTGTCACAACCCTTTATGCGGCCCAAGTCCGCTCCCTCATGGAGTACGCCCCCCTGACTTGGTCATCCTGCCCCCTTCATACCTTGGTCTCCTAGACAAGGTACAAAACGGTGCTCAGCGCCTCATCTCCCTGAAAGCAGCACCAGACATGCAGCCCGCTCCCCTACAGCCCCTACAGCACAGGCGAGACGTGGCCGGCCTGTGCATCACGTAAAAGATCCTCAAGCAGGGCGCCCCGCACCTCGCTCCACTCCGGCAGCCGTGGGTGACACCTCACCCATACTCCACCTCGTCTTCGTCTTTTTATGAAAGTAGCGGTAGCGGGCCTTAATTTTGAGTGGTCCACAAACCTAGGTCCACAACTGTTTGAGCAACGGGTTCCGCAACTAACAGTCCACAACCAAATGGCGTTTCCGCAAGTTGCGGAGGTGCGGAGGTGTGGACCAAAGTTGCGGACCACCCAGCTCTGCTGACATACACCAGGCCGCCACACTCCACATCTTCAAATGTGCAGTGAATGCCTGGCTGATGCCCTCTGGACATAATTAGTGTAACTTATAGACTACTAGTAACTGTAATAGTGCAGACTAAACACAGTTATCGGAACCTCACCGGGAACTTTTGGCTGTAAGAGTAAAATCAACTGTATTTTTTCATTGTAAATAAAAAAAAATTAAAAAAAGGAAGAAGGGAAGGAAGGAAAGGAAAGAATGGAAGTAAAGATGAAGGAAGGGCCCGGGTCGTAACGAGTCCTGAGCGTTGAAAAGTTGTGAGCGTAAACTGAAGCAGTGTTAAGGGGGAGGAATGAAAGGAATACCGTGTTGTATTTATAGATTATTATATACGAAGCACAAGGGAACAAAGTTAACAAATTGAAATAGTTCATTTTATAGCAACATAGGAGGAACAGGAAGGCTGGGAGGTAATATTATGGTTGTACAGTTTGTTGCCTTGACATAAAGCGAGACAAAATATAACAGAGGCAAAGTAGATGGCGAGATGAAGGGACGGAATTAAAAGATTAGACAAACAGCGGAGACATAAGTGGAAAAGTTTTGAGTAAGAAAGAGATAGAGAAAAAAAGCGAGAGAGAAAAAATAGACGTATTCACATAATCATATAGACACATTTTTCTTTCATTAACACACTACAGACACCCACTAACTACCATAATACTATGATATGATATGATAAAGAAATGATAATTTTGATGAAAATAACCCTCTGTCTAATATTTACTCCATCTGATACATATCGTGTTCAGAGAGGGCAGCGTAAGGCTCCCTTCACACATTCCATAATCAAACCACGATAGCGCCACTAATTTAATCATTGGCGTTATCGTGAAATTTGACCACTATTAACGCCGATCACGATAGCCTCACAACAATGTCACGATGCCTATAAGTATGTGTCATGACGGTCGTAAGATGGTCACGATGGAGGCATGATAGTTGTAAGACTACGTCACGAACGGAAAATTAACGGTCATTTTATCGTCACGATAAAGCTACGATAACCACGATAGTGCCACGACGGTGCCATGAACGTTTTACGATAGCAACAATAACTACACCAATATGCCTCACCAGGCATTCGTAGGTCTATCGTGACTCTATCATGACGCAAACTTTGCATTCTTAGGGTTATCATGACGCCTTCTTAGGACAATCATGACACATTACTAGTTATATCGTGACTAATGCTTGCGTTTATCGTGCCGTATTATGCATAGTATTAGGGCTATCGTGACACACTGTAACGGTTATTCCCATGAGACCTCGTCACGATAGACATACGACGATCACGATAGTGTCTCGAAGCTGCTACATAGATAACTATAGCGACACGATAGACTTCCTGAAAGTATTGCGTTGGGTACAAAAATCGGGGAGCTCCCGATTTTTTAGTGCATGCACTAACTTTGCGTGGCCTCGGCCGTGTGCGTCACAAGCGTCACGATCGGTTGCGATATACCCATAATCAGTAACATGTCGGCGCTACTCACTGCATTGTTGGCGCTATCGTGGTTCCATTATGGAATGTGTGAATGGGGTTTAAGTGTGGAGAGCAAAGGGAGTAGTCAAACACGGAAAGATGGCACCGTAGAGTTCTTCGCACACCCCCTAAGCCAGTGTTTCTTAACCTGGGATGCTAGCACCCCCTGAGGGTGCTGAAATCAATGTTAGGGGGTGCTGTGAAATGCTCCATATATGGCAGTACAATGTTAGTTGCGAGTTCCTCGCAATGGATATAAAAGTATCGCAGGGATACTTTTAGACAAGAGTACTATTTTTATTTGATAAATTTTAACCTCATTATACTGACTTTCATTGAGAGTGTACTTGCACTCGAGTGTTGATGTCTGACGTGAGACGGTGAGACCGCGCCGCTGCAGGCAGTAGTTGCGTAGTAGCAGTACTACAGCTCAAGCCCCCGCATCGTTGTGTTTCGCCTTAACTTCAAGTTCCAGTAATTCTGGTATGACAGAATTCTTTGAAATTCATTGAATCGAATCAATTGAATGATATACTCTTTCTCATTCCCTCTAACTCACTCATATTCTCTCTCTCTCTCTCTCTCTCTCTCTCTCTCTCTCTCTCTCTCTCTCTCTCTCTCTCTCTCTCTCTCTCTCTCTCTCTCTCTCTCTCTCCTCTCTCTCTCTCTCTCTCTCTCTCTCTCTCTCTCTCTCTCTCTCTCCTCTCTCTCTCTCTCTCTCTCCTTCCTCTCCTCTCTCTCTCTCTCTCTCTCTCTCTCTCTCTCTCTCTCTCCTCTCCTCTCTCTCTCTCTCTCTCTCTCTCCTCTCTCTCTCTCTCTCTCTCCTCTCTTCTCTCTCTCTCTCTCTCTCTCTCTCCTCTCTCTCTCTCTCTCCTCTCTCTCTCTCTCTCCTCTCTCCTCTCTCTCTTCTCTCTCTCTCTCTCTCTCTCTCTCTCTCTCTCTCTCTCTCTCTCTCTCTCTCTCTCTCCTCTCTCTCTCTCTCTCTCTCTCTCTCTCTCCTCTCTCTCTCTCTCTCTCTCTCTCTCTCTCTCTCTCTCTCTCTCTCTCTCCTCTCTCTCTCTCTCTCCTCTCTCTCTCTCCTCTCTCTCTCTCTCTCTCTCTCTCTCTCTCTCCTCTCTCTCTCTCTCTCTCTCTCTCTCCTCTCTCTCTCCTCTCTCCTCTCTCTCTCTCTCTCTCTCTCTCTCTCTCTCTCTCTCTCTCTTCAATGATTCGCATCATTTTTTTTTTAGATGAATGTATTGATGACGCTTGTTCAAATCTGCACCAATTTACTGGGACTGGATAATGTTTGAGCCTACCCTAAACATTAAAACTTTCAGCTGTTTATATTAAAAATATAATTGGCTGACTATAAATTATACACATATTATCATTAGCTCTACCCCCGAAGGTGGAATAATACTATGTGTTCGTCTGTGTCTGTTTGTTTGTTTCTCAGTTAACATCACTCATAAAGTAGTTGCTCTAATTTTACGAAGTAGTTTTTGGGAGCAACGTTACCTATGGTCAAAACACCAATCAATTTTATTGTGAAGGTCAAATGTCTAAGTTAGATTGTTTGCTGCTTTGCTAACAGCTTCTTTGTTTTGTCCATAGGCTTGTGTGATTCTGCAATGCCAAAGACACGTAAATGAGGTGACGCATATGTCACGTCTGCCTTCACTGCACTCCTGGATGATCGTGGAGAACCAGACCGGGCACAATGTATGACCTGCCATTTCATTATTTGCAAATCAAATTTGAAATATGCTAGACTCCAAGAACATCAGGTGAAGAATCCAGTTGCAGAACATGAACAGACTATCGACTGCAGGCTAAGAGGGCTAGATAATGACAAGAAAAGCACACTACACCGACTTGGATTCAAGCCAGTGCAGAAACCCAATTTGCAAGCTTCCTATGAGGTGGCATACCAGTGCATCGATCAGGGAGAAGGCTTCGCATTTGTCTCCGGAAAACCTGGTTAAGCCATGCACCATTCGGATGGTAGAATTGGTTCTTGGAACAAAGGCAGCCAAGAAGATGAAAGAAGTGCCTCTGTCTAACGATGTCATCACAGGAAGAGTTGCAGATATGAGTTGCGACATATTGGACCAGATTGTTCAGGAGATTATGGACAGTCCCATCTGCATCAGTCTCCAGTTGGATGAATCAACTGATGTTTCCAACATGAGTCTAACTGATTTTGCATATCCGGTACACGATGGTGAAATTTAAGATAAATTCCTCTTCTGCGAGGCATTGCCAACGACGACGAAGGCAACGGATGTATTCCCCCATCTGCATCAGTCTCCAGTTGGATGAATCAACTGATGTTTCCAACATGAGTCTAACTGATTTTGTATATCCGGTACATCAAGGATGGTGAAATTAAAGATGAATTCCTCTTCTGCGAGGCATTGCCAACGACGACGAAGGCAACGGATGTATTCCGACTCGTGGACGAGTTCTTTGAGAAGCATCATATCAAGTGGGAGAAGGTAGGGTCGGTCTGCACAGATTGTGCCCCAGCCATGATAGGGAATAGGTTTGGCTTTACTGCTTTGGTTAAGAAGAGGGTACCAGATATCATCATAAGAACATAAGAACATAAGAAAATAAGGAAGCTACAAGAGGCTGGGAGACCTACACGTGGTAGTTCCTGTTACTTAACACTACCTACATCCCCCTTTCATCCTCATCCATGAAATTATCCAGCCTCCCTTTAAAGCTCCCTAATGACTCTGCACCGACCACCTGATGACCGAGTCCATTTTGCAATGATTCTGCAATGTTCATGTTCATATCATGTTCATATCAATGTTCAATGTTCATATCATGAAGCACTGCGTTCGCAATCTTTTTTTTTGTTTTTTTTATACATTTGTGCCTATAGCGCCTGTAGGCAATGGTGACCCAGGGCTCGGATGGTAGGCTCTGGAGGTTCACTTGAGGGCTGTGATGATGGTTGGTCCTCGCCCGTGGAGGCGCAGGCAGGATTCTTATAGTGACGCCTGTGATTAGAGGCTCATGCCGCCCCCCTGTGTCCTCCGATGCACTCGCAGTCGAAGGTAGAGTTAATGGGCAGGGCATGTGGGTGTTCTTTGGCCACTCGACGGTGCAGAAAAGTTTTGGTTTTCAGAGGCTCATGCCGCCCCCCTGTGTCCTCTGATGCACTCGCAATCGAAGGTAGAGTTGATGGACAGGGCATATGGGTGTTCTTAGGCCACTCGACGGTGCAGAAGGGTTTTGAGTTTCTTCGGGGATCGAACTCGGGTCACCGAGAACGCCAGTCGGAGACGCTAACCACTCCGCTACCGCCTCCCCGTAATCGCCATGTTTTGGCTGCTAAACGTTGCCGCCTTACCTCAAAGAGGCTATGTCTGTCTGTGTTCAAGTTGTGAATTTCATCCGGGGTCGTCCTTTTAACCATAGACACAGAGTGTTCAAGTTACAGTGTGAGGAGATGGGAAGTGAATATCAAGTCCTTCTCTTCCACACTGAAGTGCGGTGGCTCTCACGTTGGAAAATCCTGACCCGTATTGCAAATATCAAGGATTATATTTCAGTATTCATCCGAGAGTATCGGAATAAGTTCGCTGAAAATTTAGAGGACGAAATGTTCATCCTCTCTCTCTCCTATTTGGCAGACATTTTCAGCCATTTGAATGAACTCAACTTGTCCATGCAAGGTATGTTTGCAAACAATATTGTTTGTGCAGAGAAGGTAGAAGCCTTCAAGAAGAAGCTTTCACTCTGGAATCGTGTAAACCAGGGAGGGAATGTGGGACGCTTTCCTATCCTGGACGAGATATTGGGGAATAAGACAGTCCCATGCTTGTAGAACATATTGTTGCTTACCTCTCGCACCTTGAGACCACCATGACAAAGTACTTTCCCAAGGATCATACATTTCTAGAATGGATTCCGGAGCCCTTCCTGGCAGACATGAGTGATGCTGACAACCTGAAGGAAGAGCTTATTGAGCTGCAGGTGAACCAGGGCTGTGAGACAAAATTCCGTACATTATCATTGTCTGGCTTCTGGTGTGATCAGTTGGTAGCGTACCCTGAACTGGCAAAGGCAGCGCTTGAGATGATCATTCCATTGCTTTTGCCGATAGTATTGGCATCCTTGGTGTTTTATTTTTGGAGAATGAACAAAACAAATGATCAAGCAGTACTTCACTTCACTATACTTTATCTAAGCTGGCGTCAATAACCAGTTGTGGTGCCTTAAAACTATAATATCTATCTATCCCCGGGACATGAGGTCCATACCTTTATTGAGAGGGTTGGCCTTCTCAACAAGTAATGATATTTTTTATATTCTTTTGTTATTGCTTTTAATGCACTATTGTTCTTATATATATTTTGTTCTTTTATATATTTTGATTTTATCTTCAAATTTGTGTTTTAATATTACTTTTACTGTCTCTTATCTAAGCAGGTGTCAATAATTAACCCGGCAGTTGCTGCGCCTTAAAACTAAAATATCTATCTATCTATCACTCTACTTTATCCCTGTAGTAGTGCAGCAAATGTAGTCTCTGTAACCAGATGTTAGCCAGAAATAAGGGGTGCTGGACTTCCTAGACCTGACTACATGGGGTGCTGAGGGCGGAAAAGGTTAAGAAACGCTGCCCTAAGCCCTTCCATTACCCTTCCGTCCACCCCCCAGCCTCCACCCCAACTTCCCTACCCACACAGTCACACACCCCTCACACACACCCACACCCACACCCACGCACCCAACCACGCACACTCCCACCCCCACCCACACACACACCCATCACACCCCATACCCACACCTACCCCCCCACAACCCCCTACCCCTCCCACACACACCTCACCACACCCACACCCACACACACCACAGACACACATACACCACACACCACTCACACAACACACACAACACACATACACACACACACCACACACACACACACACACACACACAACAACACACACACACACACACACACACACACACACACACCACACACACACACACACACACACACACACACACACACACACACACACACACACTTGCTGCCATTGTATGGTTCCCATATAAAAAGAAGCATGTGAAAAAGTTCAATAAAATACAGAGAATGGCAACAAAGATAGTACCAGAGCCAGAAAAACTTTCTTATGAGGAAAGGTTGAAGGAAATAAGTTACCAACACTTGAGCAGAGAAGAGAAAGAGGAGACTTAATAACAAGTTTTTAGCTGATAACCAAGATTGAAGAAACTGACAATAAGAGACTACTGACTCGGAAACAAAGATAAGTTTGATACACAAGAGGACATGCAAAAAAAAGAGGAAAACAGAGATGCCTGAACAGCATAAAGAATTACAGCTTCCCTTATAAAAATGTAGAAGTTTGGAATGGACTAAATGAGGAGGTGATATCGGCACATAATGTGCACCAATTGAAAGAGAGACTGGATAAATGTAGATACGGAGACGGGACCACACGAGTGTAGCTCAGGCCCTGTAAAACACAATTAGGTAATACAACTAGGTAAATACACACACAAACACACACACACCCACACCAACACCCCCACCCCAACACCCACACACCGACACCCACAGTCCCACACCACAAACCCACACACCTAAACACACCCACCCCACACACACACACACACACACCCATGCACACACACACACACACACACACACCACTACCCCCACACACACACACACACCACTACCCCCCCCCCCCCACACACACACTATGGGCCGATTTATCAGTCCTTTGGTAAGCTCCCTAACCAAAAGCCTTACCAACCTGGTAACAGTTCTTACTAACAAAGAAATCCAATTTCTCAGTCGCTGTTTTCAACCAGGAGCTGCCCAACCTGGTAAGGATCTCAACAAAACAAAGACGACAGACTCGGTACTGTTGGTATACCTGTGTTGCGGAAAATGTAAACATTCCATCCAACGACAGTAAATATTTATCATTTACGCACATATAAGTAATAACTGATTATTTATAATATTCTTTTTGAATCTATCATTTATTTTTTTATTTTTTTATTTGTGATTTTTATTTTTTATTAATATTTATTTATAATAACAACGTCAGATATAACCACTTTTGTATATCCTACGCATATGTACCTACAATATTACTGAAGTTTGGCAGAATACAGCGTGACAGATGAAATAATTAATTAAAGCAGACGGCGTTGAGAAATATGTCGTCTGCGTGACAGCTGGTGACGTGAATTCACCGCGGCCATCCAAGTTCTTCTTAGCTTTTCTCCTTCTTGCATTTAAATTCTTCTATCGTGTTGATGCATTGTCTAATATATTTTTTAATTTTATTCAGAAGAAATTATATAATCATATGGAAGAATTAATTTGTGGTATTTGATAAAAAAAATAATATAATTACTTTAGTAAGCCTCGTTGTGGAGGAACTAGGCTGCCCAAATCGGTGTTATCAAGGATTCCAATCTATGGTATCGATACACACAAATGGCGGCGCGGAAGACGACTGAGAAATCGGATTTTTTGTTTGATCCCAACGAAAGGGAACGAGAAAGAAATCGTCCCTATATGTACTCACAGTGCATAGTAATGGTGACTTCCTTATGTAAGCCATGTGTAAGGTTGGTGCTCCGGGCCTCACACCGCAGCCGCCGCCCGTCGTCTCGCCTGGCTAAGTCCCTCACCACCAACACGGCGCTCCTCACCGTCACGGGCCCGTCACTCGCGGGGGACTGAGGGCTGTCCGGCAAGGCCAAAGCAGGAGGCTGTTTGAGCTCCTTGCCGTGTGATACCCACCGGACCTCGGGCAGCGGGTGACCTGGAAGGCGTGTGTGAGAGGTGGAGAATGAAAGCATGGAACCAAAAAAATGCCTAAAGAAATGAGCAGAAAGAGAAATATACGTTAAAATGAACAACAAAACAGAGCTCATAATTAATACGAAACATAATTATGATAGATTAGAAGGAAAATATATTATACGTAACAAAAGAAAGATAAAAAAGTCAAAAATTTACTATAAAGTTTCCTCCTTTGATCTTTTACTTAACAAAAACTAGCAAAGAAAAAATATCAGCGGATATTGAAACTCAAATAAAATCGACACAGGCATCGATGAATCTCTCCTGACTTCAGATATATAATTACCGATCGATCATAAGTAAAACCAAAATAATAATAATAATAATGATAAGGAGAGCGTAATAGAAATAAATAACATAACTCCTTATTATCATTACCTTTATGCATGTCTAAGTGTCATGGCTTATGAAATACTTAGGCATTGAAATTCCTGGGGCCTTGCGTAGAGTAGTCTAAATTGCATGTGGTGCTTAAGAAAAGCATGCCATATAGTGAGAAAAGGAGGTAGAGAAAAATCTGTTAGGTGGTAGAAATGTGGCAACGCCACCAGCCGCCATGGTGTGGCCAAACATAACCGCCTTGTCGCAGCCCACTCCGCCACAACACCTCGTGAGGACAACACCTCCAGCTACTGGCCAGGACGTCCACAAGACCCGTCGCCACCTCTTCCAATTCCCCGCCTGCCCAGAGCTTGCCCTACTGACGGTCGTAGGTGACGAGACCCAGCGCGTGGACAGGAGGAGGATATTGGACGAGGCAAGGATCGCCGGCAGCGTGTGAGGAGGTCGAGAGGGCAAGCGAGGAGGAGGATCTCACACGTGGTCGAAAGTGCGGTCTCGACGAGAGGACCAGAGCTACAGGTTCATCAGCAGAAAGCGTGAGATACCCTAACTTAACCCCCCTTTTATTGTTTTCCCCAGCTGATACCATAGGCGATAGGGTATAATATGAATATATATAGGAAAGGTATTTAGGGCGAAAAAGTGCAAGTGAAAACGAGTCCAAATACAGGCAGGACATGTAATGGCGTGCTGGCGTGCTAATTATTCTGTTATTTGATAAACTAGGTAAGGTAGTTAACCTGCGTTTGTTGTGTACCCTTGTAGACATCCTGGGCTATTGCTCCAGTGAGTCTAGAACCGTCGGTAGTTTTTGAATTGGTGTTCAGTGATGTTTTAGCCACACACCACTATCAAAATTCAAAACTCGACAATAAGCTAACAGATTAAGATGCAGCATGTATACACCGTGTTGTGTATATGGACTCCAAACATACATTTAACACACAAAATGTGAACTGCATTGAAACAACACAAAATAAGACAGATACTAAATGGACTAGTCTATTATTTCTCCACATTTCCCTACCTTTTCCCTCTAATAAATGTTTAAGTCTCTTCATTTTCCTCCCCTATTCCCTAGCCGCATGCAATACCGTTCCCTTAAATAGTAAGGGAGGAGGACGACGAGGTAAATCAATGGAGTGTAGGTGTTGGGCGGCGCGGAGACAGGTGGGAATGCTTATATAAGGCAAGGCAATGAATAAAGTATATCGGGCAGGTGTGAATAAGGCAATACAATGAATGAATGAAGCAAAGACATAGAAAACACGGATGGAAGAAGGGGATGTGTATGTATGTATGTGTATGTATGTGTACCTGTGTGTGTATTCATGTATAAGGGAGAGAGAGAGTGTGTGAGACAGATTAATATTTACTAAAACTATTATTTCCATTTTACTAATTCCTTTCTCTAATTTTTTCTCTCTGTCTAATTGCCACAGTTAGGCAGTTTCTCCCTCAAACTCTTGACTTTCCTGTTCAGAAAAGAAAACTGAACGAAAAACCAACTTGGAGACCTCGTTATGCTAGTCTTCATCGCTCTCATTAATCCCTTCTCTCGCTCTCGCTCTCTCGCGCTCTCGCTCTCGCTATCTCGCTCTCTCTCTCTCGCTCTCTCTCTCTTGCTCTCTCTCTCTCTCTCTCTCTCTCTCTCTCTCTCTCTCTCTCTCTCTCTCTCTCTCTCTCTCTCTCTCTCTCTCTCTCTCTCTCTCTCTAATGCATCGGTTCCCAGGTGAATTAATTTAATTATCGTCTCAGGAGATCAAGTGATTGGCCTTGATCGCTAATATTCCACAAAGACTTACTAACACTGCGCCATATACTGAAGGAGGAGGAGGAGGAAGTAAGGGAGTTAGTTAGTTCTGTCTAATTTGTGATTATAAATGATATCTGGAAGTATCATATAATTGTGAATTGGCTGAAATGGGGATTGCTAATAAGTATAACTGAAAGCTGACTCCAGAGTCGTGTTCAGCATGTTCGAAAACTGTTATAAACAAATTTTCAAGCAAATTTATTTGTCAATATTTTTTCCCATAGATTTTTTTTAGTCACGGTTTCATAATAATAAATAAATCTCAAATAATAAAAGCTAAAGGCAATAACGGATATAACTATGTAATATAGCTGCAAAAATAATAGAGAAGTAAATATGAAGTATGTCAAGGGCTATCATTTGGTGTAAGACAAAATGGTATTGATTGGTAAATAACCGAGAAAATACCATATGTGCACATTTATACAATATGAAAATTTTCTGGACATTCACATGGTGTTTTGAAAAACTGCGCTTATTATTAATTACTTATTAAAGGAAATGAAGGACAGGAGAAAGGAAGGTAGGAAGAAAGAAAAGAAGGAATAACAATTATTCAAGAAGTGAAGGAGGGAGAGAGGAAAGGAAAGGAAAAGTAGGAAGGAAGGAACGGGAAAGTATGAAGAAAGAAATTTTAAAATGGAGGAAGATAGGAAAGGTTAAAAAGGTAGGAAGGAATGTAGTAAGATAGGCAATGGAAGGAAGGAGGGAATGAAGGGAGGTAGAGAGCAAGGAAGGAAGGGGCCGAGTCGTAACGAGTCTTAACTTATGATTCACAAACTTGTAGCCTCACCAAAAGTTGTGCACGTAGACTTAAGCAGTGTTCAAGGAGAGAAATGAAGGGAATAACGTGTTGTATTTATATATTACACGGGGAAGCGAGACAACAGGGAACAGAGTTAAAGTTGAAATCATTCCTTTTATAGCCACATAAGAAGAAAAGGTGCGTAAATTAGGAACTTTTACTGATAATTGCGTTTTCCCATATCCTATTATCTCTTTTTTTTCTTTCTCTCTCTCTCTCTCAAACTGTGTCTCTCTCTCTCTCTCTGTATGTCTGTCTCTATCTATCTGTCTCTGTCTATCTCTTTCTTTCTTTTTCTAAGAGCTTTCACATTACCTGTACCTCACCACTACCACTACCACCTAAACCTCCTCCGCCACCGCCACCCTCACCCCTACCATCACCGCCACAACCACCGCTTACGCCACCATCACCTGCACCACCACCACCGCCACCCTCACCCCCATAGGCGCGGCAGGACAGCCTCACGGTGTAAGACTGCTGATAAGGTCCTACCACGTCTCGTAGCATCTTGTCGTGGCTGTCAAAGATTTCAAGGCCGCGAATCTCCTCTGGCAAAAACAGGAGAGAAAAGAAATTAGATACGTATAGTTTGTTTGTTTGGTATAAAAAGTATGAATCAAAATAGTAAAAAAAGAAAGGTGCTACTATAGTGTGCGGTCTACATCGGTGGCTGTATATTCTACGGTACCCTAATGTGCGGTCTACCAAGATCCCACCTGATTTGACCTGACCTGACTACTGCATAGCTGTATTTTCATGTGCAGTCTGACAACCATGACCTGACCTGACCTGATTTGAGTACCGGGACCCTACTCAACATTATAAAATGTGGATCAACGAAGTAATGTCTCAGTATCCTCCTAAAATTCAACCCGAGAAGAGATCAGTCTGACACTTAACCCTCTACAATGCTGTTGAAAAAATTCTACACAAGTGTCATCTTGACAGAAGAAAAAGTGGTTACGTGTTTACGTGAAAGCAATCATCGTGTGTTGATAACATAAGAAAATAAGGAAGCTACATGAGACCGTGAGGCCTACACGTGGTAGTTCTTGTTACTTAGCACTACGTAGCTACACATAATACACCTTCTACTTACTTTTACTGATGATTTATTTATCTTCTTATAATAATCTATTGTATAATAGACAATGTTTTGTGTATATGATAATCATTAATAAATTACTACAGTTTTGTGTTTCTATAACACTCGACTGTATAATAGACAATATTATAATTTATAGCAATAGTAAGTTGCAGCCTGAAGTGTATGAGTGTAGAGTGTAAGTAGAGAGAAAAAAGTGTAGACCGCACGCTATAGTATAAAATGTCCCGGTAGACCGCACGCTATGGTGTAAAATGTCCCGGTAGACCACACGGTATAGTGCAAATGTCCCGGTAGACCGCACGCTATAGTGCAAATGTCCCGGTAGACCGCACGCTATAGTAGCATTAAAAGAAAGTAGTAAAAAAGCCGCGAATCACTTATGACAAAAACAAGAAGAAAAATATTAGATACTTAGTTCGTTTGTTTGGCAGTGAGAAATGACAACAAAATATGGTCAGGTATAAAACAATCATGAAACAAATGGTTACTTGTTTTATTGACAGTGACAAATAGTTGAAAATTATTTTGTTAAGAAAACAAAAGAAAAAAAAGGTTACCTGTTTTTTTTGTCACTGAAATAGTTTGAAAATAGTATAGATTAGATAAAAAAAAAAAAAAAAAGGTTTTTCATTTATTTTTTGTCACTGACAAATAGTTCGAATAGAGTTTGGTTTCGAAAAAAAGTGAAAACCTGGTCAATTGTTTATCTCTCACTGAAAATATATATAAAAAAGTTTGGTTATAGGAGGTCCGGTGAGGTCAAGTGGCTTACCATGGACGTGTAGTTTGATCAGTGACATCATGGTCTGCGAGGTCATGAAGTCAACGCGGCAAGTGTAGTTCCCCGCGTCTGCCAGCGTGACGCCTTTGACCTCCAGGAGGCCCACGAGATTCTGTTCATAGAGAATGAGGAGAGATTATAGTGTATGTGTGTATGCAAATAGACACACACACACACACACACACACACGTTTACCTAAATATACAGACATAAGTATAAAATATAACGGCGATATTTATCATGCTTGATCAAATATTTACCGATATATATATATATAATATATATATATATATATATATATATATATATATATATATGAGAGAGAGAGAGAGAGAGAGAGAGAAAAAAAAGAAAAAAAGTGTGTGTGTGTGTGTGAGACCAAATGGTTCGGTGGCTGTCCGCGACAAGGACAAAGTTGAGCTATTGGCAGCTCATTTTTCTTTAAAGATGTCGGTGCCAGACCCCTCACGCGAGCCCCCAGAGATACCATCCCTCAACAGGGCCTCTCTGGAGAGTCTCGCATTCAACAATAAGGAAGTAGAAAATCAGCTGTGGCAAAATAATAGATCCCGAGAAGGCGCTAGGGCCTGACAACATCAGCCCTCACCTATCAAAGGGAAGTGCTGCCCAGCTCGCTTCACCACTCACCATCATCTTCAACAACATCCTTTTCTCGTGCAAGTGGCCCACGCAATGGAAAGAAGCAAGAGTTGTGGTAATCCACAAAAAAAACAGCAAACGGGACCCAAAAAACTACCACCCAGTTTTCCTCCTCACCACAGTTAGGAAAATCCTGGAGTCCTTCATCACCGCCAATATCAACACCTTCTTGGACGCCCACCATCTCCTCAACTCCAAGCAATTTGGTTTCAGGCAGGGAAGGTCAGCTGCAGACCTGCTCCTTCTTCAGTCTGCTTCCTGGAACCACTCGCTGGATAGAGGAATGGACACCTTTGTCGTGACTTTGGACATCGCTGGAGCCTTTGACAGGGTGTGGCACCGAGGTCTTGTTGCCAATCTGAGGTGCCTGGAAGTGCGCGGCGCCCTGCTGCAGCTCATCCAAGACTACCTCCAAGACAGGACCTTACGGGTGGTGATCAACGGCCACACTTCTAGCAAGCAGCGCATCCACGCCAGCGTCCCGCAGTGCAGCGTACTCGGGCCTCTTCTGTGGAATGTCTACTTCAATGACATTCTCCAGCTCATTCCTGAGGCTCGGGCCTACGCTGACGACTGCACCCTTGCCTTCATCTGCGACAGACGTGACTGGCAGGACACGGTGTGAAACATCAACCTGGCATTGGACAACATCGTCACCTGGAGTAGTCGATGGTAGGTCAGCCTGTACCCTGACAAAACCCAGGCACTGCTTATCTCCCGCAGGCAACACATCGCCAACCTGCCTGCACCGGATATACAGCTTGAAGGCAGATCACTCCCTCTTCAGGGATCCATCTCCATCCTTGGGGTGGAGTTTGACGCGGGACTGACCTTCACCAGTCATGCCAGGGGAGTTGCTAAAAACTCATCCTGGAAACTCAGCTGTGTCCGGCGCATCTCCTATCTTTTGGATGCCAAGGAGGTTGAGGTTCTGTACAAGGCACAGGTACGTCCCCTCATGGAATTGTTCCCCCTAGCATGGTCTTCCTGCCCGCCCTCTTACCTGACCACACTAGACCGCGCCCAGAGAAGAGCCCAGTGACTGGTTAACGACAAACATTCCCACCTCGCTCCTGACTCTTTCCAACCCTTCCAGGAGCGCAGGAACGTGGCATGTTTATGTGTCATGCACAAGGCACTAAATTTCCACACGCCCTACCTGGCAGCCATCAAGCTCCCCAAGCCCCAGCCGCCCCTTCACTCCACCCGTGTCGCCCCACACAGACAGGAGCAAGTGACTGTGCCCTTTTCCAGAGCAGAGCCCCACCACCACCTCCACCTACGTTCCTTCTTACCCCGCTACGGCCGTCTGTGGAACCAGTTAGTTCACCAAACTGACCTCCACCACCACGCCTCGCTACAAGACTTTAAGCGGGGGGTGAACAGCTGGTTGATGGCCTAGATTATTATTAAATATAAAATGTATGTTTTATATTATATGTAGCTATAGATAGCTCTAGTGTAAAACCTAGATATTTAGCTCTAATAATACCAAATGTATACTAACAGTTTAAATAATTTAAAAAGTGAGAGAGAGAGAGAGAGAGAGAGAGAGAGAGAGAGAGAGAGAGAGAGAGAGAGAGAGAGAGAGAGAGAGAGAGAGAGAGAGAGAGAGAGAGAGAGAGAGAGAGAGAGAGAGAGAGAGAGAGAGAGAGAGAGAGAGAGAGAGAGAGAGAGAGAAGGGGATAATAGTAAGCAACACAAGATAGATATATTTACGCTCATACAAGAAAGAAAGAAAAAACAGGTTAGTATACAAGCTGCGGGAAGGAGAAAATTATGCTACAGGAATTTTCAATACACTCAAGGAACATAGATAGGGCGGGAAAATAAGAGAAAGGAGTTTCAATGCAGGTGTTGGGAATGGGGAAAATAAGATGTAGGAGTAGGATAGGTATTTGTTATGTGATTCTTGCAAAGCCTTAGTTATGTTAGCATGGGAGGAATATTTGAGATTAAAGGGAGGAGGAGGAGGAGAGGGAGGAAAAATGAGCATTGGAGGAAAAGAAAGACGAATTAGAGGAAGAGGAGGAGGAAAGAGGTTTAGGAAGTGAGTATGAGAGGAAAAGGAAGCGGATATGCAGAAAATATGTAAGGACATGTGTAATAAATGAGCATTGGGGGAAAAGAAGAAGAGAAGGAGGAGGAGGAGGAGAAGGATTTAGAAAGTAGGAGTGAATGGTATGAGAAAGATAAAGATGATAGGATAATGTAGAATATATAAAACAAATGAGTTTTGGAAAGGAAAGGAAGACAAGGTAGAAGAGGAAGATGCAATGATAGTAAGAGTGAAGGAGGAGAAAAATAAATAAAGATGGGTATGAAAGAAGTAAAGGGAAAATTACTTGTTAACGGTTATGAAGAGAGGAAATGGAAATGAAATGGAAATTTATAAAAGAATATGACACACACACACACACACACACAACACAACAAACAACACACACACACATGAAGGATGACATGAACAGAATAATGTGAAGGAGGCATGGACACATGGTTTTGACATTGTCTTTAAGAACAGATGCAAATTAAGTAGATTCATAGTCTCGGTGATTATCCTTAGTTGCTATAAAAAGGGTTGCTTCAAGTGGACATGATAAGAAATAACTAGAATCTTACTATCAATTTAATAGAGAGGAGAGTGTAAGTGATATAGGAATGGGGAATCAGCAGTGTTTTACATCCCTCCCTCACACGCAAGTTATGGCAAAAGTACAACATTTTGATGAACTATGATGATTACTAACTTACACAAACAATGATTATGCACATAACTTGTGGTGATTGAAATGCTCATACTCTAAACTATGCCTGCTGTCCATATGTTTCTGTTAGTTGCGGATGACATGTGTCTGCTGGTGTTCCCTACACAAGTCTAACTGATCTTGCATAGCTGTGGACAGAGCTAACCAGGAACCTAACCCCAGACAGGATTCTATATGGCAGATAAATTGGTGGAGTTTGTAAAAATAATCAAGTATGTATATTTAATCGGTAAATAGGTGAGGACTGTGCTGTGGGAAAATTTACAACAATACATATATCCAACTATAGATATTTTCTAGGTTCCCCAATAGTTATGCAGTGTGTTGCAGTTTTAGAATACTTGATTATGATGCAGTTATTCTCTGATATGTACACTGTAGGGCTGACATGCACAAATGAAATTCAATAGTACAGGTAATGTAGCCACGGTAACTACAAATGATGCTCAGAGGAAGCCAGCAAAGTGTGAAACCAGAGAGGAAAATGGAAAGCCTGAGAAAATAGAGTGGTATGAAAGGAACCATGATGTAGGAAGGTAAAGGGGGATAAATAGCAAAAGATGAATTATCTGTTGAATGATATTAATCAGGAACTAAAGCAAATTTTGATGAGACCTGCACTTACAACCTTCCACAATATAAGAGGAAAATATATCTAAAAAAAGGAGAAATAATGCCACCTTAGAGGGCTATGATAATCAATTGTTGGAAAGTAGAAAAGATACACAAAGCCAGGGCAAAGTACAAATTGCATTAAGGAATCGGGTAAATTTTGATACTATGATGAGTGAAAAAGCAAAAGATACAAAGCGTGAATAAAAAGAAGTAAAAATCTAAAGAAAGGACAAAAACTAAAATAAAGGAAGCTAGAAAAAACATGGAAGCTGTGACCCTAAAGCATTCTGGAATCATAAATGGTAAAAAACAAGGAACACGTAAGATTCCCATGTACACATAACAATTTTTTATGAGCATGTTTAAACAGCTTGCCAGTGATGACAGTAATCCACATCGCAGTAAACCCAATCACAGGATTATGAGAACAAAAACCACTGACCATATACAAGTACCTTGAATAACCCCATAACTGAGGAAGAGGTGAAGAGGAAACATTAAGAAACTAAAGATACGATAAAGCCCACGCAAACTGGACAGATATTAAAATTGAACTATATTAAAAGGACTCAGCACATTCTGGTTCCATCTATATGTCAAGCTATTTAATAAGATAATCTGATAGTGGTTATCATGCCCATCTGAGGGCTGGTGTGGTAAATGGTAGTGCCACTCTATAAGAACAAAGGGCACGACATTCAGACGCAAGAATTACCGGGCAATCACCCGCTTAGCTGCCTGGGTAACACTGTTAACTCTATACTCAATGATAGGACTGAACTATAAATATTCTGATACTAGCAATATTATTAAGAACACAAGCTGGTTTAGGCATGAGTACTACTTACTTTAGACCCATATATTTTGCTCAATGCGTTAATTGATTTGTTCAACTGGAGAAAAAAGAAGCTATTTTGTTATCGTTTAGGACTACAAGAAAGCCTTTGATACGGGTGGCGTAGAGAGGTTGGTGGTACAAGCTAGTGAGGGAGGAAAGTGAATGGGAAATACTGAATGTTAATCGAAATAGTATAGTAAACATCAGGCTATGGTAATGCTAAACAAGAGATGTCTGATACATTGTTAGCAACATGGGAGTGAAGGCAAGCCGCGGAAGGAAATTTGTCGCCCTGCTTTTCGCTTTTTACATTAACATGATATGAAGGAAATTAATTGAATGTAACTGCAATTTTCTAGATTGGGTTCATGATTTGATAAACTCAATTTGAAAACTTTTTGTTTAAGTACGCCGATGATACAATTATATATGTGACAGTGAGGAAGGAATGGAAAGCAGGCTCTGATAGCATTGTATACTTAACTGGTAAGAGTGGAATATAAAGATAATGATAACAAACAAAAAATAGTGGTTAAGTAGGGGAAAACTCATCTAAGATAAATTATAAATATTGAATTTGGTATGAAAAAAGTCTGAGGTGGAGACAAATTTACAAGTACTTGGTGTAATTATGTAATTACAAGGCAGGTTCCGAAAGGAGAGCTATGATCTGTGAAGACAACCACAAGCAAAAAGAGCAAGCAAAATGTATTCACAATGGTAAGATGGTAGAAAGTTGACTTGCCAGCTGATATGCAGTTGGATATTTATTATAATACCATTGGTGTTCAACCAGATACTGACCTATTGCACGCTGAGATATATGGGGAGGACTCTCACTGGCCTTAGAGAGCTAGAGATCTATTACAACTTAAAATTCTTAAACAAGCTGTCTTGTGTGGTTCATCAAAAACGCTAGCACTGAGCATAGGTACTTCGGGCAACTTGGGAGTGTACCCACACACTAGGAAATTCAATATACAAGAGGTGCAGAATTGTATAGGACTGTGCTCGGCGTTAATTCAGGTTAAAAACACTAAATCTATGCTACCATAAGTAATCAGATGTTCTGTCAGCATTTGGATATAGTTCGGGTTAGAACACTTCTCATGGGTTCCTGCATTAAGAACTATAGTAATGGAGGAGTTGTATGTCAGGGACCTGTGGTTATCACAAAATGTGACCCAACACTACATGGTTAAGAAAGACAGTTTTAAAGTGAGATTAAAGGATCAGTGGATTACTACCTGGCATCAAATTTATCAACAAAATCGATTATGCAGTAACACCAATATATTTTAAGCAGATGTATGGTATGGCGGCATGTACCTCGTCAAACTACCGAAAAGTACGCATCCAGTGTTAACTAGATCAGAACAAGCAACAAATAGACTACAATAAATGTTGGTAGATACAACAGGTGTAAACAGAGAAGATCGTCTTTTGTAGCAAGGGTATTGGCTAAGTTGTCGCACGATATAAAATTCATGTCCTATTGAATGTACTAACGGAGGAAATGTAAGGCGCGGAGAATGTATATCAGGAAATAATACAACAATTAGGGCCAACGCAATTTTAAGAGTTAGTATGCAAAGTACCAGTGTGAAGTTCTTGAAGAACTTGTCTATTATTCATCACGATCAATTGAATGAAGATGTTCCATCGATAAGCTAACAAGATACATCTGATTATTAGTTACCTTTATTTATATTTTAGTGTACACTTAGTTTTGAAAATTGACAATTGGATTTCTCCTAACTTAGTTACGTAATACTATCTGTATGTGAATGTATGAACACCTGATACCTTATTGCGTATCGTTTGAAATGTCCTGCAAATGTATTGTTATCTTAGAGGAGCGTGCTCCATACTTTATTTAAGGTAACCAGCTGCGCCCATAATAAATTATATTCATTCTATCTATTCTATTCTATCTATTCTATTCTCTTCGATCTATCTATTCTATCACACACACACACACCACACCACACACAACACACACACACACACACACACACACACACAACACACACAACACAACACACACAACCCACATACACACACACCACACACACACACAAACACACACACACAACACACACAACACACACCACACCACAATCACACACACACACACACAACACCACACACACACACACACAACACAACACACAGTCAAGACTAGAAAGCAGACTAGAAAGAGAAAAACATGGAATAGTTGGAGGAATAGAAAAAGGAACGTGACATACGACGGTATAAATTTGGTGGGAGAAGTACAAAACAACTAGTAAATGAATATGTACGAATCTGATAGAAAAAAGAAAGTAACTATGAATGAATATAAGAGGAAAAAAATGTAAGAACGAACCGAAACTTTCATGATAATAAATGGAAAAATGAAAAACAAAGGAAGGAGTAGATAAGCTGAAGGTCGAAGCGATTAGATAGAGTGTACGGAAGATGCATTACAACAGGATAGGACAAGGGAGTGTGAAGACAATGATTTCAGAACTGTATTACAAGAGAAAAATGTTTTTTAAACGAAATAACTCTAATAGCAAAAGAATATATAAGGTAAGGACAAAAAGTAGACGTAACAGAAGTAAAAAGTTATGGAAAGTCAAAGATGTGAGGACCAAGCCCCGGGTCCAGATGGAGTGTCGAATTGGATAATGAAAGCAGTGCACAGAACAGGCTAGCAGGAAGTACATAGGTTAATTGAGAGTTTCACTTAAGAGAGCAGAGAGTACCCGCATGATTGGAAACGAGCAAATATTGTGCTAATCACAAAGGAGGAGACAAAATGAAGAAACCATTGTATAAAATTATAGGACAGTATCATAACATGTTAGAAAAACACCGACCATAGAGGGAAGAGACAAAGGCAGACCGAGGAATAGAGTCAGGGAGTCTCGCCTAGAGGATGTCGAGCGTCATTGACGCTAAATGAGCCCGTGATACCGACCCGCCTACACGAGCCCGAAAGAAGCTCCCGTTCAAGTCTCTCTACGGCCGAAAGTGAGCCTATATCTCGAAACAGCAGATGGGCGCCTCGTGACGGACAGGATGGGCAGATGGCCGGGGCGATGTACTTTGGGCAGTTGTTCACGGTGGACCCTCCAACTGGAGCAGCGTCACACCACTGGGGTACAGGCAGTGGGATGCCGATCCTCCATTTGACGAAAGCGCACCCTCCTTGACGAATCAGAGAGGCCTAACTAGTAGCAAAGTTGAGGGGTGGACAAGGCAGTGGTGTTTGTAATATCACAGTGCCGGAGTCCTAAAAGCTAGGGGTCATCGTTAGACTTTTAATTTGAGCCATGATCACGGGTGTGCATGCTGTCTTGACTGCAGCGTGGCAACACGGGTACCATTCCTCCTGGACTGAAAAGAGGGGGCCTGGTCGTCCCATATTCTCGACAAGGGAAAGGGTGACCGTCAGGACTGCAAACAATTACACCGCGGTATTACATGTCAGCGTACAGGCAAGGTTGCTTGCCATCTATTGCATAACACACGATTCGCTAGCCATATGGGTGAAAAGCATCAGAGATCTCAGCAGTCTGGGTTCCGCCATGGAAAAGTCAACAAACGGACCGCGATCCTAGCGCTTCGGGTCCTGGTGAACCGGCGCGGAGAGATTTCGACAAGGAGGGATGCTGTGCAAGCCTATGTGATCTCAAGACGGCGATTTGGACTAGTTGCATCGTAGTCACGTCTGGGATGATCTTCTGCGACTTAGAGTAGGGCATTTCACTAGACACCAAGGGACTAATCGGTTTGATAAATACGTAAAAACTGGTAGATATTCTGGGACTGACGAGTGACAGTGAAGTGGTGGAGAGCAGGGTGTATACAGCTTCTTTCCTCGGACCCCACGCTGTGGGGAGGTCACCTGAGTGGTGCGGGGCTTGAAGCGTGGCACGAAGCAAGCGTCGCACCGGATGAAGCCACAAGACTATAACACTCATAGCCTGGCTGCACGCCTATTGTTGGGTCTCGGGTGGGACCGTACGGCCTAACGTGGACAAGCGCTTACCACCTTCGATCACTGGGAGTGTGGGACGCCTGTCCGGTGATGTGCCTTTATGCTTTCCATCCCCTTTCTCTCCTTTCTTATGGCGATTCTAGGGACCGGTTGAGAACCTTCTTCTTCGTCACTCACGCTTAATCTTCCTTGATATACTTCAATTGCTCCGACCCTCCCCACGTGTTTGCCCAGTGCGTGGCATCCCAGGTATATTCCCAAACACGCCACTAGATATACTGGAAAAGTTGAGGTCCAAACGCGGGGGAGGGTTGATAAGTCCCTTCGAGTGGGCCAAACACGCCTCTTGGTAGGGGGGGGTGGTGTAAGACGGAGAGGTCCAAGTGCGGCACGACAGCTGGATCAATCAGGCTATCAGGTCATGCGGCTGTTAGCGGGCCAAGCGGAAAGCAATCTACTAAAGGTTGCCTGGTGGCACTGCATCGGTTCCCGCGGGCTGCGAGAGCCACACACTAGACACCCGCAAGAGCTGCTTTACTCCCTGCTAACCCGTGGGAGATGTTGGGGAGGTCCTCCCAACAGACAGCTCCCCTCGTGGGCTCCGTGGGTGGGGTTGGGGGCGTGGGGAAGTGAAGTAAATTTTGTTATGTATAATACTAAAGACTTCTACCCGGTGCTCTCCAACTGACGTCCGCTTGTCCTCGATATATCCCATTGAATCCTCCACATTGCAGACTCTGGCGGCCTTGTCCAGGCCCGACGTGGCACGAAGCGGGCAGCCGCCCACTTCCGGTCCCAGCTCCCCGGTCTGCGGTCCCCGCATTGCAAGGGACGCAGACAGGGATGAGAGACGAGGCATTGGGCCCTCGGGGACTTCTACGTTGGACACCTTGCTTCGCTCCAACGTGTCCCAGGCCTTGTCAACAGAGCATTACATGATATTGTCAAGGCTTATGGGGTGGTTCGCCGCCATCCGTCAATTATGATGACAATGGAAGCAATCAAATGAGGTGCCTACATACAATTGCTGCGGCACAGATGATGCTTCCTCTGCTTATGAGGAAGACCACAAAGATGGAAAGTTGCCGAGCAAGCGAGACATTACAGAGCGGAAACTATCATTCGCTAACCAGTAAAAGTGTGTGGTAGCAACCGGCCCTGATGACTACATCCCCAACACTTTGAGAAAACTACCACATCTACTCCACCTGTCACGCCAATCAGCCCTACCCCTACTTGGTACGTGGCGTATATAAGGAGAGTGGTGGAAAACTTTTCCTTTGCGGCGCGGTATTATGGAGAAAGAAATTGGTAATGATAGCCGGAAAGCCACACTGAAACGGTTATGGCAGGGGGGGTTCAATCGAGCCAAAGACCTAACTCAATGCTGGATGCTCTGTCCCACATCGCCCATCACGAAGACAGCATTTTTGATACCATCAAAACTCACCAAAAATTCATATACAGCAAAGGAGAACGTAAACTAGTCATACAACTACGACCTGTCTTTGAGTTTCGGAAGGCAGAATATAAACATGTTTGCCCGGAAAGAGATTCAACAGGTTCTATAAGGGCAGAGGAAAGAAAAAACATGATCAATTATAACTTTCTACGGACTCAAGTGCTTCCCCCGAAATCCATCAGGATCGGTCCCCCCCAATAAAAGTCTCTAACAAAGAATAAAAGCCACTTTATCGATACGCCATAGCAGTGCTATGAGTGCGGGCTACAGCTCATGGCACGGCACAAAAAAAAAAAAAAAAGTTGTACACATCCACGATCACTCACGCTAGTACGGTAGGTCGATGCTCAGGGTTGGGGCATGGCCACAGCTGACTGCTACGTCAACTCCCTACGCTTCCACATGCCGTGTTGAACCGCCACCCAGAGTTCCGACAGTGTGGGAACTTAATAAATTAGAAGAAGACACCTATTTTATATTGGCCAACTCAATTTATCAGTCTTGGAGAGCGCCAGAAGAGAACTTCACCACAGACAAAGCAGGCGGGGGAGGAAGACAGGACCATACGCATTGCGAGGGCTGCTGCTCTTCTCAAGACCATACTAATCAGGCCATCACTGCAGTCACAACCAACCACATTCATCATAGTCTAAAAAACGCACATTAACCCAATCCATCCCAAGTGAAAGAATCAAAGTCTCCAGCCTAACTGGCACCTCGTGTGATTCATGGTGGAGTCTGCTGACACTCCTATCATAATGAGCCTCCAACCACTCTCGTGCTAAAGTGGATGCCGCACACTTGGGAAAAATGGACAATAGTGAGGTCTAAGAGGCTTCCCCCCGAAAAAAGCACATCTAATAACAGAGTCTCAGAAGCTGAACTCGCGAGTCCAATGAGTCTTAGATCTCAGTGGCGTCCCTCGGCTTAAAATCATCAAAGTGCTAGAGAGGAGGGGACTGGACTTGGTACAGAATACACCTACTTGTACGGTGTGTGGACAGTATACGACGGATCCGATATCACGATGGCCACTGTTAACCACCCACTGAAGCAGCTAAGCGACACAGCCAACACACGCTGATGGCGAAGTTTGTATCAAAACTTATGGAACACAAGCAGTTGATAGCCATGGCTGAAAGCAATCTTCACGACCCTCGTCCGGGAGCATCAGTAAACCATAGAAGTGGTAAAATCTCTGTACAGTAAATCTGCATTCTTTGGTGGGACATGCAAGGTCTCTACTACTGCCGCAGGGATCCTGTATGAGAACCCCGATTTTCCACCGCCGGATGTACGAAGCGCCAACCGACATCTGGGAATGACAGAAAAGTAGTTTACCATCTTCTTACAAACACAGAAAAAAGATGCTGGGCTTTCAAAATGGCACCAGCGTCTACAAAGCAGTAAGGCTTCTGCAACATCTTCACGCACGAAAAACTAGGCACATCTTCAACCCTCACAAGGAATATTCGTGGGACTTACGTGCAGAATTGGAGGAATAAGGCCTAATCATCAAACGAGGTGACCCAGAAATAATTAAACTGTTATTACAAAGAAACAAATAGATATCGTAGGCAGGTGAAGGTGTCTCTGCCCCCCGGGACAGGTTTATATACTGTCCACACACCACACCCTACAGCAGGTCGGTGGCTTTAGTGGTGGATTGTGCCTTTACCATCGACGGCGATGTCCCACACTTAAACTGTTCATCCCGCTTGCAATCACACTTGCACGGCTGTATCTAGGTCGTATCCATACGGCCACCAAGACCTTACAACTGTCCTGTCAATATATATACTCACTAAAGACGCCATACCTACTCCAAGATCTTGAGGATCTTATCCCGCCGCTTCACCCCGTCAATTTTTTCTCCTTGGAGAACATGAATGGGCCGGCATTGTCTGTGGGGAGATTCCACCGATAAAACGTCGCGGTGATTCTCTCGTAACTCTTATAGATGGCAACAAATATAAATATATTAAAAAAACACGGTGAGAACCAAAATTTCCATTCGCAGGACGGGAACATGACTGATAGACCTACACTCTGCCGTCACAGGTCGCCTCGACTTCTACATGGGCGGTGGAACGATTCTCTCGGGGAACAGTGACCCCATATCCACATCTACTTTAAGCAGCTGTCCGCGCCCCTTCCCAATGTCTCCAAAAATGTGCCTCTCTCGTGCCAGACTGGGAGGGCATTTCAAAAGGCTTGTGTTTTTGAAACATCATATAGATGACTTTTTTTTTTTTCCAACAATAGATGAGGCCGTAGATTACTTATGTGTCTCGAATCCATTTTGCAGCTCGCGCGAGCATCCCCGCACTCACTCGGATCTTTCTCTCGCCGCAACCTGTTTCCGTGGTGAGACATACAAGACTGTACGGCAGCGAGGGGAGTCACTCCCCGCCGTGCGAGACGCAATACATTCGCGGCCAATTCAGTAGACCTAAAAATATTCTTCCCAGGTAAGAGCTAGATACCGACGGGTGCATGAAAGACTCTCGTCATCTCTGGAGGGCTTATCATAAGTACGATCTGGAATCTACCCCGGTGTCCAAAGGTTGGGCGGAGAGTGAGGAAAATGAAGGGGAAGTTTCTCCCATCCTCCCCTCCAGTATTAATCGATTAATGGAGAACCTGGTGGCAGATCCATTGACTGTAGCAGAGGAAATTTTTTCTCATTTTTGTGTCAAGTGGCGGAGACAGACCTTGCGTCTCCCAAGTGTAGGGACAGATGCTAAAAGAACAAGAGAGGCATAGATTTTTCATCCAGAGGCGGGGAATCTAGACAATGTTCATGTTACACCTCGTGAGATATGTCAAGCCATGAAGGGTTTGCGCGGACACTTCACCAGGCACAAGATGATGTACATATTGTGATGCTCGTGTATCTAAGAGATGAGGCCATCTAGATTTCTTGTTGAGCATCTATAATAGGTGATCTGGATTGAAGCGAAACTCCCAAGGAGATGGGGTTGTGGCGGTGGTGGTCCCTATCCCTAAGCCTGGAAGGGACCACCTCACTACCGACAGAATTTCCGCGTCCATATCCCTAACTTCATGTGTGTGAAGCTATTCGAAAAAAATGGTGTAAATAGTTCGACTTGTAGGTCTTTGGAAAGGAAGGAAAACTGTTTTCTCCCGTTCTCAGTGTGGATTCCGTAAGCATCACTTACTAACGGAAGCCGCTATTTCCTTAGATGTGCATCACCATATGCGGGGCATTTGCCTCTCGACACACCATGTGAACATGAGTTTTTCGACCTGAAAAGGCTTACGACACGGCTGGAGACACGGTATATGCAATTCTGTATGAGTTCGGGGCTAAGAACGAGTCGTTTGCTGTGTCCTCCAGAGTTTCCTAGCACAACGGGGTCTTAGAGTTCCGACAAGGTGGCCAAACATACTTGTCTTACGAAAGCAACCGCTTACCAGGTGGCACATCCCCAAGGCAGCGTTCTTGGAGGTAGCTTGTTCGCTGTCGGACAATCAATGGGATGTTGATGACTGCCAGGGGGATTGTTAGTACATTTATACGTGGATGATTGATCAAATCTCTTTGCTGGCCTCCAGGATGTCACGTGTTGCAGAGAGAAGACTTCATACTTGCCTATGGATAAAGTTGTACTATGTGACGACGAACGACGTTGCTTCAGGTTTCTCCAACGAATACTGTAAGCGGGTCATTTTTGCAGAACCCGTGGGATTCACCGACCAGACCTACATTTACGGAAGAGACTACCATGAGGAAGAGACCCGGTTTTTAGACATCATTTTTGACAATAGATGACTTGGGTGCCTTCACTTCGGGCTATCAAGACTGACGTCCCCGGAACAGGAATCTTACTGAAAGTTCCCTCGCCACACCAGCTGGGGGGGCGGATCGCCGCTACACTCCTATCTTACCGCTCACTTATCCTTTCGAAGCTTGAATATGGATGGAAGTGTACTCTCTGCACACACCCACATCGACTGCGGATGCTGGATTCGGACACATGCTGGCGTCCGTCTGGCAACCGGGGCAGTTCAGGTCTTCTCCCATCCAAGTCTATGGGTGGATGTGGTGTCCTCAAATCAGATCTTCAACGCAAGTCCCTCCTGTTAAGATGTTGGTATCGCCATCCAAACGCCTACTGACTGCAATTAGCTTGCCGTGCTGTGTCTTGTGATTCCAGGATTTCGCAACTTTTACCATTGGCGAAGAAAGCTTACCCCTCAAAGCCCACTTGGTTTCCGATTGACAGCTATTATGGAGACGCATCCTTTCCGCTGCTCTACGGACTGCCCGCATCAGGCCTACGAAGTCGGTCATGGATTCTCCTAGAAGTGTCCTGATTTGCAAAAGCCCTTCCGCTCTCAAAAGGGTCTTACTCCTCAGGCTGAGCATTGCCCAGTTTCTAGGACCACTTTTGCCACATCAGAGTTCGGTCCCGTCTTTACTGATGTTCCAAATCAAGACGAGGAGTTGGTACGGGTCTTATTCCCATCGTAAACAAAGGCGTCAGCCTCCAATGTTTCATCGTTTACGGCTGAAATAAGTGCTATTTTATATGTATCAGATTATGTTTTACCTTCTCGGATGTTTCTTTACAATTTTAGTGATTTTGTAGTGCTTTTCCAATCACTATGTAATTTAACTCTCCCCATCCGCTGGTCAATAGCCATCAGGGATATGGCTTTATCTGATCAAGAGGCGAGGCGAGACCGGTCGCTTTTGTGGGTACCGGCAAATGTGGTGTTGCCGGTACTGAGGAAGCGAATATCTGCCTTGGAAAGCTGCAGCAGGAAGATAGCTCTATCCAATTTGCCGTGCGGCTACGGACTACGCTCGGCAAATCCATAGATCAGTTCACAACAGTTGGCAAGAGACGTGGTAACTATAGGGACAAAAATTAACATGCGCCCCATCGCAAAGTATCGAGGATGGAGCTACTGCGGTCTCCCCGGAGATGGGAGACGCACTTGGCACGATTGCGGATTGGTCACATACTCTATAAACTCATGGGTTCCTCATGGAGGGGGCCACCTTCTTACTGTTGATGATTGTTTGGTCCCCTAAACTGTGGGCACTTGCTGCGTCGAGACTGTCTCAGTTCTGGGGACCTACGTGTGCAATTTTTGTCCCCGGTGTCCGCGGGGTGCGGACGGTGCTTACCGTCTCTCTGCCATTGGAGAGAGGTGTCTTCCGGGAAATGAAGCCATAAATATATTGGGAGAAGGCGGCCTTTCACAAGTTATGATGTTTTAATATAAACTTATGATTGTTTTTTAATGTCTACTTTTGTATTATGTATTTCGTAATTTTCAATATTTGATTCTACTAGATTTGTTTTTAGTTTACTTTACAGTATCTTTTGTAAGAGGCGTCAAAACCCCGCAGTGCGGCGCCTTAAAACTATAAATCAATTCAAACTTTCCATGAGAATACAGGAGCTGATAGGCAAGGGTGCGTTCCTCTGGTCCCATCACTTTTCAACGCTTGATGGGACTGGCGTATGGACAAGGTTTTTGTAGATCAAAGGATTGTGGAGGCATCAGTTGGCAACACCAAGAATCACTGATCTTGTTTTTAGCCGAATGATGCTAGTAATCTTTGCTGCAGTCGCTGGAGGTCCTGGTGATGGCATCTCGAGGCGCCCTGCCACGAGGAGGGACAAAGCCTGGACTTGAGGTTCTCCTGGGCTCACGACAAGGTCCAGGTGTCGGGAGACTTACTAGAGGAAAAAGCAGTACAGTCTGTCAGCGTGTGGCGGAGGACATTGAGATTCTTGGAAAGGTTACAATACCATTGGTAGGCGCAGTCCATAATGACGGCGGGTCACGTCAAGCAGTCTACGGCGGGATTGCATAGCCACCTTGGTGTTATGACTCGCTCAGCGGAAGTATTGGCGTTGTCAGTACCTGTGCCAGGGATGGACAAAAGATCCGGATCTTCAAAGCTTGTGATCCCTGTCTTACTCTTGTTTTTTTTATGGTTGTGAGACATGGAAATAAAATAGTGACTTGAAGAGACGAATTCAGATGCCTTTGGTAATATAGTGTCCTTCGCCAGAATCACAATGAGGTTATCGCTGGATGAATTACATGTAAATCAAAAAGCTACTTAGCACTGCTTTAGAGACTGATCGAGGGTCCTATATAACTGAAATTAGTCCGGTCCAGCGCCAACTTCGGCTATATGGGCATTGGCACGCTACCCCTGAAACCGACCTCCCAATCGGGTTGTATCTGTAAGAGACAATCCGAGCTGTGAGGAGGCCAAGGCGGCGCACAAGGCTCGTAGCTGCGGCCAAGGTGATGGTCTTGTCCCGAAGAGCTGCTGGTATGGAAAGGAGCCTGCATGGGAGCTGCGTCCAGTGGTGACCCTGGGAGTGGCGTCGCGTAGGCTGGGCGAGGCGCACGCGCCCCCGGGCGTATGCCCCCAATGATTTGATTGATTTGATCATGAACATGCAGTAGTTTCAAAAATGTGTGAAAAAATTGTGAAGGACAAGATGGTTGAATTTGAAGAGATAAACACACGCGCAGGTGGCCAGTTTGGATTTTAGAGGAGGGGCATTCATGTACAACGACCTATTAAGCATTTTACGCGAGAGGTTTATACGATGTGACACAGGAAAGAGAGGCTGGTGTCGATTCGCATATACATGACCTAAAGAAGGAAGTATTTGGTTTTTTTTTTTTGAAAAGGTACCTCACAAGAGAATGCTCTGGAAGTTAATGAACATGTAGTGAGGATGAAGGGTAGATATGCTGAAGTGTATATGGAAGACTTTTTGAGCAACAGGGAGAATGAGAAACAGTAAAAAAGATCAAAAGTCAGAATGGTGCAATGTGTAAAGTGGAAAGTTCCATCAAGGATCAGTATTGGCCCCCAAGTGAACGTGCTTGGTCTCTCGAAATGATATGACAGAGGAAGAGGAATAGTTATACGAGTATCTCGCTGATGCGCTAAAATTACCAAGAAGAAAAGTAGAAAGTATAAAGAGGGACCTGTCGAGCATTTACAAAAAGGATCGTAGATAAGATTTTTTCAGATGGAGTCAGTATGGGAAATGGAGTTTTAATGCTAAGAAGTGTGTATAAAGTGTGGAAAATGGCAGTAGCAAAAGAGGACAGAGAGGAAAGTATTCGATGTGAATGAAATGGATAATCAAAAACAAAATGCCGAAAAGATCTGGGAGTATTGGAGATACGGATATTTGTCACCTGAGAAGCAGTAAAACACAAGAATCAAAGGAGTTACATATGCAGTTGCGAGGATATAAGAAGGCATTTCAAAATATTGGGATGAAGAGGAGTGAATCAAGGAAACTGATAACATCTATGATTGCGACAAACTTTGTGGAGAAATATGCGGCAGTGAGTTGGTTCACACATAAAAAGAAGGATCATAAGGAAGATGAGAGAATACAAAAGCAGCCACAAAACAGGGCTCCAAGTCATGAGGAGATTTCCCTAGGAGGAAAGACTTTCAAGCTATAAGGCAGACTGAGCAGAACATAACAAGGCAGCAGAGACCCACAAAAAAATACCCAAACTGTGATCGCATTCCCCGCCAAAGTATCGAGGACTGGAGCTACTGCGGTCTCTCCGGAGATGGAGACTGCCTTGGCACGATTGCGTATTGGTCACACTCTATACTCATGGGTTCCTCATGGAGGGGGGCCACCCTCCTTACTGTGATGATTGTTTGGTCCCTTAACTGTGCGGCACTTGCTGGTCGAGTGTCCCAGTCTTGGGGACCTACGTGTGCAATTTTTGTCCCGGTGTCGCGGGTCGGACGGTGCTTACCGTCTCTCCCTGGCATTGGGAGAGAGGTGTTTCTCTCCGGGACATGAAGTCCATACATTTATTGAGAAGGCTGGCCTTCTCAACAAGTTATGATGTTTTTAATATTAACTTATGATTGTTTTTAATGTACTTTTGTTCTTTTATGTATTTCGTAATTTTCAATATTTTTATTCTATCTTAGATTTTGTTTTTTAGTTTTACTTTACATGTATCTTTTGTAAGCAGGCGTCAATAACCCCGCAGTTGCGGCGCCTTAAAACTATAATCAATCAAACTTTCCTGTGAATACAGGAGTGAGGCAAGGGTGCGTCCTTGTCCCATCACTTTTCAACGCTTGTATGGACTGGGTATTGGACAAGGTTGTAGATCAAAGTGATTGTGGAGCATCCGTTGGCAACACCAAGATCACTGATCTTGTTTTTGCCGATGATGCAGTAATCTTTGCTGAGTCGCTGGAGGTCCTGGTGATGGCTCTCGAGGCGCTGCACGAGGAGACAAAGCCTTTGGGACTTGAGGTCTCCTGGCTCAAGACCAAGGTCCAGGTGTTTGGAGACTTACTAGATGAAGCAGTACAGTCTGTTCATGCGTGTGGCGAGGACATTGAGATCTTGGAAAGTTTTACATACCTTGGTAGCGCAGTCCATAATGACGGCGGGTCACGTCAAGAAGTCTTACGGCGGATTGGCATAGCCCACGGTGTTATGGACTCGCTCAGCGGAAGTATTTGGCGTTGTCGGTACCTGTGCAGGATGACAAAGATCCGGATCTTCAAATCGCTTGTGATCCCTGTCTTACTCTATGGTTGTGAGACATGGACACTAAATAGTGACTTGAAGAGACGAATCAATGCCTTTGGTAATAAGTGTCTTCGCAGAATCATGGGTTATCGCTGGGATGATTACATGTCAAATCAGCGATTGCACCGTGAGACTGAATCGAGGCCTATTACCTGCATAGTCCGTCAGCGCCAACTTCGGCTATATGGGCATGTGGCACGCTACCCTGAAACCGATCCTTCCCATCGGGTTGTATCTGTAAGAGACAATCCGGCGTGGAGGAGGCCAAGGGGGCGCCCACAAGGCTCGTAGCTGGGGCAAGTTGATGTTTCTTGTCGAGAGCTGCTTGGTATGGGAAAGGAGCCTGCATGGGAGCTCGCGCGTGGTGACCCTCGGGAGTGGCGTCGTAGGGTGGGCGAGGCGACGCGCCCCCCGGCGTATGCCCCCAATGATTGATTGATTGATCATTAACATGCGTAGTTTCAAAAATGTGTGAAAAAATTGTGAAGGACAGATGGTTGAAATATTTGGAAGAGATAAACACACTCGCAGGTGGCCAGTTTGGATTTAGAGGAGGAATGTCATGTACAACGAACTTATTAAGCTTTTACGCGAGAGTTATCGATGTGACACAGGAAAGAGAGGGCTGGGTCGATTGCATATACCTGGACCTAAAGAAGGCATTTGACAAAAATGCGTGGCAGAAGGCGTGTACCTCACAAGAGAATGCTCTGGAAGTTAGAACATGTAGGAGGATTGAAGGGTAGTTTGCTGAAGTGTATGGAAGACTTTTTGAGCAACAGGGAGATGAGAACAGTAATAAAAGATCAAAAGTCAGAATGGTGCAATGTGATAAGTGGAGTTCCTCAAGGATCAGTATTGGCCCCAGTGACGTTCTTGGTCTCTGTAAATGATATGACAGGGAGAGTGAATAGTTATACGAGTTTATTCGCTGATGACGCTAAATTACCAAGAAAAGTAGAAAGTAAAGAGGACTGTGAGCATTTACAAAAGGATCTAGATAAGATTTTCAGATGGAGTCAATTATGGGAAATGGAGTTTAATGCTAAGAAGTGTAAAGTGATGGAAATGGGCAGTAGCAAAAAGAGACAGAGAGGAAAGTATTCGATGGGAAATGAATGGATAATCAAAAC
>JACEEZ010006253.1:107500-122500 GCA_016584305.1 Chionoecetes opilio | reverse complement strand
CCTGAATTACTCAAAAAAAAGCCCCTGGGCCTTAGGGTGCCTGTAAACACATCCAATGATAACGGCTGGCAAACATATGACTCTGAACACTCAGCCATAAATCTTCTAAATCCTGGTTGTTTTGGAAGAGGGGAGATCTTATTATTAGTTTCAGTTGTTTGTTAACATAAATAAATACACCTCTTCCACGTCAGCATAAAATCTAAAAACTGTAAAATTAGGAATGTTAATATATTATCAGGAGTTTCAGCACGTGCCCTGTATCACTCACACAAAACACATCAAATATCTCTATCAGATATAAGAAACTTAATTTTATCAAAATTAGACTGTAGGGACTGAGCGTTTTTATGTTCAAATAGTTATCAACTCCTTTCTAATATAACATACATCGGCAGATTCTTCTTCGCCACATCCCTATCTACTGTAGTAATACATAATCGGGGACTTATGTCCTAGGGCATGCAGAATTCACATCTGAGTTTGTGGTCATGCCTACAAGTTGACTGTTTGTGTTTAATTCCCCACAGTTGAAGCATCCTATTTTTGTTTTTTTTATGTGTTAGAGTGGTCAACATTAGTGTTTTTGGGTGAAAGATTCGTGTGTGATGAGGGTCGCGTCGCGTCTGTGGTCTTCCCCCAAAGAGTTTCTATGTTTCAAGTATGTAGTGGGCGAGTGGGGGCCCGCAACAGGGCTTCGCGGGAAATTTTGAATTCCCACAGTTGAAGCATCCTATTTTCGTTTTTTTAGTGGTTAGAGTGGCCAAAAATTAGTGTTAGTGGGTGAACAGATTCGCGTGTGGTGAGGGTCGCGTCGCGTCTGTGATCTTCCCCAATGAGTATTTGTTTCTCAATGTATGTAATGGGTGAGTGGGTGCCCGCAACAGTGCTTCGAAAGGGCCCCGAGGAGTAAAACCCGATGGCCCCCTGGCCGGCGGTGGGTGATAGGCACCCAGCTGGCCAGGTACTGTTGGGCCAGGGTGGGCAAAAGGCGGGGTGGGGGGTGGTAGGCAGCAGTTTGGATGAGGGTATGCAATGGGGTTGGGGGTCGGGTGGGGGGGGTTGCCATGCTGATTGGCAGTTGTGAACTACCTTTTGAGTAGTAGCGTGAAAAGGGCTGTGTCGGTTCGTTACCATGACTGGTGGTTCGTTGGAGTCAACATAATGGTTTGTTGTGGAGGGGGGATAGGGGCCGGGAACACCTTGGCGTGAGGGTTGCCTATGTTTTCTTTTTTTTGTGGATGCATTTTTTGAATACATTTTGAAACATAGAGGTTTTTTTCTTAACAGTATTCCAATTTGAATCAAAATTAATCCTGGACATTTTTTATCTATGGTGCACAACAACTTAAAATGCACCTAGTCGTTTAGGGGGAGGGATAGTTATCCTCATCCTTGCTAAAACAAAAATCATTAAATCTCCCGTGCCAAGTCTGAAAGTTGGAACTGGGTTAATGACAGTCACTCCGTTTGTTTCACACCATTTCACTAGCAGTTCGTTTTAAAATTGTTTTTCTTGACTTTGGGTTTCCTGAGACATTGGCACTGGCACAACTTGACACCCACAAATCTTCATATTATTGTTCTTCACTTTGAGAGCACTAATCAATGAACCTAAATGATATAAAGTGCTATGAGGGGCTACGTCATCAAGTATGTCATACAGCCCACCATATATCACGCACTCAGAGGGAATCCAGTTGAGTTTTTCTGTCACCCAACTTTTGAGCAGGTCGATGTTTGCACCGGGAATAGTCCTTACTTTGCAGAGAGAGAGAGAGAGAGAGAGAGGGGAGGAGAGAGGAGAGAGAGAGAGAGAGAGGGGAGAGAGAAGAGAGAGAGAGAGGGGAGAGAGAGAAAAGAGGAGAGAGAGGAGAGAGAGAGAGAGAGAGAGAGAGAGAGAGAGAGAGAGAGAGAGAGGTATGTATTCAAAGTATTTTTCAAGCATTATCACGGTAAATTTAATACTGTGTATAACACAATTAACAAATCGCTATACCTGAATAATAGGATACATACAACTGAGCGAACACAATTACAATAAAATACAAGGGTTGTACAAGCCAGTGAACATGATTATAATGTTCAGTTCTATAGCTATATTTTTTTCTATCGTAAACAATGTATATATGATAATGAGACAGCTGTAAAAACTGTAAGTCATTTATGATATTTTTTCTTAGTACGTAATAGATAACCTTAATGGATTTTCTATGCAATTTTGTAAAGTTTGAAATTTTTTTTTTTTTTTTTATATACGTTTCTGGATCAATGTTTTTCTTTCTCATTTTGTTCTTTGTTTCTCTTTCCTCCCTTGATTTTTTCCCTTCCTTGCAAGCTTCCCTTTTCCTCCCTTACACTCAGCATTCTCTATCCTCCATTACGCAGTCTCTCTCCTTTCTTCTTCTCCCTTTCACCCTTTTCTATTTTTTGTCTTACATTTAAGCCTATAGCGCCTGTACGCAGTGACCTCTAGGGCTTGGATGGTAAGCCCTGGAGGCTCACATGAGGGCTGTGATGGCTGGCCCTCGCCCTTGGTGGTGCAGGCAGGATTTTTATAGTGACGCCTGTGATTAGGCCTGTGTCCTCTGATGCACTCGCAATCGAAGGTAGAATGATAGGCAGCATGTGGGTGTTCTTAGGCCACTCGACGGTGCATAAATATTTTAAGTGGATTTATGGGTCTCACTCGGGATCGAACTCGGGGTCTCCAAGACCGCCCCTCGGTGATGCTAACCACTCTGGTACCGCCTCCCTGAACTACCCCATACTACTTTCTCTCCACTTGTAGCCTCAAAATTTCCTCCATGTTTTCCTCTAACAAGTATTTTCCTCTTACTCTTCCCCTTTATACTTACAAGCCTCAGTTTTTCCCTCTTTTTTTCCCCTAACCATATAATTTTCCCCTCTATCTTCTCTTCTCTTGCAAGCCTCAGTTTTTGTTCCCTCTCTTCTCTTCCCTAACCATACATTTTTTTTCTTTACTCTGCCCTCCTTCCCTTCCAGCCTCAGTATTTATTCTCAGTTTCTCTTCCATCTTTCCCCTCAACCAAATATTTATATCCCCTTTATCTTCCCTACTTTTCCTGCAAGCCTCAAATTTTCCTCCATCTTTTCCCCTAACAAATATTTTCCCCCTGCATTCTTTCCTTCCAGTCTTATTTTTTCTCCCTCATTTCTACCAACCAAAAATGTTTACCCCATTTCTTCCTACCTTCCCTTGCAGCCTCAGTTTTCTTCCCTCTCTTCTCTTCCCTAACCATATATTTTCACCCTCTATCTTTTCTCATGCAAGCCTCAGAATATCTTCCGTCTTCTCCATAACAAGCATGTTCTCCCCTAACTCTTCACTCTTCTACTTGCAACCTCAGTTTTCCCCTCATTTACCACAACACACAAATATACCCTTACCTCTTCCCTATATTTCCAGTATTTTTTTTCCCTCCTTTCTTTTCCCTAACCATATATATTCTACCCCTCTATCTTCCCTCTTCCCCTGCAGGCAAGTTTTTCCTTATTTCTTTCCACTCAGCAAAAATAATTCCCCTTTGTCTTTCATCTTTCCCCTTGCAAGCCTCATTTTTTCCCTCCTTTCTTTTCCTTAGCCATATTTTTACCACCTCTCCTCCCTCCTCCCACCTTGCTTTGGCGTCCCTAGCCCCGCCTATTCCCTTGCCTCGTTAAATACGAGGCGTCTCCCTAAATGAGGGCTTAAGGAGGCAAGGCACAGGTAGGAGAAGCGATGAAACAATGCCGAGGAGAGGAGAGAGAGAAGAGAGGGGAGAGAGAGAGAGAGAGAGAGAGAGAGAGAGAGGAGAGAGGAGAGGAGAGGAGAGAAGAGAGAGAGAGAGAAGAGGAGAGAGAGAGGGGAGAGAGGAGAGAGGAGAGAGAGAGAGAGAGAGAGAGAGAGAGAGATTTTGTGCTATACACAAAAAGAAGAGCAGAGGCGCTTTTTATAACTTCCGCCCCATTTCCCTCCTCTCCGTTGATGGGGAAGTTCTTGAGTCCATCATTGCCTCCAAAATCACAAAATCCTTTGACGTCACCACTTGCTAAATTCACGGCAATTCGGCTTCCGACAGGGGAAATCCGCAGAAGATCTTCTTCTCCTGCACTCAGCAGCCTTGATACACTCCCTAGATCGGGGCGAAGACATCTTCGTCATCGCCCTTGACATTGCTGGTGCTTTTGATAGGGTCATCAGGGGCATCACCACCAAGCTGAGAAGCCTGGGGATCTGCGGTGACCTGTTACACCTCCTCCAAGATTACCTCCCTGCATGGCAGGACTCTGCGCGTTGTGGTGAATGGTCACACCTTCACGGAAAACCCTATAAAAGCCAGTGTCCCTCAAAGAAGTGTACTCGGGCCACTACTATGGAACGTTTACTTTAATGACATCCTGCAGCTGATTCCTGAGGCAAGAGCGTACGCAAACAACTGTACTCGCACATTCCCCTGTGAGAGGAGTGACCGCCATAACACAGTCGTAAGCATAAACCAGGCGCTGCAGAGTATCGCCTCCTGGAGCAAAAGATAGCAAATCACCTTTGCACCAGACAAGACTTAAGCCGTCCTCATCTCCCGCAGGCAAGAACTAGGCAGTCAACTGGGACCAACACGCCATTCTCCTGGAAGGCAGAAGAATACACATCCAGGAGTCAGTCAGCATGCTGAGGGTTGAGTTCGATTCAGGCCTCACGTACACCAGCCACGTTAGGAAGGTCGCCAAGGATGTTGCCTGGAAACTGAGCTGCATCCGACGCGTCGCGCACCTTCTGGACGCTCAGAGAGTCGGCACAGTCTTCAAGTCACAACTCCGCTCCCTGATGGAATACTCGCCCCTCGCATGGTCCTCCTGCCCCCCGTCATACCTCGGCTTCCTTGACCGGGTTCAAGCCAGAGCCCAGCGGCTGGCCCGGCTGAAAGTTCCTGAGACGGCTGAACGGATCCTTCAACTTCTCCAGCATCGGTATGACGTGGCAGGCATGTGCGTCATGTACAAGGCTCACAGGATGCAACTCCTGCAACTGGCAGCGTTGCGCCTCATCCCACGGGCACCGCCCTACCATGCTACCCGTGAGGCCCACAACATTGACCTTCAGGTGACTGTGCCCTTCGCGATGACGGAACATTACCTCCGCTCTTTCCTACCGCTGTATGGTCGACTGTAGAACACCTTAGTGAGCCAGACTGACCTACACCTCACCACGTCCCTGTACGTCTTCAAATCGAGCGTAAATGTCTGGGTGCTAGCGGAACCAACGCAGTAAAAACGTGTAATAACTAGGGGGGGGCACTCAGTAGAGCGCATACCTCCGCCCGAATATTTCATCAATTGGTTGCCATGGCAATAGTTGTGATTCGTTTTCATCCAAAATTAAATCAGTTCTTTCTTATACCAAATAGACTTGGTATACCAAGTTTGGTTCAAATCTATTCGTAACTTTTCGAGAAATCCTGTACACTAACAAACAAACAAACAAACAGACAGATCGGGGTGAAAACATAACCTCCCTCCAACTTCGTTGGCGGAGGTAAAAATAATGACTATAAATATTTTGTACTATAGGGTTAATATTATTTTTATTTTTTTTTTATAGTGATCTCAAAAATTTTTGAAAAAATTTCTTTTATATTTTTTGTAATTTTTTTATTCCGATTTTAGTGAATTTTTTATATCCCTTCGTGTATTAGTTTATATTATTGTATTACTATACATTTTTTCGTATTATTTATATAAATATTGATGTGAATAAGATCTAATACTGCTACAGATAGTCATTGGCGTCCCAGCCAGGACTCTAGCACATTAACTTATCTTTTGTTACCAATGTATTCAGTTTAATTAAATTATAAAAACTAGGAGGGGGGGGCACTCAGTAGAGCGCATACCTCCGCCCCAATATTTTCCCCAATTGGCTGCCATGGGAACAGTTTGTGATTCGTTTTTTTTCCAAAATTAATCAGTTCCTCCCCTTATATCAAAAATTGGTTACCAAGTTTGGTTCAAATCTATTTTAAATTTTCGGAAAACCCTTCACTGAAAACAAACAAACAAACAGAAAGACAATCGGGGTAAAAATAACCCCCTCCAACTTCGTTGGCGGAGGGAAAATAAGAGAAAAGGGGAGAGAGAGAAGAGAAAAGAGAGAGAGAGGAGAGAAAAGAGAGGAGAGAGAGAGGGGAAAAGAGAAAAGAGAGAGAGAGAGAGAGAGAGGAGAGAAAGAGGAGAGAGAGAGAGAGAGGAGAGAGACCTCGCTGTCCGCCGTCCCCTCTTTCGTGAAATCGGGGTCTTTAGAACTGCAAAACACAACCTGAGCGCGATGGGAAAAGGGTTCAGCGAGAAGTAATTGGTCATTATTTTTTTTTTTCCAAAAGGCACACCCCAATCACTACCTTGCTACTTCCTCCTCTTCCTCCTCCTCCTCCTCCTCCTCCTCCTCCTCCGCCTCCTCCTCCTCTTCCTCCTCCTCCTCTCTTTCCTCCTCCTTTCTGAAAGGGAATCTTAAATACAAAAACACATCATATTTTCTTGCCCCAGTTCTTCTTGTTTGCCTATTTGCGAGAGTTTGAATGAGAAAAAATTTTTGCCTTTATAGGGTAAACGCAAAACTTTTTAATAAGGGAAAAAGAGAATTTCACACACAACACACACACACACACACACCCACACACAACACACACACCCACACACACACACAACACACAACACACCACATTAACAAAAAGAGAGGGAGAAATGGAATATGAAAAAATAGAAACACAAATGAGAGGGGGGGAGAGAAAGAGAAGGAGAAGAAGAGAGAGAGAGAGAAAGGGGAAAGAGAGAGAGAGAGGAGAGAGAAGGGGAGAGAGAGGAGAGAGAAAAGAGAGAGGGGAAGAGAAGGAGAGGAGAGAAGAGAGGAAGAGAGAAAGAGAGGAGAGAGAGGAGAGAGAGAGGCCGTAATAGTATATGTTAACCCGAAAATTGTGGTGGCGGCCTCCAGATGAAAAGAACCGGCGACCCAATGGAGTTCCGGGACCTTTTGATGGCCCCCAGGACTCGCCCCCGCGGTCGAAAATGTGGGGGAAAAGAAAAGGGGGTGTGTGTGTGTTGTGTGTTATTTTTTTTACCCATGGTTTTGACACCGGCAGATTTTCGATCGCCCTTTCAAACCCCCGGTACGGCGGAGTCATTTTTACCGATCTTTTGGGTAAGAGGGGCCTCACCACCCCCAAAACCCCTCTCCCCTTTACTCAAGGGGAACAGTAATTGCCCGAATTTGTCAGTGAAAAATCCCTGGGAGCAGTCAGCATTCGAACCGGCTACCACAGAATGGCAGGCCAGCAAGCTATCAATTTGACCATCGTATCGTTTTGTGTGTGTGTGTGTGAGTGTCACACACACACACACACACACACACACACACACACACACACACACACACACACACACACACACACACACACACGTATAAATCTTTCCCTGGCAGCGATTTCGAACTTTGCTAAAAAATATATCCAACTGGCATGTGTGTGTGTGTGTGTGTGTGTGTGTGTGTGTGTGTGTGTGTGTGTGTGTGTGTGTGTGTGTGTGTGTGTGTATGTGCGAGTATGCGTGTGTGTACGTTCGTATGGCACACACACACACACACACACACACACACACACACATATTTTTCCTCCTGTCTCCCCCTCTCCAGTGTATCATCTTTTTCCCTCATTCAATCAGTCAAATTTATACACTTTCCTCTCTTCTTCTTTCAAATATACACAAGCCATCGTGCCCTCTGCCTTCTCTCCGCGTAGCACAGTGGACGCCGTGATGCTGGGTTAGTACAATGTAATATTTGGGATCAACTCTAGTACCATGTCACAAGAATATAATGATTTTAAGAATATAAAGGTGATTTTCATGTATATTTGAGTAGCAGACTATCGGTATTGGCATCAAAGCGAGCGCGCACACAAACAAACACACACACACACACACACACACACACACACACACACACACACACACACACACACACACACACACACACACACACACACATACACCCACATGCCAGTTGCATTTATTTAGGTACTCCGTAGTGTAGTGTTTATCTTAGCACGCTCGGCTCATAAGAACATAAGAAAATAAGGAAGCTACAAGAGGCCGTGAGGCCTACACGTGGTAGTTCCTGTTACCTAACACTACCTAGTACCTACATCCACCTTTCATCCCCACCCATGAACCTATCCAGCCCCTTTTTAAAGCTCCCTAATGACTCAGCACTAACTACCTGTCTACTGAGTCCATTCCAGTCATTCACCACCCTATTTGTGAACCAGTTTTTCCCTATTTCTTTTTCAAATCTACGCTTTTCCAGCTTGAATCCGTTACTTTTCTTCTACCCTGGTTAATAGCCGTAAGAACTTTTCCTACCTCTCCTTTAATAAATCCCTTTATCCACTTAAAAACTTCTATCAGATCGCCCCTTACACTGCGATTCTCGAGTGAGTGTAACTTCAATAGCTCCAATCTCTTTTCATAACTAAAGTTACGCATCCCTTGAATAATTTTGGTCATCCTTTTCTGCACTTTTTCTAACAAGGCTATTTCCATCCTGTAATATGGAGACCAAAACTGAACTGCATAGTTTAGGTGAGATCTGACTAGAGCCAGATAAAGCTTTATAATAACTTCCGCGCTATTACTTTTAACACTTCTGGTAATGAATCATAATACTCTATTAGCTCTATTTCTAGCCTCAATACATTGTTTCTTAGGTTGGAGGTCTGGGCTCACCCTTACTCCAAGATATTTTTCACCTTCTGATCTTTTCAGCGATACATTGCGTACGGTGTATCTATTACCAGGGTTTTTTCTACCAACATTCATTACGCTGCACTTATCAATATTAAATTCCATCTGCCATCTGACTACTCACTCATTAAGTTTATCTAAGTCTCCCTGCAATATGTTTACATCGGACTCAATCAATCATTGGGGGCATACGCCGGGGGGCGCGTCGCCTCGCCCACCCTACGACGCCACTCCCGGGGGTCACCACGCGCGAGTTCCCATGCAGGCTCCTCTCCCATACCAAGCAGCTCTCTCAAGCAGCTCTCAGCTTACATCAGACTGGGATCCAATAATCCTACCTACCTTAGTATCACCAGCAAACTTGCTAATATCACTGCTAATCCCACTATCCAAGTCGTTGATGTAAATCATAATTAGTAATGGACCCAAAACAGACCCTTGTGGAACTCCACTTGTCACCAGTCCCCATTCAGATTTAGAACCATTAATTTTAACCCTTTGTTGCCTATCACTTAGCCAAGCTCTGATCCAACGAAGAACCTTCCAATCTATTTCATGAGCCTTAACCTTATGTAAGAGTCGCTCGTGTGGTACTTTTGTCGAATGCCTTACTAAAGTCCAGGTATATTATATCATAATCCTTATCATTATCTGCTGTCTCATAAACTTTCCTATAAAAACTCAATAAATTGGTGAGACATGACCTACCCTTGGTGAATCCATGTTGTGAATCATTGATCAAACTATGTTTTTCTAAGTGCTCTCTAATGTTTTTTGCAATAATAGATTCCAATAATTTACCTACCACTGACGTTAGACGAAGGGGTCGATAATTTGACTTAAGTCCTCTGTCTCCCTTTTTAAATATGGGGACTACATTTCCTTTCCTCCACAATAACGGCACATCGCCCATCTTCTCGACTCACAACCGAGAAGTCCCGGGTTCTATCCCCGGGTTGAGTGAAGATAGATGGGTGGTCTTCTTAAAACCCGAGCCCCTGTCCACCCAGCAGTGAATGGATGTTAGCCTGAACGGATGATAGCCGGGGGGTTGTGACCCGCCTCCCGGGAAGTAGCTTTCGGCCAACACTAAGTACTATGGATAAATGATAAAATATTGATATGGAGACGGGGGAATCTCAATCCCTGTAAAATACAACTAGATGAATACACACACACACACACACACACACACACACACACACACACACACACACACACACACACACACACACACACACACACACACACACACACACACACACACACACACACACACACACATACACACACACACACACACACACAGATAACCATCCAAAACAAACACTTATTGCAGCAACACGTGATCTACTATGTGTACACATCATCAAGTAGGCCTCTATAGTCTACGTATTTATTTTAATGAGGCGAAAGTTCCATTTTATCTTAAGGTTTCATGCTTAAAATTATGCCTATGTTTACCTGATAATATGGTTAACTATGATAAAATACAACTGAAATTTAGAAGAAGCGTAGTATTTCCTTCTCCTGGCATCAAATATCAGTCAGTAAGCAGCAATATGAGGCGGTGGCAGAGTGGTTACTGGTTACCGTCTCCGAGTGGCGTTCTCAGTGGCCCGAGTTCGATCCCCGTAGAAGAAGCGTAGTATTCCTTTCTCCTGGCATCAAATATCAGTCAGTAAGCAGCAAGGTGAGGCGGTGGCAGAGGGGTTACTGGATAGCGTCTCCAAGTGGCGTTCTCGGTGGCCCGAGTTCGATCCCCGTTGAGAACCAAATATTTTTCTGCACTGGCGAGTGACCTAAGAACACCCACATGCCCTGCCCATTACCTTCGATTGCGAGTGCATCGGAGGACACAGCAGGGCGGCATGAGTCTTTAATCACAGGCGTCACTATAACAATACTGCCTTTGCCACCACGGGCGAGGGTCAACTATCACAGCCCTCAAATTAACCTCCAGGGCCTACCATCCGAGCCTTAGGCGCCACTGCCTACAGGCGCTATAGGCACAAATGTAAAATAAATAAAAAAGGTGTCAGGATTTTTCACTTCGTGAGAAAAAAACAGACTATAGCGAAGACCTACCTGTAGAAGGGCTTGGTGGCCTCGTCCTTGTACCACAGGATGAGCGTGGGGCGGTCAGCGGGCACGGGCAGGTGGCAAGGCAGCCTACCTGGGGCACCGGCCAGGGTGACGTGTGTGAGGGTGGTGCTGGCTGGAGGGCAAATGTGGAACACAGGTTAATGAGGTTACATGTATGTGTATATATGTGTGTGTGTGTATGTGTGTGTGTGTGTGAAGAAATTGGTAGGTTAGTAGATACCTAGGAATCCATGAATTGCTACATAAACAGGTAGACATATAGATTGATGGATATATAGATAGATAAATATATAGATAAGACAGTATACCTGGAACTAATTCATAAGAGGAATCTCAATTTAATAGATGCAGAGAAAGAGTTTGACAGGAGGTGCTAATAATTATCTCTTTCTCTCTCTCTTTCTCTCTTTCTTTTTTTTCTCTTCTCTCTCCTCTCTCTCCTCCTCTCTCTCCTATCCTCTCCTCTCTCTCTCTCTCTCTCTCTCTCTCTCTCTCTCTCTCTCTCTCTCTCTCTCTCTCTCTCTCTCTCTCTCTCTCTCTCGCTCTCTCTCTCTCTCTCTCTCTCTCTTTCCTGGGCTCATTAAGGAAAGAGAGCGAGAGAGCGAGACAGAAGACATATCAGTAAGTTATTTAGTGGAAAAAAAAGATATTGTGATAGGAAGGCGATAGGCTTAGCGCCTCATTAATTCATAGGTGAGAAGAGAGAAGGAGAGAGGAGGAGATGAGAGGAGAGAGGACGAGGAGAGAAGAGAGACGAGAGAGAACGAGAGAGAGAGTAGAGAGACGAAGAGAGAGAGAGATGAGAAGATGAGAGAGAGGAGAAGTATTAGAGAGAGGAAGAGAGAGATGGAGAGAGATGAGAGAGACAGAACAGAAAGAGACAAGAGAACAGAGAAGAGAGAAAAAAAAAACAATAATTCTCTTTGAATAAGAACTAAAAAATTGTGAAGGCCGAACAATACATATCTTGAGAAAAGAGCCTTGAAAGTAAATGGGAAGGCGTACAGCTGTAAACAAACACACACACACACAAACACAACACACACACACACACCCACACCCACAACCAACAAACACACACAACAACACACACACACACACACACACCGTCTGTTTAGCTATTAGTGTGGGATGATGGGAAGTGTCTTGGGGTGCACAGGTGTGTTATTGTGGCCCGGAAGGGGAGCCAAGAATCAGCCGTACATATTAATTGAGGTGTATTGACGTGCAGGGAGCTCTGAGAGTCACTTATTATGCTTTCACTACCTGGCGCTACCATTATAGGAAGGCTGCCAATGATATTATCATCAACTCTCTCTCTCTCTCTCTCTCTCTCTCTCTCTCTCTCTCTCTCTCTCTCTCTCTCTCTCTCTCTCTCTCTCTCTCTCTCTCTCTCTCTCTCTCTCTCTCTCTCTCTCTCTCTCTCTCTCTCTCTCTCTCTCTCTCTCTCTCTCTCTCTCTCTCTCTCTCTCTCTCTCTCTCTCTCTTCTTTTTTGTTTAAACTGTGGTTACATTGGTAATAGAGCTAAAGCTCTAGGTTTTATGCTAGAGCTATCTTTAGCTACATATAAAATATAACATACATAATATATTAAATAATCTAGGCCATCAACCAGCTGTTCACCCCCCGCTTGAAGTCTTGTAGCGAGGCGTAATGGTGGAGGTCGGTTTGGCGAACTTCCACAGATGGGCGTAGCGGGGTAGGAAGGAACGCAGGTGGTGCTCTGTCCTCGAGAAGGGCACAGTCACTTCCTCCTGTCTGTGTGGGGCGACACGGGTGGAGTGAAGGGGCGGTGGGGGCCGGGGAGCTTGATGGCTACCAGGTGGGGCGGGTGGAGAGTGAGTGCCTTGTGCATGACATATAAACCTGCCACGTTCCTGAGCTCCTGGAAGGGTTGGAAAGAGTCAGGCGCGAAGTGGGGACGTTTGTCGTTAACCAGTCGCTGGGCTCTTCTCTGAACGCGGTCTAATGTTGTGGTCAGGTAAGAGGGCGGGCAGGAAGACCATGTTAGGGGGGAGTATTCCATAAGGGGACGTACCTGTGCCTTGTACAGGATCTCAACCCCTTTGGCATCCAGAAGGTGGGAGATGCGCCGGACACAGCTGAGTCCCAAAGCCGCGTATTTTGTAACTTTCCTGGCATGACTGGTGAAGGTCAGTCCCGCGTCAAACTTCATCTCAAGGATGGAGATGGATCTCAGAAGCGGGAGTGGTCTGCCCTCAAGCTGTATAGCCGATGCAGGCAGGTTGGCGATGTATTGCCTGCGGGAGATAAACAGTGCCTGGGTTTTGTCAGGGACCAGGCTTACCGGCCATCGACTACTCCAGGTGACGATGTTGTCCAATGCCAGGTTGATGCGGCACACTGTGTCCTGCCAGTCACGTCTGTCGCAGGTGAAGGCAAGGGTACAGTCGTCAGCGTAGGCCTGGGCCTTAGGAATGAGCTGGAGAATGTCATTGAAGTAGACATTCCACAGAAGAGGCCCGAGTACGCTGACCTGCGGGACGCTGACGTGGATGGGTTGCTTGCTGGTTGTGTGGCCGTTGATCACCACCCGTAAGGTCCTGTCTTGGAGGTAGTCCTGGATGAGCTGCAGCAGGGCGCCGCGCACTCCCAGATACCTCAGCTTGGCAGCAAGATATCGGTGCTACACCCTGTCAAAAGCTCCGGTGATGTCCAAAGCCACGACAAAGGTGTCTCTATCCAGCGAGTGGTTCCAGGAAGCAGACTGAAGAAGGAGCAGGTCTGCAGCTGACCTTCCCTGCCTGAAACCAAATTGCTTGGAGTTGAGGAGATGGTGGGCGTCCAAGAAGGTGTTGAATTTGGCGGTGATAAAGGACTCAAAGATTTTCCCAACTGTGGTGAGGAGGGAAATTGGGCGGTAGTTTTTTGGGTCCCGTTTGCTGTTTTGTTTGTGGATTGCGTGCTCTCTCTCTCTCTCTCTCTCTCTCTCTCTCTCTCTCCTCTCTCCTCTCTCTCTCTCTCTCTCTCTCTCTCTCTCTCTCTCTCTCTCTCTCTCTCTCTCTCTCTCTCTCTCTCTCTCTTCTCTATCTCTCTCTCTCTCTCTCTCTCTCTCTCTCTCCCCTCTCTCTCCATCTCCTCTCTCTCTCTCTCTCTCTCTCTCTCTCTCTCTCTCTATCTCTCTCTCTCTCTCTCTCCTCTCTCTCTCTCTCTCTCTCTCTCTCTCTCTCTCTCTCTCCAGTAGTAAATCTGGGGTGGCCACAGGGGTCGCCAGTTAGATTTCAGGGGTGTTCGGTATCTCAAAACACTATCTATTTATTTCGGAAAAAAGTTATTTCTTATTTTTTTTACACATTTGAATAGCATTTTCTCAATTAATTGCAACCTAATTTCCTTTTGCTGTAATTCAAATGAAATGCCTTGCTATACTTTATGTTTATTACTCAATACATTATGTACGTAACTATCATGGTTTTGAGCTTTCAAGGAAAACGCAATAATAAATAAACTTAACTAAGGGGGTAACCAGGTCTCTCTTATTTCACATTAGTAATCTCTTCACACAATCATTGTTTCCGTATTTTTCTTCGCAATGTTTTTTTCCGCTTTTTTTTTTCTCTCTGAGTACTCTCTTGTTGTTATATTTATTTCGCTCCCTGTTATATGTTACCCCCACCGCCTACCAGTGCGCGAATTATGTCCGCCATGAGCTGTGGTTACTGTTTCCTCTTTTTCCTTCCCACATCACGTCTTAAGAACACAAGAACAGAAGAAAATAAGGAGGCTACAAGAGGCCGTCATACCTACACGAGGTAGTTCCTGTTACTTAACACTACCTACATCCACCTTTCATCCCCATCCATGAATTTATGTAGCTTCATTTTAAAGCTCTCCAATGATTCCGCACTAACTACCTGTCTACTAAGTTTATTCCAATCATTTACCACCCTATTTGTGAGTCAGTTTTTCTCTATTTCTTTTTTAAATCTACGCTTCTCCAGCTTGAATCCGTTACTTTTTGTTCTTCCCGGTTACTGGCCATAACAACTTTTCCTACCTCTCCTTTATTATATCCCTTTATCCACTTAATTAAAAACTTATATCAGATAGCCCCTTACTCTGCGTCTCTCGAGTGAGTA
>JACEEZ010006253.1:92500-102500 GCA_016584305.1 Chionoecetes opilio | reverse complement strand
ATTACAAGCGCATAAACATCAAGAAAGATCTCCACCCAAGTATAAGAGCAGAATGGAAAAGACTTCGAGCAGCTGAAGAAATGGAAAAAAGGCGACCAGATAGCAGCGGATGGATGATTCGTTTGGACACCCGTGAAAGAAAACTTTATCGTGACAACGTTGTCATCGATATATGGAAGCCAAGGTTTATTGTCAGTAAGACCACAAAATAACCATGAATTGAAATTAATATCATGGAATATATGTGGATGCAAAACAAAGCTAGAAAAGAACCACGTTCAGAGTTTACTGCTAAGATAGGAAGTCATCAGCCTCAACGAAGTGAAGTCTAAGTCTGGTCAAAGTGTGTCCTTCCCAGGATACGTGTGCTACATAAGTGCAAAGGGAAGATCACCGCAACGCGGACGTACAGTAGCCTTAGTAAGAAACTCTCTTGCAGGATCAATTTTGTTTGCTGATGTATGCATTGTGGATCAGATGTGGATGAAGTTCTGTTTTGCATTTAGAACTTTATTTGGATTCTGTTTCATACCTCCCTCAGATTCACAGTATTATACAAATACAGCATTTGCCTCAATTCAAGAAAAGGTAAGGAGCTCAGTACATATTGACAATTATGTTTTAGTAGGAGATTTTAACGCTCGGTTTGGTGGCTTTGTTAGGGAAATTCCTGCTTTTGCAGAGTTTCCAAATAGTGTGTGTGTTGTATGGGTATCCATGGTTACCTGACCCAATAACGAGGCAATCATCCTGCAGCGTGGACTCGCGCCAAGATGTTCACAATTCAGAAGAAAGGAGATAGGAAGCATCCTATAAATTATAGAGGGATAAGTATTGTTACAAAGGCAGCCAGCTCCTTCGTCAGGGTGACGTCGCGGCACACCAAACGCTGTGATTCGTTCGGCACCCCTGTCCACTGAGCGGTGATTGGTGGGATTTCGGCGCCAAAGGAAGTGAGGAGACAGAGGGAGGGAGCCGCGGGAAGAGGCCAGTGTGTGGAGAGAGGGACGCGAGCCAGCATAGAGAAATCAAGGAAGCCAGGGTTTAACGTGCTAGCCTAAGAAAAAAGAAAAGAGGAGTGAAACTAGGTGACTGGTAGTGTGTAGTGCCCTACGACGGCCGCAGAGGTCAGGGGCCGTGAAGTTTTGGGTTCTGTAGTGTTACCTAGTACAGGAAGGAAGGAAGGAAGTGGAGGCGTTTCTCTATCCCTGGTGTGTGTAGTGGCTCGGTGTGATCTTGGGTAAATCGCCTCAGGAACACAACACTCTCCCCTCTTACAACAGACACCGAACCCGAGGTAAGGTTGCGAAGTGGAGGAAGGTAACGTTTGTAACAGTATTATCAACAGCTGCGCTAAGTTTTATGACATGATATTGTGTTCGAGGTTGAAACAGTGGTTCAGACCTTTCTGGGAGCAAGCAAGAGCACAAGAGAAACGAGGATGCATAGAGCATATTGTCATTCTCCGTATCCTGTGTGATACAGCCAGAAAGAAGAAGTAAATATTTTTTGTTACATATGTGGATTTATCCCAATCATACGATTTTGTTCCTCGCCAAGTACTGCTTCGGGTGCTGAGGCGACTGGGGTGCAGCGTGGTAATGCTGGGGTCTCTGGTGTCCATATATGCAGCGACCGCGAATGTTTTAGGCTCGGTATTAGTCACAGTGTCGCTCGGTGTGCGCCAAGGATCACCTACCTCATGTATTTTATTCAATTAATTCGTAAATGACCTGATCAAGATGATGAAAGAAGGGGCAAGCGTGGATGGATTCCTATCCTGGCTTCACGGTTTAGTACTAATGGATGATACAGTGTTGATATCGACTACAAGATACATATAATAAATAAAATCCGGATATTAAAGTCGTATTGCAGTGAATATGGCATGAAAATTAATCAACAGAAAACAAACTTCTTAATAATAAATGGGAGTGAGAACGAGGCGGAGTGTTTGTGTGTGACAAATAAGTGTACCTGGGATCACCTTTCACTGCAGACGGTTCCGTCTCATCTGCCGTTAAAGCACATGCAGCATCAGAAATCCCACATGTACTTAAATTTGTATCTTTTTTATAGAAAAACAATGATATCCCGTTTGTATTGAAAAGACGTGTGTTTGACGCTGCACTCATGTAGTCTTTATAATCGGTGCCTCAAGGAGTTGTTTGGTGTCAGGAGACCTACATGCAATGATGTGTGTTATATTGAAGCTGGGTTTTCGTCTCTTCGCCAGATGCTACAAACGAAGCAGCATAAATTATTTTCGTAAAATGTGGCAAGAAATACCCACCATGAATGATGACCCTCTCATGTTTACGATTAACCTGGCATTCAGCAGTAATTCAACGACGTCCAAGCTCATACGCCGATGGGTGACGACCAATGTTAGGGATATGCAAGATGATCGTCAAAACATTGTATCAAACTTGGTCAAGAGCGACTCTTCTCGACGTAAAACTTATGTTGAACTTAACCCCAGCCTCAATATCCACAATGTGTATAACACACAGTATAGTGTCAACGAGCTGCATAGAATAGCATTCACAAGATTTCGCGTGAGTAGTCACAATTTGGCGTGCGAGACGGGTTGGAACAGACGAGGACGAGGTCGCCTGCCACTGCAAGAGAGCGTCTGTACGTGCGGGCTCGCGCAGACGGAGGTACATGTTATCGAGCATTGTCCTGAAACACAACATCTACGACAATTATACGGATTACAACGATGCAAGAACTGTTTTATGAAAATTTGATTCCTGATGTAATGTGTAAAACGATTTATGAAATATTGGAAATGTATTGGTAAATGAATGTGTAAATACTAAGATTTTAGGTTATAAATGTTATTTATGGGATGGAGTACAGTTTTCTTGACATATATCTATGATGACTTATATTTTACTTTATATTATTTTACTGTTTATATTTCGTATTGTAGTTTTGTACTGCTTAAACTGCGATTTTTTTTTTATAATGTTCTTACTCTTTACTGGTACATTTTTTGCATTACATTACTTATATTGTCCTTTTCAAGGGTGTTTTAATTTCGTTTTTATTTTGCTATATACTGATTATAATACTAGTCTACTGTTTCGCATTTGTGTTATGTTTATTGTTCTTATTAATTGCTGTTTTAGTTAATCATATACTGTTGCTTCATATTGAATATAATGTTAATTATTTAGTCTTACTAGTCTACTGTCTTGTATTAGTGTAATGTGGTATATGTATTCGCTTGTGAAACTAACAAATGTGTGTAAATATTATATAACTGTGGTCAATAAACTAATCTAATCTAATATCATATGTGTATGTGTGTGTGTGTGTGTGGGTGTGGGTGTGTGTGTGTGTGTGTTTGTGTGTGCGTTTGTGTATGTGCGTATGTGTGTCAGTATGTGTGTTTGTGTGTGTGTGTGTGTGTGAATGTGTGTAATTTTTTTTTTTAAATAGCTCCCTTTTTATCTGTCCTCCGCTTTCCTTACCTCAAAATCCTTTTATTTTTTTTATTTCATGATAATATTTTCCTCTGTCTGTGTATTTGGCTCTGTCTGTCTGTTTCTTTCTGTTCTTTTTTTATCTCTGTCTATCTGCATCTCTGTCTGTCTGTCTGTTGATATCTGGGTTTTTTGCTCTGTCTATCTACCTCTCCCTGTCTATATGCATCTCTTGCTGTCTATCTGCCTCTGTCTCTCTGCCAATTCAAAGGAATAGGTACATCTAATTTTTCTAACCTTTCCAGGATATCACTAATTGCTGCCCTACGGCTCTGTACTTATAGGTCGTATTTCAATCGTTCAAATCTCAGTTTTCACTCAATTGTCGCGTGTCAGAAAATTCAAGTATTATATTTTTCAAACATATCCAAAACGCCTAAGAGTCATGTTATCTTCAACTTGTTCAACATCTTTTTCTCTATTGTTTTTATTTTGACAAGTTTCATGTTAAGATTTATTATCTTAAGCTTATCATTGGATTCGTATAGATGTGATTAGAGAGACGGAGAGAAAAGAAAGAGCAGGAGGGAGGAAGGAGGGAGAGAAAAATAACAGAAGGGTCTGCAGCGAACGTCCAATCAGTCAATCAATCATTGGGGGCATACGTCGGGGGGCGTGTCGCCTCGCCCACCCTACGACGCCACTCCCAAGGGTCACCTCGGGCGAGACCCCAAGCAGGCTCCCTTCCCATACCAAGCACTCTCGACAGGAAACATAAACTTACCCCAGCTACAAGACTTTTTGACGCCCCCATGTATTGTCTCTTACAGATACAAATCAATGTGAAGAATTGATTTCAGGGTAGCGTGCCACATGCCCATATAGCCGAAGTTGACGCTGACGGACTATGCAGGTCAGGCCTCGATTCAGTCTCACTGTGCAATCGCTGATTTGACACGTAATTATCCCAGCGATTCCCCATGATTCTTCGAAGACTTATTACCAAGGCCATCGATTCACCTCTTCAAGTCCCTATTTAGTGTCCATGTCTCACAGCCATAGAGTAAGACAGGGAACACAAGCGACTTGAAGATCCGGATATTTGTACTCCTGCACAGGTACCGACAGGGCCAAATACTCGTGCTAAGCGAGTCCATAACACCGTGGGCTATGTCAAACCGCCGTATGACTTCTTGACGTGACCCTCCATCATTATGGACTGCGCTACCAAGGTATGTAAAACTTTCCAAGATCTCAATGTACTCACCGCACGCATTAACAAACTGTACTGTTTCATTTAGTAAGCTTCCAAACACCTGGACCTTCGTCTTGAGCCAGGTGACCTCATGTCTCAATGGGTTTGCCTCTGCGAGAGCCATCACCAGGACCTCCAGCGAGCAAAGATTATTGCATAAGCGGTAAAAACTAGATCAGTGAGCTTGGTGTTGCCGAGGGATGCTCCACAATCACTTTGATCTACAACTTTGACCAATACCCAGTCCATACAATTATTGAAAAGTGGTGGGGGAAGGACGTACACCTGCCTCACTCCTGTAATAACAGAAAAAAAGATGGATACACCTCCCCCACACTTCACAGCACTCTCAGTCCCAGAGTACAGACCAGTCATCAAACCAATAGTCCTTGCAGGAATCCCGAGAAGTCGCAGAAGATGCCAGAGTCTGGAAGTACAGGAGATGTTTGGAAGATCAGTTGAGGTGTGGACTTGGCTGAGTCAGGTCCTGCTCCTAACAAGCTCTGTGTGTGTGTGTCTAGTGAGATCAGACCTGAGTCAAGATGTCAGCTACAGAAGGGATTAGCGCCGCGAGTCTTTTGGTTGAGGCGGGGAGAGAAGTGGCTCTGAGTGCTTCTGCTGTGGTGGAGAGTGGTAGTGTGGTAGTGGTGAAGGAGGCTGAGGTGAAAGCGAGTGTGGTTGAGGGAGAGAGAAGGGTCGAGTGTAGTGAAGGGTGTGGTGTGGCGCTCAAGTTTGTTCTGGAGGCGATCGATGACCTGAAAAGGTACTTCGTAAGTGAAGTGAACGATTTGAAAAGCGTGGTGAGGAAGCAAGAGATAGAGATACGATCTCTTAAGTGTGAAGGAGGAGTGAGTGGAGGGGCACATGCGAGGGATGTACCTGGAGGGGTACCAGAGGGAGACGTGCCTCGTGCTACTACTAAAGGAGTGGTCTCTAGTAAGTCACCAAGGAATGGTGAATGGCAGTTGAGCATGGTGGAGTACGCCCAAAGGAGAAAAAGGTAAACAATGACCATGTTGTTTGCACGAACTCATTTCAGGTACTCTCGGGGCTGCAAGAGGAAGATACGGAGGTAAAAACGGTAGACGATACATCATCACCCGTGGGTAAAATCTTGGTTGTTGGTGACAGTCAGGTTAGGCTTTTCGACAGCAAGTTCTGTAACCGGGAGGGGATGCGCATGAAGCTGGTGAGTTACCCAGGGAAGGGGATAGGTTATGTTAGTGATAAGATAGTTGAGTGCATGGCGGATCAAGGGAAAAAGCCCATCGTCTGCGTGAGTGCTGGGGGAAACGATGTTGAGTGTGTAAGGAGTGAGGAATTGCTACGGCGGTTCAAGGAAGCTGTAGGTAAGTTTAGGGATAGGGGTGGGTTCCCTATGGTGTGTGGTGTCCTTCCAAGACGCTATGTTGACGACTTGTGGTACTCCAGGGCTATTGCTTTGAATTGCCGGCTGGCACTTCATTGCAAAGCCAATGGTTGGGCCTTTGTCGACAGCTGGGACCTCTTTTTGGGGCATAACCACCTCTACCGCAGGGACGGGGTGCATTTTTCGAGGAAAGGAGTTCAGATCTTGTCTGAATCCCTTTATAGGAATTCAGACAGGAATCCCTTTGAGGAAAATTAAAAGCTTTCCGTCTCATCAACTCCCCTCCTCTAACTGACTGTCTTCAATCTTTAAATCACCGCCGCAATGTTGCTTCTCTTGCTCTCTTCTACCGTTATTTTCATGCTCACTGCTCTTCTGAACTTGCTAACTGCATGCCTCCCCCCCTTCCGCGGCCTCGCTGCACAAGACTTTCTACTCATTCTCATCCCTATTCTGTCCATCTTCCTAATGCAAGAGTTAATCAGTATCCTTACTCTTTCATCCCTTTCACTGGTAAACTCTGGAACTCTCTTCCTGTTTCTATTTTTCCATTTTCCTATGACCTTACATCTTTTCAAAAGAAGAGTAACAGGACACCTCCCGAACCAAATTGGCTCACCCCACTTTTTAATTTTATTCTCTTACTGTCTTCTTTATAGGGACTGGCAACTAAGCGGGCTTTGTGTTATCCATTTTTGTTGTGTCCTTGGCCAGTTCCTTGTGATGTAAAAAAAAAAAAAAAAAAAAAAAAGGGGAGGTAGGTGCACTGCAGGCTTTTTTAAGATAGAAAACCGGGGATTAGACACTGGGGTCGGGGTAAAGGAAACTTGCGACACTAGGAGTAATTTCAGAAGGCAGGGAACTAAACTGATTCGTAAGAAGAGAGTGAGGAGGGGTTTAGTTAAAGATAAAGGGAAAATGGACAAAAATAAGAGGAGTTGCTTGAAGGTCTACTTTACAAACTGTAGGAGTATTTTAAACAAGATAGATTTCCTGAGAGAAATAAATAGTGTATAGGATTTTGATATAATAGCATTAACAGAAACATGGTTGGATATGTCAGGAAAGGTATTTGATCCGGAAGTCGAGATAGCTGGGTATAAGTTATTTCACAAGGACAGAGTTGGCAGGCGAGGTGGAGGAGTTGCGCTTTATGCAAGAGATGCATTGCAGTTTTGTGTTAATAATGTTATAAAAACAGATGACAACATAAAGTCTATATGGGTAGAGGTTACGGAGGGAACTGAGAAAATGGTTTTGGGTGTAGTGTTTAGGCCTCCAAACTTATGTAAAGAGGATTCAGCTCCTATATGGGAAGAAATAAACAAGGCCTGCAGATATAATCGATTATGCGTGGTGGGAGATTTTAGTCTTAGGAATATAGACTGGAATTTAATCATAGGTGACAGCGACGCAGATGAATTGTTAAATATAATCCAGGATAACTTCCTAAGCCAAGCAATCAAGGAGCCTACTAGAGGAGATAATATTCTAGATCTATTGCTGACAAATAGAGACGATTTAGTTACAGATGTGGAGGTCGGTGGAAAGTTAGATAATAGCGACCATTATGAGATCAGATTTAGCTTAAAATGGGAAGTTGGAAAATTAAGTGGCAATAAACAAAGAATACCTAATTTCAGAAAGGCCAATTATGCAGGATTAAGAAGACACCTAGAGGTTATTAATAATAGGTGTGGGATGGAGGGGAAGAAATTTTCCCACGCTAAGGACAGGGCGATGACAGCTGGAAAGGCCAAGTATGAAGGATTAGGAAGGCACCTGGAGGTAATTAGAGTGGTTAAACATGGAAGTGAGGTCGGGGCTGAGGAGGTAATTAGAGCGGTTAGACATGGAAGTGAGGTCAGGGCTGAGGAGTTAATTAGAGCGGTTAGACATGGAAATGAGGTCGGGGCTGAGGAGGATTATACCTTATTTGTAAGGAATATAATTGACGGACAAAAATAAAATATTCCTTATAGGGAAATAAAGTCCAGAAAGAGTGATCCAAAATGGATGACCACTAATTTAAAACACAACATTGGAGTAAAAAGAAACATGTATTTAAGGTTCAAGGCAGGATTGATAAGCAAAGAACAGTATAACGTGATGGCGAGGACAGTGAAGAAATTAACTCGAGTTGCTAAGAACAATTATGAGATTAAAGTAGCAGGACAGGCGAAAAGTGACCCAAAGGGGTTCTATCAGGTATATATAACCAAGACAAGGGAAATAGTTGGGCCGTTAAGGTCAGGACAGGGTGAGGTCTTAAATACGGATGATGATATGTGTAAAAGTCTAAATGGTTATTTCTGAACTGTTTTTACATAGGAGGATACACAGACGATACCTGATAGTGAACAGATGTTCAATGGGTGCGATGAGGAGAAACTCAAAGATATTGTGATAACTAGGGAAATAGTGGAAGAGGGTGTAGATAAAATGAAGAATTTTAAATCGCCAGGACCAGATGAAGTGTATCCCAGGGTATTAAAGGAATGCAAGGAGGTTGTTAGTGAGTCGTTAGTGCACATTTTTAGGAAATCGGTTGAGATAGGCGATGTGCCATTATTGTGGAGGAAAGGAAATGTTGTTCCCATATTTAAGAAGGGAGACAGAGGACTAAAGTCAAATTATCAACCCGTAAGTCTAACGTCAGTGGTGGGTAAATTATTGGAATCTATTATTGCAAAAAACATTAGAGAGCACTTAGATAAACATAGTTTGATCAATGATTCACAACATGGATTCACCAAGGGTAGGTCATGTCTCACCAATTTATTGAGTTTTTATAGGAAAGTTTATGAGACGGCAGATAATGATAAGGATTATGTTATAGTATATTTGGACTTTAGTAAGTCATTTGACAAAGTACCACACGAGCGACTCTTAAATATGGTTAAGGCTCATGGAATAGATGGGAAGGTTCTTCATTGGATCGCCCGTCAGGGTGGCAAGGTTGGTAGAGACGTGAGTTCGCAATGTGCAGCGTCCCTGTGCATTTGGTCAGCGGTTCGAGTCCGCCTAGTTCGTGCTGACGTGGCGGCGCTTTGTATAGTCAATAACCTTGTGTTGGTACTTGCAGAGTGTCTAGATAGGATGAAAATGTTATCTTATCTTCATTGGATCAGAGCTTGGCTAAGTAATAGGCAACAAAGGGTTACAATTAATGGTTCTAAATCTGAATGGGGACTGGTAACAAGTGGAGTTCCACAAGGGTCTGTTTTGGGTCCATTAATATTTTTGATTTACATCAACGACTTGGATAGTGGGACTAGCAGTGATATCAGCAAGTTTGGTGATGATACTATGGTAGGTAGGATTATTGGATCACAGTATGATATAAACATATTGCAGAGAGACTTAGATAAACTTAACGAGTGGGCAGTCAGATGGCAGATGGAATTTAATATTGATAAGTGCAGCGTTATGAATGTTGGTAGAAAACACCCTGGTAATAGATACACCATACGCAATGTATCGCTGAAAAGATCAGAAGGTCAAAAAGATCTTGGAGTGAGGGTGAGCCCAGACCTCTGACCTAGGAAACAATGTATTGAGGCCAGAAATAGAGCTAATAGAGTATTAGGATTCATTACCAGAAGTGTTAAAAGTAGAAGTGCGGAAGTTATTCTAAAGCTTTATCTGGCTCTAGTCAGGCCTCACCTAGACTATGCGGTTCAGTTTTGGTCTCCATATTACAGGATGGATATAGCCTTGTTAGAAACAGTGCAGAGAAGGATGACCAAAATGATACAAGGGATGCGTAACTTTAGTTATGAGAAGAGATTGAAGTTATTAAAATAACACTCACTCGAGAGACGCAGAGTAAGGGGCGATCTGATAGAAGTTTTTAAGTGGATAAAGGGATTTACTAAAGGAGAGGTAGGAAAAGTTCTTACGGCTTTTAACCAGGGTAGAACAAGAAGTAATGGATTCAAG
>JACEEZ010006253.1:65000-87500 GCA_016584305.1 Chionoecetes opilio | reverse complement strand
GAGAGAGAGAGAGAGAGAGAGAGAGAGAGAGAGAGAGAGAGAGAGAGGAGAGAGAGAGAGAGAGAGAGAGAGAGAGAGAGAGAGAGAGAGAGAGAGAGAGAGAGAGAGAGAGTAGTTAGGTAGGTCTGTCGTTCGTTCGATAGGTAAATAGGTAAGTAAATAGGTGGTAAATAGCTAGGTATGTAGGTTGGTAGGTAGGTTAATACAGTAAATAGGTAAGTAAATAGGTAGGTTGATTGGTAAGTTTCCAATATGTTATAAATAGGAAAGTTAAGGCAGCAGTCCCTCCCATCGGCAGCCAATGAATCACTGACACACACACACACACACACACACACACACACACACACATACATACATACACACACACACACACACACACATACACACACACACACACACACACACAGGGAAAGAGGAGAACGCTGAAATTAAAATGTCAGTGTTAGTTTAACGATACGACGTGTGGTCTGAACGAGCAACACGCACGGCCATCAAACTCCCGCCACTGAAAGTTACCAATGCCAAATAGCTATACCACGCGGCGCAGCCAGGGAGGCAGACCGGCAGGCAGGCAGGCAGGCAGGCAGACATACAGACAGGCAGCCAGGCAGACAGGCAGACAATCAGGCAGGCAAGCAGGCAGGCAGGCAGACAGGCAGGCAGGCAGGCAGGCAGGCAGGCAGCCAGACAGACAGGCAGCCAGGCAGACAGGCAGTCAGGCAGACAGGCAGCCAAGCAGACAGACAGGCAGGCAGACAGACAGACAGGCAGGCAGGCAGGCAGGCAGGCAGGCAGGCAGGCAGGCAGGCAGCTAGGCAGGCAGGCAGGCAGGAAGACAGACAGGCAGGCAGACAGGCACGCAGGGAGGCAGGCAGGGCAGGCAGCAGGAAGACAGGCAGGCAGGGCTGGCAGCAGGAAGACAGGCAGGCAGGAAGACAGGCAGGCAGGAAGACAGGCAGGCAGGAAGACAGGCAGGCAGGAAGACAGGCAGGCAGGAAGACAGGCAGGCAGGAAGACAGGCATACAGGCAGGCAGGCAGGCAGGCAGGCAGGCAGGCAGCAGGGGCAGGCAGGCAGGCAGGCAGGCAGGCAGGCAGGCAGGCAGCTAGGCAGGCAGGCAGGCAGGCAGGCAGGCAGGCAGGCAGGCAGGCAGGCAGGCAGCTAGGCAGGAAGGCAGGAAGACAGGCAGGCAGACAGGCAGGCAGGCAGGCAGGCAGGCAGGCAGACAGGCAGGCCGCCAGGAAGAAAGGCAGGCAGGAAGACAGGCGGATAGGCAGGCAGGCAGGCAGGCAGGGCAGACATGCAGGTAGGCAGGCAGGCAGGCAGGCAGGCAGGCAGGCAGGCAGGCAGACAGGCAGGCAGGCAGGCAGGCAGGCAGGCAGGCAGGCAGGGCAGACAGGCAGGCAATCAGGCAGGCAGGCAGGCAGACAGGCAGGCAGACAGGGAGGCATACAGGCAGACAGGCAGGCAGGCAGGTAGACTGGGAGGCATAATGGCAGACAGGCAAACAGATAGCTAGACAGACAGACAGACAAATATTCTCACAATAGTATTAGTAGAAATTATATTAATGATTATAATTATCCCTAAAATTATTAATATTATAATTCTTTTCATCATCATCTGCAATGTAATTCTAGATCTAAATGATTATGTTCCATTATTGATTATATTACTTTCATATAATATATGAACGTAATGTACATTTATATTATTTCATACATATTCATGGTTATTCCCATGGTTTTATAAGGGTACATTTGTCAAAAGAGGGTTAAGCAATTTAGTCATCACAAAACTGACGCAAGATGCGTGTTCACCATGACTCAAATCCACTGTGAACCAATTTTCATGAGAATCTGAGGTGCAAAATATTTCAACAAAATATGCAGGGATATGAGTAACTGAATAAATGACACTTTTTAGTTTTTTCACAAAACATCGATTTTCTAAACGAGTATATCAGTTAACTGTAATCTGATTACAGCATTTGATATAATTTGTCTTGCATAACAAATTTGCTTCTATGCAGTTTTGCTCTAGGACTAATAGTTAGGTATATAAATGGCAAAAAACGCTCGCAAACAATCTCGATAATCTTTTTGCTGCTTTCTGGCCGGAAAATAAATAATTTCGGTTACGGATACGTAAAAATTGTCAGAAATATGAGGTGCATGTCATTCAATTTGCTAATATAATATATATTCAAGAAGTTTTTTCGGTCTAGTGAAGGATTTGGCAATTTTTTCTCTAATATATTTATATTTATTTATTTATTTTTATTATTATTTTCCGTTGGCTTCGCGAGAACACAATCCGTGTGGACGTGACCCGTGACTACAAAATAGAGTCATTACGATCATACGCTAAATCATCTGTTCCTCTGTGTGAGTGTGGGTTCGAATCCCACCCAGACAAAAACCTCATTATATATATACATTGAAAGATAGATAGATAGATAGACATAGATAGATAGACAGACAAATAGACGGACAGATAGATAGATAGTTAATCCACTCCTCTCTTCTTCTCTTCATTAAACTTTTCTCTTCTTTACTAGCGAGCGCGAGTCCTCACTGGATACGGGATTTTTCTCACTTAAGCGGCAGACTCGACCCGACCGACCATCACGATTTTCAGGAGCTTATATGTTTGGAATCCCGCTTCCGATTGACAAGCCGTCTTCGCCATCTATTATTCAATCCCTATTTGCGCCTACAGACAAATTTCCTTGCTATTGGGTTTCTACGGGCTCGCTCATCCTTCGCCGATTAAGGCGTCTTACTGGTTTTAATGCCTTATAACCTTTCGTTTTTTTTTCTCTTCTCTCCCCTCATTCCTTCGTCTTTTCACTTATTATATTCAGTTCATTCCTCGTCGTCACACACTGTAGCGAGGATTATTTATTATGCATCCCTGTATTTTCACCCTGTCAGAGAGAGAGAGAAAGAGAGAAAGAGAGAGAGAGAGAGAGAGAGAGAGAGAGAGAGAGAGAGAGAGAGAGAGAGAGAGAGAGAGAGAGAGAGAGAGAGAGAGAGAGAGAGAGAGAGAGAGAGAGAGAGAGAGAGAGAGAGAGAGAGAGAGAGAGAGAGAGAGAGAGAGAGAGAGAGAGAGAGAGAGACAGACAGAAACTCAAACACTTTCTTTTTCCTCTCTAGTATCCAATTAACTCAGCAAATTAACCAAGTTTTTGTGTCTTGGGTCTTGGAAGAAAGTTTTGCGGCGGCCAAACAACACGCAAAGACCCGCACCGGTGGAATTCAATGCAACTCAGGCTCAGGATTTTTGTGTTTCTTACGGCGTCACACAAGCGGAGTGTTGCGAAGGTCCTGTTATTTGTCCTCCTTCTCCTACTCTCCTACTGCTGCTACTACTTTGCTGCTGCTGCTACTACTACTACTACTACTACTACTACTACTACTACTACTACTACTACTACTACTACTACTACTACTACTATACTACTACTACTACTACTACTTGTTCAGTAGCTACTTAAGCAATAGATCACACAGTCTGTATATTGTAACTACCTATTCACATTACAAACACCTCACGAAAAGAGTTCCACAAGGATCAATATTAGGCCCCATTCTTTTCATAATATATATTAACGCTATGCCACATGCAAGCACAAAATTTAAATTTGTTATATATGCAGACGACATCAATATATTGTTATCAAATGATAATATAAATTCATTGCACACTAACCTGAATACAGAACAAACAATACAAACTACATTTGGTAAACTAATGGATAAGGGCAAATAAACCTATAATAAATGTGACTATTACCAGTTTATATTTTTTCAAAATCGTTCTTTAAAAAAAAATATTCGTCCAATAACATTAGAAGATCAAAAAATTCAACGAATCAGCCATGCAAAGTGTTTAGTATTTATATTGACGAGCATCTAAACTGGGGTTACACCATTATTGCAGTATACATAATTATATATAAATGATGTGGAGTGTTGTACATGATTTTTCACCAACTTACTAAAGAATCTATGATTACCATCTACTATACCTTATGTTACCCTAATCTCATGTATTGTGTTTCTGTCTGGGTTGGTACTTGGCCTTCTTATCTAAATAAATTATCAGTAACGCAAAGCTAAATGTTTAGATGTATACTTTTCATTGGTAAATTTGACTCTATAAATCTTGTACATTCAACACATAAATTACTAAAATTCAATTATGTACATTACAATTTTTTGCTATTATGTATTTTTAGATATATAACTCAATATCATATTACAGTTATTACAATAATTCAAGGAACATATTACAGTTTGGTAGGGAGCTCTTATCCAACAAGAGACACCGGTATAGACCTGCAATGTCCACAATACCGCACAACTCTGTACAAGCAAAGTATCATGTTCTCCGGCCCACAGTTATGGAACTCATTACCAGCAAATATAAATCTCTTGTTAACAATAGTACACTATCCATATTTAAGAAAACTTCTAGAAATTATTTGTATACAATTCTATCTATATAAATAACAGTATGAGTACGAATGTAAGTGTTGTTATGCATGTTCGTGTGTGTTTGTATCTGTGTGTGTGTATGTGTGTGGTGTGTGCAATGTGTAGTATGTAAAGGTATTGTGTTCTAAATGTATGAATGTAAATTAATATTGTGAGATATTTGTTTGTACGATGGTGTTTGTATGATTGTTCGTTTGTGTGTGTGTGTGTGTGTGTGTGTGTGTGTGTGTGTGTGTGTGTGTGTGTGTGTGTGTGTGTGTGTGTGTGTGTGTGTGTGTGTGTGTGTATTCATCTAGTTGTATTCATCTAGTTGTATTTTACAGGGCCTGAGCAACGCTCGTATGGCCCCGTCTCCATATCAACATTTTTATCATTCATCCTTAGTGCTTAGTGTTGGCCGAAGCCACCACCTCGGGAGGCGGGTCACAAACCCCCGGCTAACACCCGGTACCCATTCACTGCTGGGTGGACAGGGGCTCGGGTTTTAAGGAAACAGCCCAACTGTTCCCGCTCCGCCCGGGGATCGAACCCGGGACTTCTTGGTTGTGAACCGAGCGTGCTACCCCGACACTACGGAGTGTGTGCGTGCGTGCGTGTGTATGTGCGTGCGTACGTGCGTGTGCGTGCGTGCTTACTTTTGTGTATTACTCATTCCATGATCGTCCGTCCAATGTTGCCTATGCCTATGCATTCTGCTATACAAATTATTTCGTCAACCAGGAAACTATGGCTCGGCAGACCGAGCCATTTCTTAATGTATTATTGTTGTAGTTTTCCATATGTAATTGAATTATACTGGCAATAAATATTGAACTTGAACTATTGAACTTGAACTACTACTACGACTACTACTACTACTTATACTACTACTACTACTACTACTACTACTACTACTACTACTACTACTACTACACTACTACTACTACTGTTACTACTACTACTACTACTACTGTTACTACTACTACTACTACTGTGGTGCCCCGAAGCTTCGAAGCAAGGCGGTTCAATGAATGACCACCACAAGGGGGCACCACCTTCTTCACGGCCACGTAACAGTAGTCACGTGGACCGTCGGGTATATAATGAGGATGGACCGGGACAGCGATAGATTCCTGCGACCGCACTCACACTTCACACAGCACTCACGGAGCTACGGACCTCACCTATGCCCTGGCCAGCCGCCTCGTCTACCTGTATGGGTTACAGGGAGCTACGGACCTCACCTACGCCCTGGCCAGCTGCCTCATCTACCTGTATGGGTTACAGGGAGCTACGGACTTCACCTACGCCCTGGCCAGCCGCCTCGTCTACCTGTATGGGTTACAGGGAGCTACGGACCTCACCTACGCCCTGGCCAGCCGCCTCGTCTACCTGTATGGGTTACAGGGAGCTACGGACCTCACCTACGCCCTGGCCAGCTGCCTCATCTACCTGTATGGTTACAGGGAGCTACGGACCTCACTCGCCCTGGCCAGCCGCCCTCGTTTTACCTGCATGGGTTACAGGGAGCTACGGACTTCACCTACGCCCTGGCCAGCCGCCTCGTCTACCTGCATGGGTTACGAGGCTTAGTAGCCCTAAGACTCATCCTCCTGGTTCGGTGCTGCTTCACACATCCTCCACGTTACGTTGTCTTCCTTGTGGCAACGTATTATTTGTTTGTGATCCAGCGATCTGTGTACTTTATTGACATAGGTTGGTACGTCTATTTTATGTTAAGTAAAGGGCAAAGTTTCGGTGTGTTTACTTAATTTGAGCCTGTGACAGCGGGAGTCAATAATGGGTGACCCCGGAGTGACACGTGAAGCCCCACGTTGAATAGTGAACTGTGAAGTGAGTGACATGGCGACTGAGCGGTTGCAACTACCGGCCTTCCACCACAATGTACAGGATTGGCTGCTGCACGTCCAGGGCTACCTGGCTAACACCTCGGCCAACCACCAACAAAAATTCAGCGCTGTTGTCTGTGCCTTGCCTACCGAAGTAGCCACACTCGTACAAAGCACAATTACCTCGCCCCCGGACTCCAACAGATTCGCGGCTATAAGGAGTGCTCTGTTAGACGTGTACCGAAGACCAGACCACCATCATCTACAGGAGCTGCAAACCATCACTTTGGGGGACATGAGGCCGTCTATTCTGTGGCAGCAGATGCAACTAATCAATATATGGTGCAACATGTCATTGCCAACAGCAGTGCTTCGATCTATGTTTCTTCAGAAGCTGCCTTGGGAGGTAAGAGCTGCTCTGTCCTCTTTTGTTGATAGCACATCTATTATTACATTCGTCTCTGCAGCCGATCGAATGATATCACAATTGTCAGACCGTACTCATTCTACCGCACTTGCACCTAATCCAGCATTATCCAATGTTGTAAATACTTTCTCCACCGATAGAAATTTTCCAAAAATGGACCTACAGCCAACAAGGGAATGTCGCCATGCCTGCCCCCCAGAGGCTCTACCACCTTATATGGGTTCGTTTAATGTCTGGAGACACTATGGAGGATCAACATACCTGTGCTGCAGGATTACCTAGAGCTGAAACTTCAGGCACTTCGCTTCGCCAAATCCTGCAACGACTGGACGCCATTGAGGAGCTCATGAATATAAGAGTGCCTCGCCCGTTTGTTCCACATAGAGGGCTTAACAGTCTCAACGGTAAAGGTGCGTCCCATCCATCGTTTTCAACCTTTACCAACTTTAAATTGTGCTGGTACCATTCCACCTTTATTTAGGGCCAGACAGAGCCGCCCACCATGCCAGTGGTCGGGAAAACGAGTTCGGCGGGGGGCAAGTGAATGCGAGCTCCTCCGCAGTTTTTGACGCTCCTGTGTCTTTGCTACGTATAAGAGACCAATGCACTGGCAAGAGTTTTTTAGTGGACACAGGAGCATCCGTCAGCATTCTCCCTCCTACCCAAGATGACCGCAAGTATACGCCACCTGCGTTCGACCTTCTGGCGGCCAACGGAACACCAATTGCGACTTATGGCACAAAGAGGATCACGATGGATTTCCGTTTGCCCAGTAAGTTCCCATGGGTGTTTGTAGTTGCAGATGTTACTCAGCCCATACTGGGATACGACTTTCTTACTTATTATTAGCTGCTTGTTGACCCTGGCAACCACTGCTTACGACAGCAGTCATCACACGCCACCATTGAAAGTACCGTTGCAGGTGTGAGAGCCCACGTATCACACTCATTCATAATAATACGGACTTTGTAGACCTTCAAGAATTTCCCACTCTCACACAGCCTCTCCAACGGCGATCAGCTACTGTCCATGACTTGTTCCATCATATCGAGACGACAGGCCCACCAGTGTACGCTCGACCACGGCGCTTGCGTCACGACAGACTCTTAGCGGCGAAGGCAGAGTTCGAGTCTCTGCTAAAGGATGGAACGATACAACCATCGAAGAGCTGTTGGGCGTCACCTCTCCATATGGTCCTCAAACCTTCTGGTAAGGAGTGGCGTACGTGTGGGGATTATAGGGCACTGAACAAGGTTACCGTGCCGGATAGGTACCCTATACCACACATTCAGGATTTCCAGCTGAAGTTAAATGGACAAAGTATCTTTTCTAAGATAGACCTAGTGAGAGCTTTCCATCAGATCCCAGTTCACCCTGCAGACATACCCAAAACAGCTATAACTACGCCTTTTGGACTGTACGAATTCAGGTATATGAATTTTGGTTTACGGAATGCGGCACAAACCTTTCAACGCTATATGGACTGTCTTGCGCGACCTTGATTTTGCCACTGTGTATATTGATGATATTCTAGTGGCATCCAGCAGTAAGGAGGAACATCGCACCCATCTTCAGCAGCTTTTGGTACGCCTTCGAGACAATAACATCAAAATCCATCCAGTGAAGTGTGTTTTTGGGGTGGAAGCAGTTGATTTTTTAGGACATCGGGTGAGTAAAGAAGGTATTACTCCATTGCTACAGAAGGTAGATGCTATTCGTCAGTTCCAACAACCAACTTCTGCAAGAAAGCTCAGGGAATTTCTGTGTATTGAAAATTACTACCGCCGTTTCCTCCACAAAGCAGCAGATATGTTACTCCGTTAGATGACCTTCTGAAGGGTATTCCATACAGATCGGCAGCCCCGCTGAAGTGGTCACAAGAGGCTGCAGCTGCTTTCACTACCATAAAGGAGGATATAGCACGGCTTCCTCGTCTTGCTTATCCAGACCCTGAAGCACAGGTCTTTCTTACTACCGACGCCTCTTCTACTGCGGTCGGCGCAGTGCTTCAGCAGATCAGTACAGGTGAAGTATCGCCTTTTTGTTTCTACTCCCAGCGCCTCGATACTACCCAAGTCAAGTACAGTACATATGATGGGGAACTATTGGCGATATACATGGCCGCGCGGCACTTCAAACACCTACTAGAGGGTAGGCAGTTTTACATTCTCTGTGATCACAAGCCTTTGACTTTCGCTATGGCACGTCCGTCCGATGTATATACTCCATCCACGGGTTCAGCGACAGCTCTCCTATATTTCAGTTCACGACTGACATCCGCCATGTTGGCGGAGTTGAGAACCCTGTGGCTGACACCCTCTCGCGCTCCATCTATAATATTTATCAATACCCAGTGCCTCTTGATTATCAACAGATCGCTATCGCTCAAGAGACAGACGAAGAGATGGCTGCGTTCAAGAGAGATCCATTGTCTCCTCAGTTGCATCCCTTTCAAGTGCCTGGGACAACACTTCAGTTGTGGTGTGACGTGTCGTGTTGTGAGGCCAGACCATTCATCCCAAGATCTCAACGACGAATAGTGTTCAATCACTTCCACAACATGAGCCACCAGGGATTCAAGGCTACCCAGCGACTTTTAACTCGGACAGTGGTATGGCCTCGTATTCGAGCTTATGCTCGTTCCTGGGTTCAACAGTGCTTCTCGTGTCAGGCATCACAGGTTCATCGCCACGTGAAGGCTCCGCTGCAACCCTTTTCCTTACCAAGATGCAGGTTCCAGACTGTTCATGTAGATATTGTAGGACCTTGGTTTCCATCCAGAGGGTACAGGTATATCTTAACGTGTATCGATCGTTTCACTAGATGGACTACTGCAGTGCCAATGCCGGACATCTCTGCAGAATCGATGGCGTTAGCATTCCTCTCGGGATGGGTCTTTCACTTTGGTGCACCTACTACAGTCATCACAGACCGCGGGGCCCAGTTTGAATCACATCTGTGGCAAGAGTTACTAGCGTTTCTAGGCACTACTCACAATCACACAACTGCTTATCATCCACAGGCTAACGGAATGGTTGAACATTTTCATCGCCATCTCAAGGACACCCTTAAGGCTCAACCTCATCCGTACCGCTGGGTGGACTCTTTGCCATTGGTACTGCTCGCCCTTCGCACTACAACTAAGGAAGATCTTAAAGCCAGTCCCGCAGAGCTTACGTTCGGCCAGACCCTACGCCTACCTGGGGAGTTCTCCACAGGGATTGACAAGGATGACGGTATGGACAAGCACATGTTTCTAGACTCTCTCCGTCAGTTCACTTCCAGGTTGCTTCCTATTGCACCTCGCCAGCCTACAAGACATGCTTCTTACGTCCCGCGTGATCTAGAGCATGCCGAGTATGTATGGATACGACATGACGCCCGACGCCGTCCACTTGATCGCCTGTATGACGGTCCCTTCAAGGTGTTATCTAGACATGATAAGTACTTTACTGTTATTCGAGGAAGCCGCCAGGATAATGTCTCTGTGGATCGTCTAAAGCCGGCTAATATATAACATGATGTACCTCATCCTATCCCTCACACTCAGCCACCAGATACTCGTACACTTCCACTACAGCCTCCTGGCCTGGATCATCGCCCTTCTCCGCCTGCTGCTCCCTATAAACAGACTCCTGGTCATATTTATATACCTATTACACCTCCTGATGATCACAATGACTCCCAGCTGCCAAGAGATGATGAAATTCCTTCCCCTGAACATCTGCGACCAAGAACAGTTACCAGGAGTGGTAGACTGTCTCGCCCACCAGAGAGGTATGCATCTTTCATCAACACGTCTTCTCATGACCGTTTCTTTCTCAGATCGCCATTCCAACGCATGGGTTTGCCTGAGTGGGGGAGTACTGTGGTGCCCCGAAGCTTCGAAGCAAGGCGGTTCAATGAAGCACCACCGCAAGGGGGCACCACCTTCTTCACGGCCACGTTACAGGAGTCACGTGTACCGTCGGGTATATAACGAGGATGGACCGGGCCAGCGATAGATTCCTGCGACCGCACTCGGACTTCACACAGCACTCACGGAGCTACGGACCTCACCTATGCCCTGACCCGCCGCCTCGTCTACCTGTATGGGTTACAGGGAGCTACGGACTTCACCTATGCCCTGGCCAGCTGCCTCGTCTACCTGTATGGGTTACAGGGAGCTACGGACTTCACCTACGCCCTGGCCAGCCGCCTCGTCTACCTGTATGGGTTACAGGGAGCTACGGACCTCACCTACGCCCTGGCCAGCCGCCTCGTCTACCTGCATGGGTTACAGGGAGCTACGGACTTCACCTACGCCCTGGCCAGCCGCCTCGTCTACCTGCATGGGTTACGAGGCTTAGTAGCCCTAAGACTCATCCTCCTGGTTCGGTGCTGCTTCACACGTCCTCCACGTTACGTTGTCTTCCTTGTGGCAACGTATTATTTGTTTGTGATCCAGCGACCTGTGTACTTTATTGACATAGTTTCCTGTGACAGCGTGAGTCAATACTGCTATTGCTGCTGTTGCTGCTACTACTCTGCTACTGCTTCTACTACTACTACTACTACTACTACTACTACTACTACTACTGCTGCTGCTGCTGCTGCTGCTGCTGCTGCTACTACTATGCTGCTACTACTACTACTATAGTCTATTCACTTAAGCTGGATTCTTGGGAGCTGCTCGCTGCCTACCCGAGTTTGTCCCGAGTTGTTACCCGAGGACGTCGCTGATTGGCTGATAGACTCGGGCTGGGTGACGATGGGGGTGGTACTTGCCTCGCCGCTCCCAAACCCTTGCGTTGCCTCAGAAAAATATTCATATTTCTTGGCTTTACTCATCTAATACACAAGATAGGCCTATTTTGTTTGTATCAGTGAATCAGGCAGTGATTGTTCAACAACAACACGCCATTCATAACTCAAAAGGGTAAAAAAATAAAGTCATGACCGAGTATCACAAGAGTAGGCGGACCTTTAGGTTTTCAGTGCATTGAAATGTTGTACTCCTACCCGATATTACCAAGCTACCAAATAATATTTATGAAAGCTGAGCCCACCATCGTGTTCATAATACATTGCTGCATATCATGAGCATAAAAAAATTACAGTAAGACTACACTAATATTAAGAAAATTGAAGGAAAGTTAAATAGTGTATAAACATTTGTTCTTGCTTATTTTGCTTAAACTCGCTGTAGCTCCATCAGTTTTAGTCACATTCAATTTTCAAGCACTGTTTCAAAATTATTATACTTTTCCGCTTCATGTGGTATGTAGTACGTACCAATAAGGAAAAGAGTAGGTGGTCAAAATGGCTAAGAAATTTAAACTACTACTGCAAACTGGCACAGTGACGGGTGAGCATTGCTCCCTATACAGGAGAGATAGAGTTATCGGGAGGGCTACCAGAGGCTCCACCCGTCACGGCACCAGTTTGAAATAGTTTAACTTTCTTACCCATTTTGACCACCTAATATTTTCCTTATTGGTACGTGCTACATACCACAGGAAGCGGAAAAGTATAAGGATTTTGAAACAGTGCTTGAAGATTGAATGCGACCAAAAATGATGGAGGTACAGCGAGTTGAAGCAAAATAAGTAAGAAAAAATGTTTATACACTATTTTACTTTCCTTCAATTATCTTAATATTAGTGTAGTCTTACTGTATTTTTGTTATGCTCATGATATGCAGCAATGTATTATGAACATGATGGTAGGCTCAGCTTTCATAAATATCATCTGGTAGCTTGGTAATATCGGGTAGGAGTACAACATTTCAATGCACTGAAAACCTAAAAGTCCGCCTACTCTTGTGATACTCTGTCATGACTTTATTTTTTACCCTATTGAGTTATGAATAGCGTGTTGTTGTTGAACAATCACTGCCTGATTCACTGATACTAACAAAATAGGCCTATCATGTGTAAGAAGTGAGTTAAGCCAAGAAATATGAATATTTTTCTGAGGCAACGCAAGGGTTTTGGGAGCGGCGAGGCAAGTACCACCACCATCACCACCCAGCTCGAGTCTATCAGCCAATCAGCGACGTCCTTACAAAGTCGGGTAGGCAGCGAGCAGCTCCCAGCCCAGGAATCCAGCTTAAGTGAATAGACTCTAGTACTACTACTACTTCTACTATTACTAATGCTACTACTTCTACTACTGCTGTTACTACTGCTATTACTACTACTACTACTACTACTACTAGTAGTAGTAGTATTACTACTACTACTACTACTACTACTCCTGTTTTAGTTTTCCTTCCCTTCCTTAGTATCTCTTTCTTCTTTCTATACTTTTCCTTCCCTACTGCTGGTGAAAGAAAGGCAGAAAAGGTCTTTTTTTTCGGTCGGTGTCACTTCACAAAAGCCGCCGCTGATAAAAATGGAAATGAGAGAAAGAAAAGAAAGGGATAAAAATTTGCTACTACAAGAATTTCGTCCATTTCCATTTCAAAACAGTATTTTATTCGTGTTCACGGCTACACGTATATACATTTTTCTCTTTCTCCGTTTTATATAATTCCTTTTATGCTTTTTTTGCATGGGAACACACGTATCTCATAACTTTTTCCTTCAAGTCACGCATGAAAAGTTTCTTGGATTCTTTTTGCGTCCATGGATCGTATATTTCCATTCGATTCCTTCAATTTTCACCTTAAATTCACCTTTTCTTTCCTTCCCCCTGCCGCTCGAGACCTTTCGTGCGGGGATCTGTGCTGCTATTGGTCGGGAACTGTGCTGCTATCGGTCGTCTTGGCGTGTGGCTTCCCTTACATTGGCTGTTGAAGGGGACAGGCCAAAGAGTTACCCTTTATCCCTTCCCTTTTCACCCTCCCCTTTCATACTTCCCTCTTGTTAACAGCGTGGATCACATTCCCTTTCAGTTCATCTCTCCCCTTTTGAATTTATTTACCCTTTCTGTATTTCTTTACCTTCTCTGCTCTTCCCCCTGTTTCCTTTGCCTGAGTTTGCTGTCTTATCCTCTCTGTAGTCATGATCCGGCATGCCCTGCTCCCTAAAGTAGTCAATATTTCCCTATTTTAAGACGTGATGAGATATGATTAGATATATATGAAAGCCACACTATGTATTTTTAGAAAGTTTTGTATCTCTAAAAGTATTTCATTAGGATATAAGTAAGGGAGTGAGTATAGTAATAATAGCATTCCCTCCTTGACTTATAGTCTAATAGCAACGTGGCTCCGGGAAATTCTTTTGATCTCCTTCCTAAGGGCTAGTATGAGATTGAGACGCTGTTTCGTTGTCACCGCGGGGAAATAGGGGCAATAATAGGCATAATTATCCTCTCCTTCCTTTCTTCACCCTTCCTTCGTCCCTTCTTCACCCCTCCTTCCCCTCTCCTTCCTCTCCATCACCCTTTCCTTCACTCCTTAACCCTGTAACATCTCAAGCGGCCAGAAACATTATGGTGTCTGTGCCTCTGCGGCCAAGGATTAACAAGACGCCTTTTGTGATGTATTAAGTAAGACTGCCAAGGGCCTCTCGAATGTCCTTGACGAAGGGCGGCTCCTGAAGGCTCAAAGGGAGCCTCAAAGGGCGTGGTATGAAGGGGCGCCGCGCCTCCTCACCCTCACAGCGTTGATTGGCTCCTCATCGTAAAGAAGGAGAGGCATGGAAGGAAAACGGGAGATGAGTGACATAATATTAACCCTTTGTGGACCAAAACATAATTTTCATTGTAATATAACCACTATAAGGCGGTTTTACTAAATATAAGCAATATTATATAGCTAAGACCTATTTAGGATCCTTGTCCACTAAATAATTTGGTAAATTTTGTTACTTTTCGTACTCTTATGGCTAACAGACGATTTTATATAGCAAATGAAAGATTTGGGCGTGAAGGGGTATACGGGAGGAAAGGAGGTGGGATAGGGTGGGTGTTGAAATACGGTGTATAAGGAAGGTGAGGTCAAATTGGTGCTGAAAAAGGGAATTAGTGTTAGTTTTTATGGTAAATGTTACCTTTTTTCTACTATTTCCTTATTGTTTTTATCTCAAAATGCTTCCTCCTCTCTCTTAAACACCTGCACTCCTCCTCCTCCTCTTCCTTCCCCTCCTTTATTTTTTTCTCTCCTCCTCCTTCTCCTACTCTTTTACTTCATCCCTCTCCCTTCCTCCCTCTCCCTTTCTCCCCCATCCCTCTCCCTTCGGCTGGGAATCAATGCCACACAAAAAAATGATTTGATCACCCAACATTCTCAGCCGATAAATTCGTGGAAAAAGGGGTTCTGGCGATGCCTTTAACACGGAACTTTCCCGCCATTAGCAGATTACTCTGTGTCAATACCGGGGAGGTTGTTCTTTATTTTATTTCTTTATTTTGTGTATATTTGTGGTGGTGGTGGTGAGAGAGAGAGAGAGAGAGAGAGAGAGAGAGAGAGAGAGAGAGAGAGAGAGAGAGAGAGAGAGAGAGAGAGAGAGAGAGAGAGAGAGAGAGAGAGAGAGAGAGAGAGAGAGAGAGAGAGATCGGTAGTTTATTAGTTTATTATAATAATTATTTTTATAGTGTTGTCATTATTTTCGTCATTATTCCTATCATATCATCGTTTTTTAATGTGCAATATTTATTGTAAAAGAGGATGAGGATGAAGGGAAGAAGATGAAGAGGGAAGACAGGTGTTATTTCCTTGATTTCGAGGCTCATTAATTTTTCTGTTTCCTTCCCCATTTTATTTCCTTTGTAAATAAACTTGTTTCCTTTTTCATATTTTCTTTTAATACTAATTTATCGTCTATATCTATTATTTCATTCCCACCTCCGTTCCTTGTGTAGTGCCCGCCCTTTAGCTAGATGTTAATTTGAAGGGCTCAACAAACCTGGCGATTACGCTGCCACCACCCACATTAAGTTGGAACAAAAATTTAAACTTTAGAGTATACATGAGGGTACCTGGGATTTATTGAACAACTCGTTAACACGGTTTCTTTATAATCCTCAAGATCAGTAATAGTCTAGGGGCCAAAACTGAGAAGTGTCTTTAAAATCGATTTTCGTGGTACCCATGCGGTAACAGCTTCATAATATACCAACTGAAAGGACATTTTATCTACTTTTTAAATCTGGCAATGAAAATTTCGAAATCGTGTAGCTTCATGGTGATTTTTTGGTTACCATGACAACCACATTACATATTTCAGACCAACATGTTTAGTCTAGTAATCCAGTGGACCCCACGTGCACCCCCTGGATAATCTAATGAGACCTACTTTTTTAAATGCACAAATATGTCTATAGAAAACAAAAATCAATGTTAACACTGTCAACTAATGTCCCATGGGGTTCGTATGGCGGCCATCGTCGATCGCGAAAAATTTGACTTTCTCGAAATTACCAAAATGTCCATAAAATCACAAATAATGTAGTTAGAAATTTAATTTTGGTGCCCACGTGACAAGAATAACATGGCCTATTGTAATTAGAACAATTAGTGCAGTAATTGGTACAAGCTTAGTCATGGAACGGCAAAAACTTTAAAAAAGGCGGAAAATTACTTCGGTTTCGCCGACAACTTCTATAATAATATAAGCGAAAGTGTGTGTGTGTGTGTGTGTGTGTGTGTCTGTCTGTCTGTCTGTCCGCGATAGGTGCCCTGTGGCGGAATCCCATCATATGTCACAGTTTTGGAATCAGGTTGACCAGGGGAAGGTTTTAAGCCCACTTATAGGATGATCCGATCACTTTTTTTTTTTTTTTTTAGCAGCCTATTAGCGAGAACTGTGAAGAAAAAAAAGTGGGTTGCGAGAATTGAGGAAATCTTGATGTAGGGTGATGGGTAATAGGTGAGTGAATGGGTGGGGTGATGGGTAATGGGTGTGGGGTGATGGGTGAGTGAATGGGTGGGGGGTGATGGGTGATGGGTGAGGGAATAGGTGGGGGGTGATGGGTAATGGGTGAGTGAATGGGTGTGTGGTGATGGGTAATGGGTGAGTGAATGGGTGTGTGGTGATGGGTAATGGGTGAGTGAATGGGTGGGGGGTGATGGGTAATGGATGAGTGAATGGGTGGGGGGAATACATACACTTCAGGAAAGTTAGAAGGGGCTATCTGGAGAGTCTGTGTTTGGTGGGCCGCAGACCCACCAAACACAGGTGGTGGGCCGAAGGCCCACCAATAGCTCTCCGCAGGAGCTAGCCAAAAAGTCCGCCCGGAGGGCGGCTTTGCTTTCAGGAAAGTTAGAAGGGGCTATGATGTGAATGGGTTGGCGTTAATACATACATTTCTACATCCATGATTTCAGGAAAGTTAGAAGGGGCTATCTGGAGAGTCTGTGTTTGGTGGGCCGAAGGCCCACCAATAGCCCTCCGCAGGAGCTAGCCAAAAAGGCCGCCCGGAGGGCGGGTTTGCGGCTAGTTCAACATAAATGACAATAACTTCACTAATATACAACATACTGATCAGTTTTAACATATCAAAATCATCGTCTATTATTCCCCCATCTAATGCAGTCAAACAATTGACATACATATATGATTATCATACACTTGTCATGTTAATGACAATTGTTACCAATGTAACCCACCCCCCTAGTGAAACCTTACTTACATCAAATACATACATTCGATAAAACTTAGTTTTATATTAAATTTTACCAGTTAATCATGGGCAACTAGATAATACAACTTAGTATTGTTCAATTGCCATTTGTAAACACTGTTTTGCTCCATATGTCATGTCATATATGTATATACTATATTGTATATATATGTTTGTTTCTCATACAATACTTTATTGCTCATGTGTATCGCTAACCTGTATACGATGTCAATTAACACTACTTTCCTTCTCCTTAGATGCATCGGTGATAGTGATAGTGTAGATGGTATGTCAGTGGCCTAACATTATGTGTGGTACATCCGTAGTTCTTTCTGGTGGTGGAATATAACTGAACTCAATCATAGCTAGCACGAGGAAACGAAAAAGCGACAAAATATTAGCCACATCTGAAAACCCTAAATGCCCATCATGTATCGTACACGCAATAGACATCCGAGACTATGGTCCCTTGATAACTTTCAGAAATGTGAGAGGAAACCCAGATGAAAAATTTGCATATCTACATGAAATCCGTGAAAATCGAATGGCTGAACCTCTCAATTCACCTCGCCGTATGGAAGCAGTGTGTGCTCAGATACCAGAGACTCTCGAAGACGTTGACTTGGAGATGATAGGATACCACAGACCATGTTACCAGCGCTTTACAGCAAACTTACATCGCTTGAATGATTCGACCGTAGCATCTATGTCCACGAAGCATCACTCTCCGCGCAAACTGTCATCTGCTGAGAGTTCCCAACTATTCCCACCAGAATGTATGTTCTGCGAGAAGTTTGAAATAGAGGTATCTGGAAAAACCGAGAGAACCATCAAATTCCTATCATGGAAACACAAAGAGCCTGCTTGGAAAAGCATCGAGTCCCAGGCCCTTGAACTGGGAAAGACTCGTCTATACCGACAGGTGAAAGGAAAGGACTTATTTGCCGTTGAAGCACAGTTCCATTCCGAATGCAGAATGTCCTTCACCACGGAATATCGAAATCACATCCGGGCACAGGAGCGAGAGGAGAACCGTAACGTAGACACTGATCAGGCCCATAGGGCTGCTGCCCATAACGCAGCCTTCAACTTGGGGTCAGGATTTGACTCTTCTGTTATTTGTAATTATACCAAATGTCAATTACTCACTTCTACTGACAGCGTACCTAGCTGTCCTACATCACTTGTTAAAGTTTAATAGAAAGGAAACATTGTTTTCTGACTTTTCTCGAATGTTTGTATTTGACAACATAAAGTTTCACTAGGGGGGTGGGTAACACTGGTAACAATTAATGTATGATAGTCATATATGTATGTCAATTGTTTGACTGCATTAGATGGGGGAGTAATAGACGATGATTTTGATATGTTAAACTGACCAGTATGTTGTATATTAGTGAAGTTATTGTCATTTATGTTGAAAGTTGTCGGCGAAACCGAAGTAATTTTTCCGCCTTTTATTAGGTTTTTGCCGTTCCATGACTAAGCTTGTACCAATTACTGCACTAATTGTTCTAATTACAATAGGCCATGTTATTCCTGTCACGTGGGCACCAAAATTAAATTTGTAACTACATTATTTGTGAATTTATGGACATTTTGGTAATTTCGAGAGAGTCAAATATTTCGCGATCGACGATGGCCGCCATACGAACCCCATGGGACATTAGTTGACAGTGTTAACATTGTTTTTTGTTTTCTAGACATATTTGTGCATCTAAAAAAGTAGGTCTCATTAGATTATCCAGGGGGTGCACGTGGGGTCCACTGGACTACTAGACTAAACATGTTGGTCTGAAATATGTAATGTGGTTGTCATGGTAACCAAAAAATCACCATGAAGCTACACGATTTCGAAATTTCATTGACAGATTCGAAAAGTAGATCAATTTTCCTTTTAGATGGTATATTATGAAGGTGTTACCGCATGGGTACCACGACAATTATTTTTTCAGCCCTTGGCCCCGAGACTATAATCACATCTCCCACCCTACGGTTGCACCAAAATCACGAAATAATAATAATACCCGAAACGACTCAATTCTCATTTGGGCTTAACACAGTCACAACAGTTCCTATACTGAGTTACTAGGTAACATACCTATCTACACGCATAAACACTCGAGCTATAACATTGCCTTAGCTCTTAATATTGGTGTCCAGGGTGGTCACCTCCTCTGCGGCCACTCAGCGGGATCCAATTCTCGCCGCCATGAAACACGTATGTCACAAGTCGGTGTATCACCAATCCGCTCCGCTCCGAAACCCTGTATTTAAATCACAAGTTACAAGTCTGTCATGAACTAATCAATGCACCAGATGTCCTTATAAGTACATCGCCACTCACATACCTTTATAAGGGGTTATCAGGACCAACTCCCTACACACGACCAGTCGGTTCGAGAGTCGGCTAGAGAGAGATCGATCGCCTGTCTGCCGTCTCTCTTGCCTTCTTCCCGTGACGTCACAAGTGACTACGAGGCCATTAACATATGGACGGATACCTATATCCAAATGAATTGGGACTGAGGAGTGAAGAAAAACTACTATTTATTAAATGGCTATATATTACTTTACGCTCACCACTTTGTGTAAACTTTCCGTCAATCGTGGGTCCCCGGTTTGACTAATTTTCCCGCATTACACTTGTATGATCTGACCTTCATCTTTCCCTCTTCAGCTTCCTCTTCCTCCTCTTCCTCTTCCTCTTCCTCTTCCTCTTCCTCCTCCTCTCAGTTCCTCCTTCCTCCTCCTCCTCTCCTCATTCAGAAAGCCTTCGATACAGTTCCCCATAAGCGACTGCTGACCAAGCTAAGGGCACATGGCTTAGGAGAGCAATTATGTTCATGGATTGCCGATTGGCTTTCAAATCGTAAACAACGGGTAGTAATAAATGGCGAGGCATCTGATTGGTTAGATGTTACTAGTGGGGTGCCTCAGGGCTCGGTCTTGGGTCCTACTCTTTTTCTGATATATATCAACGATCTGGACTGCGGACTTGTATCTAAAATATCGAAATTTGCAGATGACACCAAATTAGGCGGTAAAGCATATACTAGAGAAAACTGCGAACTCATACAAAGTGATCTCGACAACCTATCAGATTGGAGTAATAAATGGCTATTAAAATTCAATTCCGATAAATGTAAAGTAATGCATATAGGCAACGATAACCTCAAATATAACTATCAAATGCAAAATAAATCGTTAACTGAAGTACAGCAGGAAAAGGATTTAGGTGTCATCATCAGTAATGATCTGAAAACCTGTCCGCATTGCCTAGCTGCCAGTAAAAAGGCAAATATGATGTTGGGCTTTATTAAACGTAACTTTGAACATAAAACTCCGAAAGTAATGACACAATTATACATGTCCTTGGTTAGGCCGCACTTGGAATATGCCGTTCAATTCTGGTCGCCCTGTTTCGTAAAAGATCAAGCCAAATTGGAATCAGTACAAAGAAGAGCAACCAAACAAATTCCATCTCTGAGAAATTCATCTTATGAAGAGAGACTGCGGAAACTTAATATGTTTTCCTTAAAGGATCGTAGAATCCGTGGGGACTTGATAGAAACCTTTAAGATCCTAAAAGGTTTTGATGTCATTAATCAAGAGAACCTATTCGAGCTTTCAACTCAAGTGACAACAAGAAATAATGGTTTAAAACTAAACGGTCAACGTTGCATCACCGATCTCCGTGAAAATTATTTCAATGTTAGAGTCGTTGAACGATGGAACAAGTTACCAGCAAATGTTGTCGGAGCCAGCACAATAACTACATTTAAAAACAGACTTGACGCGCACTGTAAAGTAAATGGGTATTGATAGTGCGAATTCGTATCTAGTCCCCCGTATCGATTAGTTGTAGTAGTAGTTGTAGTTAGTATTTTTCATATCCTATCATTCTGCACTACGAAACTTCCATGTTCCTATCCTCTTTAGGGACATGGTATCATTTTCCAACTGTTTTCTTACAAGTAGTTGATAGTTAGTAGTATGTAGTTCAGCAGATACCCTCGCTATGGACCAATAGGTCTCCTGGTGTCTGTTATTCCTATGTAATCCTATGTAAAAAAAAATCCTTCTCCTCCTCCTCCTCATCATCATTACGAAAACGAGTGAAGTACAAAGTAATCGTGAAACAATTGCGAGTCGCGTCTACACAACCCCTCCCACACGTCTCAGACAGCCCCGAGTTAACGGTCAGTACTGCAACTTTTAACCTGTGACAGGCTGTGGTTCAGTAAGTGCCATGACAGTTAGTGACCACCATCGGGACTTATGTACCAGGGGTCACTGCTGCAGGGAGCATTAAAGTGTACGGTGTCCTACTTGGAAAGTGCACAACCGCAGTCGATTGAACGGAGCCTGGGGCTTGATTGACTGCTGCCTCCCAAGAAAGCGCTAGACAAGGTTGCTGCACCACCCTTAAACTTCCACACTGAGCCTAAACCAACACTACATTATAACTCATGACACACACAAATAGCCCCGAGTTAACGGTTACCACTACTACTCTCGACCTGTGAATGGGCTGTGGATCAGTAAAGGTCCTGACAGTTAGTGACCACCATCGGGATTTAAGGTACCAGGGGTCACTGTTGCAGGGGGTATCAATAGTTTACGGCGTCTGCACAGTTACAAGTGTACACAATCCGCAGTGGACTGAACGGAGCTGGGCCCTGATTGACTGCTGCCTCCCAAGAAAGCGCCATGCAAGTCTGCCGCACCACCCTTGAACCTCCACCCTGTGTTCCCACCATTACAAAACACACATAACATGACCCTACTATCAAGCACTAAACCTACCCCCACAGACCTACCCCCATTTGGGGAGGCGGTAGCAGAGTGGTTAGACTCTCCGACTGGCGTTCTCGGTGACCCGAGTTCGATCCCCGACGAAACCCAAAACCTTTCTGCACCGTCGAGTGACCTAAGAACACCCACATGCCCTGTCCATTAACTCTACCTTCGATTTCGAGTGCATCGGAGGACACAGGGGGGCGGCATGAGCCTCTAATCACAGGCGTCACTATAAAAAATTCTGCCTGCGCCACCACGGGCGAGGACCAACCATCACAGTCCTCAAGTGAACTTCCAGAGCCTACCATCCGAGCCCTGGGTCACCAATGCCTACAGGCGCTATAGGCACAAAATGTAATGTTAATTTTTTTTTTTTTTTAAACATA
>JACEEZ010006253.1:42500-60000 GCA_016584305.1 Chionoecetes opilio | reverse complement strand
GAAGTGGGTGGATGTTGGTGGTGGCGGAAGTGGTGGATGTTGGTGGTGGGGGAAGGGGATGGGTGTTAGTGGTTGGGGAAGGGGGTGGGTGTGGTGGTTGGAGAAGGGCATGGGTGTGGTGGTTGGGGAAGGGGATGGGTATTGGTGGTGTGGGGGAAGGGGATGGGTGTTGGTGGTAGGGGAAGGGGGTGGGTGATGGTGGTTGGGGAAGGGAATGGGGTGCTGGGTGGTTGGGGAAGGGGATGGAGTTAGTGATGGGGAAGGGGGGGGGGGGTGGTGGTGGGGGAAGGGGGGAGTGTTGGTGGTGGGGAAAGGGAGTGGATGTTGGTAGTGGGGGAAGGGGATGGATGTTGGAGATGGGGGAAGGGGATGGGTGTTGGAAGTGGATATGTAGATGGGAACGGGGGTGGGTGTTTGGGGATGTGGGTTGGGGAAGGGGATGGGTGTTGGAAGTGGGGATGTGAGTGGGAACAGTAATGGGTGTTGTGGGATGTGGGTTGTTGTTGGGGATGAAGTAGAGTGAATAATAGCAGATTCTTGAAGGACTCCTGCATCTCTCTCTCTCTCTCTCTCTCTCTTCTCTCCTCTCTCTCTCTCTCTCTCTCTCTCCTCTCTCTCTCTCTCTCTCTCTCTCCTCTCTCTCTCTCTCCTCTCTCTCTCTCTCTCTCTCTCTCTCTCTCTCTCTCTCTCTCTCTCTCTCTCTCTCTCTCTCTCTCTCCCCTCTCTCTCTCTCTCTCTCTCTCTCTCTCTCTCTCTCTCTCTCTCTTCTTTTTTTTTTTTAAACTTAATACATTGAAAACAGAAGGGGAGTTGATGTGCTAAAGTCCTGACTGGGACGCCAAGGACTATCTCTAGCAGTATTATATTTTATTCATGACAAAATTATACAAATAATATGGAAAAAGTACAGCAATTCTCTACTATGAAATAATACTGATACACGAGTGATTAAGAAATTATACTAACAACTATACGCTAATACACATAATATAAAGAAAGTATACTAATATATTGATACACATATATATAAAGAAATTATACTAATGTATAACATTAATCTTTTAATATAAATATTTAGTGATTATTATTATTACATGTATCTATTGCGTTAGCTCCGCTTGAAGCCAGGCATTTACGCCCGATTTGAAGGCATGCATGGAAGTGGTGAGGTGCAGGTCGGTCTGGCGCACCAAGGTGTTCCAGAGTCGACCATAGCGGGGTAGGAAGGAACGGAGGTAATGTTCCGTCCTCGCGAAGGGCACAGTCACTTGATGGTCGATGTTGTGGGCCGCACGGGTAGAGTGGGAGGGCCTGGCCCGTGGGTTGAGGCGCAGCTCTGCTAGTTGTAGGAGCTGCATCCTGTGAGCCTTGTACATGACGCACATGCCTGCCACGTCACGCCGCTGCTGGAGAGGTTGAATTATCTGTGCAGCAGCCTCAGGGGCTTTCAGCCGGGCCAGCCGCTGGGCTCTGGCTTGAACCCGGTCAAGGAGGCGGAGGTATGACGGGGGGCAGGAGGACCATGCGAGGGGCGAGTATTCCATCAGGGAGCGGACTTGTGACTTGTAGAGTGTGCCGACTCCCTGAGCGTCCAGGAGGTGCGCGACGCGTCGGATGCAGCTCAGTTTCCAGGCAGCATCCTTGGCGACCTTCCTGACGTGGCTGGTGTATGTGAGGCCTCTCTCTCTCTCTCTCTCTCTCTCTCTCTTCTCTCTCCTCTTCTCTCTCTCTCTCTCTCTCTCTCTCTCTCTCTCTCTCTCTCTCTCTCTCTCTCTCTCTCTCTCTCTCTCTCTCTCTCTCTCTCTCTCTCTCTCTCTCTCTCTCTCTCTCTCTCGGTGATCACCTCCTCTGACGTCATCAATAATATTCGCGGGCCTGTTGTAGGGATGAAATTTTTTTCTCACGCTTTTTACAAAAGTCGTGTTTTTACGGAAATAAGGCGTGGAAATGAATTATTTTTTGTGGATTAGGTGTTTTGAATGATCATTCAACATATTTATGGCAAAAAGAAATGGATGTAGACGATTACTTTATCGCGATATTTTTCTGCTAAAGGAGAGATTATTCTTCTGTTCGTAGCCCGTTGTGTGTGTGTGTGTGTGTGTGTGTGTGTGTGTGTGTGTGTGTGTGTGTGTGTGTGTGTGTGTATTCATCTAGTTGTATTCATCTAGCTGTATTTTACAGGGCCTGAGCTGCACTCGTGTGGCCCCGTCTCCATATCAACATTCTTATCATTCATCCTTAGTGTTGGCCGAAGCCATCACCCCGGGAGGCGGGTCACAACCCCCGGCTAACACCCGGTACCCATTCACTGCTGGGTGGACAGGGGCTCGGGTTTTAAGGAAACAGCCCATCTGTCTCCGCTCCGCCCAGGGATCGAACCCGGGACTTCTCGGTTGTGAGCCGAGCGTGCTACCTCTACACTACGGAGTGTGTGTGTGTGTGTGTGTGTGTGTGTGTGTTTGTGTGTGTATGTGTGTGTGTGTGTGACCGGCGGGCGCGCTGATTGGTATGAATGACGTGATTTCACTCCATTTGACAGGGTAATTTTGTTGTGTTTTCCGTCGCTTGTCAACAGGGTGGGTATGACGAATTATTGCACATTATTGCACCACCACCTGTCATCACCCTTTCCCTGACCACCTGTTCACCACACCTTGCTTAACACATCACATCACCACCTGTCACCACCACTACCTTTTCCTCACCTCTTCTCACACACCTGTTCACCACACCTTGCTTTACACATCAACACCTGTCATTACCACCCTTTTGCTAACCTGTTCTATCTTACCTTGACCTGTCACCTTGTATGTTTATTTAATCCCTCTCTCCTGACACACGCCTCGACTCGCTAAAGTCTTGTCCTGATACAGTATACTGTGTGCTTTCATAGTGATGATAGGCGGTGTCAATACTCACGTTGTAGCTTGTAGGAGGCGGCGGCGGTGGCTACGAGAGCCAGCAACAGCACTGCCACCTTGGTGAGGCAGTGGGCGGGTGTGGAGGGGGTGCTGCCGCCCAGGGCAAGGCAGGGGCGGCAGGGGGCGGGGCCGCGAGGAGCCAGAGCACTGTCGCCGCCGCCACACACTCGCCACGCACGCACTGTCTCACTCCCAGTGTCTTCTCTTCAATGTCGTAATTAGTACTTGGAGTAGTTCCTGGGGGCCGGAAGGGAGTAGCCGCTGCTGCCCCACCGCCCGCGGGGGAGACAGGTGGGCAATGTGTGGTGGTGGTGGTGGGGAGGGGTGGAGGGAGGGCTGGATGCGCGGCGCGGTAGGAAACGATGCTCCGCAGGACGCTCGCCACTCACTCCCTGGTTCCTCCGGCGCGAGGGAAGCCACCCTCGGGCTTGCCTCACTCCCCTGGGGGCTTACAAGGGCTGGTTTGTGGGGGTGGTGCACAGAGCCACGCCAGCCACTCACCGCCCAGGGGGCCTCACCGCCTGGGAGGGCTTGACGGGGGTATTCCGGGGGGCGCAGGGGTGCCTGGTGCTACATGAAGGGCCACTCTGAAGGGCATCGCCTGGCGGGTCATGGTAGTAACAACACGTTGGTCATGGCTGCCTCAACACTGCTTGACTTATGCACAATACTATGAAGGGGAAAGTGTAACATGAACTACCACGTATATATAGGTCTCACGGCCTCTTGTAGCTTCCTTATTTCCTTATGTTCTTATGTTGTTATGTTCTTGATATTTCCTTGATGGTGGGGAATGTGTGTGTTATTTATTGTCTTGGTATTTCCTTGATGGATTGGATTGTGTCTTGTCTTCCTGCACTTTTAGACGCCTGACCCACTTCTACTGCTGATCATGACCTCGTTTTCCCGTCGTGTGTGTGTTTAGGAGGGTCAGCTAAGGAGAGGTCAGGTCACAGGCTGTCTACACACACCTGTAAGAAAGGAATAGGGTGTTACCGAGACTAAAAACTGAAACTAATGCCAAGAATGTCTTTTTTTGCGCCTTGACATGGATAAAAAAGGCAACAAATGTATAAAAAAAATTCGTTCCAGTAATAGAAGTTGCTGATACACAAATGAAGAAAAAAAAATGCGAGCAATTAAAAAAACCATAAAGAAAAAAACCGAAAAATTGCGGTAAAGAAAATAAATAGGTGGAAAAAGATCAACTAATATAGACAAGAAAACTACGAAAAAAGCGAAACAAATAATAAATAAAAATAAAAACGTAGGAAAAAATATTCAAGCCAGTAAAATTATACGTAAATAAAAGCGGAAAAAAAGCAAGGGAAGTGAAATTACATTAGCCAAAAATTATCATAAAAAGACAAGACCAAGATGGAAGTATGATTTGCCGTTAACACAAATACACAGAGAGAGAGAGAAAGAGAGAGAGAGAGAGAGAGAGAGAGAGAGAGAGAGAGAGAGAGAGAGAGAGAGAGAGAGAGAGAGAGAGAGATGGAGGAGAGAGAGGAGAGAGAGAGAGAGAGAGAGAGAGAGAGAGAGAGAGAGAGAGAGAGAGAGAACACTAGACAGAGAGACGCCATGGAGACAACGCAAGAATGTGGAGAAAGGGAGAGAAGTATGAGATGAATATTTACGAGCGCCAAGGAGACAGAGTGGAAACTATTTATTGGGCGAGCAAGGGAAAGATCGAGGAGGAGGAGGAAGGAGGAGAAAGGAGGAGGAATGTGAGAGCGCTGGAAGTCAGGAAATCAATCGAGAATCCGAATATCAGTAATTAGAATGACATTTAACCGAGAGAGAGAGGAGAGAGAGAGAGAGAGAGGAGAGAGAGAGAGAGAGAGAGAGAGAGAGAGAGGAGAGAGAGAGAGAGAGAGAGAGAGAGAGAGAGAGAGAGAGAGAGAGAGGAGAGGAGAGAGAGAGAGAGAGAAGATGAGAGGAGAGAGAGAGAGAGAGAGAGAGAGAGAGAGAGAGAGAGAGATTGTTTATTGATTGATTGTTTATTGATTGATTGTTTATTGGCCTTAAATATATAGTACAAGAAACATATATACATTATAAACTTACAGGCCGGGCTCATTGAGCGTGAGCTCCTATATGATCCCAAATGCAAATTATGGTAAAGAACTAATGGTAGCAAAACAGGCCGCCTAAAAGCAAAAAAAAAAAAAAAAAACTTTATGAGCTATACTATGGATACTGAACCCGTATTATATAAATATAAATAGAAAAAGAAAAAAAAAATAGCAAACATTCACATGCACATACATGTATGCCCACACATGCGCCTACAAAATACATACCCATACATGTACACATACATACGTACATATATCAACACTATAAGCACTTGCACGCATACACACATTACACGAAAAATATATATATGTATAAACATATGCAAGAATATGATACACACTAACACTCTTTATGGAACTGGCACTGACTAAGATATTTATAATATAATGAGGACATATTATACCTACTTCTATTCATATTTACTGAACAAATTATGTTTAACTTGAGCTTTGAAGCTATACTTGGTTGGAGCATTACGCATATCTATGGCTAGACTGTTCCATAGCCTGGTGCCTCTATACAACACACTCTGCTGGGCGTGGGAAGCTCTACACAGGGGAACTCTGAGGTCATTCCCCCTCCTTGTTACCGTGTGGTGGGCTATGGGTGTGAAGCCAATGTTTATGGGACAGGTATTGATGGAGTTGTAGACTAGAACACCTGACTGCAAAAATATTTTGTCGTGAATTTTCAGGATTTTGTGTTCATTGAAAAGAGGACCTGTGTGCTGTAAACGAGGAAAATTTAACATTGTGCGTAGTAGTTTCATTGCTGCAAAAATAGTGTGTCAATGTATGTGGAGTAAGCCCCTCCCCAGATGGCAGAGCAGTACAATACATTTGGGTAAGCAATTGCAGATAAAATTTTCTTTAAACAAGCTACATCAAGTTGTCCTCTGATTTAAAATAATATACCTATCATTTTAGATATTTTTGTTTTTATTTCCTCGATTTGAGATTTCCAAAATAATTTATCATCAATAATAATGCCTACAAATTTTGCTTCATCTACCTGGGTTAATAAAGCATTGTAAATTGTTATCTGCACAGAGGTATATTTAGTCATTAATGGGTGGGATACCATAAAGGGGGTCTTGCCAGTATTTAAAGTTAATTTGTTACTTTGAATCCATTTGCATAAGTGATGTAATTCAGTGTTTATTGTGACTGATAGATTAATAAGGTTTGTGTCGTTAAGAAAAATACAGGTGTCATCTGCAAATAATAAGAATTTCAACTATCTACTAGAACGTGTTATGTCATTGATAAATATCAGAAATAGTATAGATCCTAAAATAGATCCCTGTGGCACTCCATAACATATGCTTCTCATAAATGATGATTTATTATAAAATGTAGTATATTGTTTTCGATTTCCTAAATAACAGCTAAACCATTGATGTGCTGGACCCCGGACTCCATACATATTTAGTTTTTCAAGTAGAATATCATGTGGGATAGTGTCAAAGGCCTTAGAGAAGTCACAAAAGACAGTTAAATTGAATTGTTTTGAATCCATGGCGTCGTAAATGTGTTGACATAGGTTTTGTATAGCAAGTTCACAGGAATATTTTGGTCGAAATCCAAACTGGTGCTTAGATGGTATTAAATTCTTAGAGAGGTAATTAAAATTAATAATCTAGTTGACATAATTTTTTCGAAAATTTTACTAAATGCTGGCAATATTGATATGGGTCTATAATTTTGGGGAATATAAATGTCATCTATTTTATAAATTGGAATAACCTTAGCAATTTGTAAATGCCTTGGAAACTCTCCCACTGTAAGCGATTTATTTATGATATGAACAAGAAATGGAGATATCTCATCTATACATTGTATCATCATATTTATGTCAATATCATCATGGCCTGGGGATGTTAGTTTCAGGCTCTTTTCAGTGGCTTTAATTTCTTCAATTGATGTTGGTGGCAAGTAAAAGGAATAAGGGACTGGATCAGGCATAAAGTCTGTATAAGTACTACTTGATGTAACTTGAACAGCTTTCGATAAATCTATTGCAACAATACACAAATAGCCGTTAAATGCTTCAGTTATATCTTCAGTTCTTGTAATGTTATTTCCCTGATATGTAATGGTATTTGGTATTTTTGTTTTGTTGTGTTTTCCCAAGATATCATTTAGTAGATTCCAGAATTTCTTCGGATTACCTTCCTGTTCCTAAGGTATTTTTGTAATAATTTTCTTTTGCTGCCCTGATAATGGAGGTAAGGTTTATTTCTGTACTTTTTGAAAGCAGTTTCATATATCAGTGGCCATTTAGAGTATAGTCTTTGAAGACGATTTCTTTCCTTAATTGAGGCTCTTATAGCTTGTGATATGTATGGTTTACCGATATACTAATCCTTGCCATAACATGTTTTTATTGGAAAGTGTTTATTATATAAATTCGAAATGTGTTGTATGTAAGCATTAAACGTTTCATTAATATCACTAGTATACCCCTCCCACTTGTAGATCGATAAATCAGTTTTGAAATTAGAAATTGCATGATCAGTGCATATTCGTTTAGTAATAGCTCTGTATGTGTCGCTTTTAGAGAGAGAGAGAGAGAGAGAGAGAGAGAGAGAGAGAGAGAGAGAGAGAGAGAGAGAGAGAGAGAGAGAGAGAGAGAGGAGAGAGGGAAGGAGAGAGAGAGGAGAGGAGAGAGAGAGAAGAGAGGAGAGAGAGAGAGAGAGAGAGAGGAGAGAGAGAAGAGAGAGAGAGAGAGAGAGAGAGAGAGAGAGAGAGAGAAAGATAGAGAGAGTATATGTGTTCTCATCATCTTTGTCAATTTCTTCCTCCTCTTCCTCCTCTTCCTCTAGTTATTCCTCTTCTTCCTCCAGTACTCTCCATCATAGACCTCCTTCCCTTCACTATTACCCTTACACTCACCTCACCTCCTCCTCCTCCTCCTCCTGCTCCTCCTCCTCCTCCTCCTCCTCCTCCTCCTCCTCCTCCTCCTTGCGTTTTCATTGCGTAAAATGATTGCGTGTCGCGTCTACACAACCCCTCCCACACGTCTCAGACAGCCGGTCAGTAAACGGTCACTACTACAACTTTTGACCTGTGACGGGCTGTGGTTCAGTAAGGGCCCTGTCAGTTAGTGACCACCATCGGGATTTATATTCCAGGGGTCACTGCTGCAGGGGGCATTGAAGTGCACGGCGTCCTACTTGGAAAGTGCACTACCGCAGTGGATTGTACGGAGCTGGGGCCTGATTGACTGCTGCCTCCCAAGAAAGCGCCAGGCAAGGCTGCCGCACCACCCTTGAACTTCCACACTGAGCCTACACCAACACTACATTAGACCTCATAACACACACAGATAGCCCCGAGTTAACGGTTACCACTACTACTCTCGACCTGTGACGGGTTGTGGACCAGTAAGGGCCCTGTCAGTTAGTGACCACCATCGGGATTTAAGGTACCAGGGGTCACTGCTGCAGGAGGCATTGAAGTGTACGGCGTCCTACATGGAAAGTACACAATCCGCAGTGGATTGAACGGAGCTGGGGCCTGATTGACTGCTGCCTCCCAAGAAAGCGCCAGGCAAGGCTGCCGCACCACCCTTGAACCTCCACACTGTGTTCACACCATTACAAAACACGCATAACATGACCAATCTATCAAGCACTAAACCTACCCCCACAAACTAGTAGTAGTTAGCCATAGATTACAGCTTTCAACTTTCCTCACAAATTCCATGCAGTTTTTCTATACTGCATGGTATCACTTCATTTCCGGCCAGCTTCGGCTGGAGGGATGAGGAGGAGCCTTCTACTTTCCTATCCTTTCTCTCTTATTATCTAGTTAGTGTAGTGTAGTTAAAGCAAACAGCCTTGTAAGGACCTATCGGTCTGTTGCTGTTTGTGTTTCCTTTGTAATCCTTTGTAATCCTCCTCCTCCCTATCTGTAGTGTAACTTTTAACACCTCTCTGTCTCTCCTCATTCCCCTTGTGTCGACATTCTGACATTGTGTAATTGGATTTCTTGACTGCGGTAAAGAGGAGGAGGAGGAGGAGGAGGAGGAGGAGGAGGAGGAGGAGGAGGAGGAGGAAAAATAAGAAGAAAAAGACGGCGAAGAAGATGATAATGAAGAAAGAGATGGAGGAGGAAGAAGATGGAGGAGGAGGATTGTTAAAATGATAAGAAGGAGGAGGAGAAGGAAGGTGAGATATAGAAATCACTCAATCCATGTGTTGCGTGGAGTGACGTGTGTGTTGTGGGGACGGTGTGTTGCGGGCGTTGTGATGCCCCAGATTGCGACTCATGCACCTGCGGCGCCAATCATGGTAACAACGACACTAATAATACATTGCAAGTGTTTATTGGAGTTATTTTCTTATGCATTGAAATTTTGAGGAAAGATGTTTAGTTTTTCTTATATTAATGAAGTAGATTGTGTTTATTTTGTGTATGTGTTTCTTTTATGTATATAATGTAGGTTTGAAATGTTTAAGTGTTCTTTTTCCATTTTCTCAGTATTATTAGTTAAAATACCAACGCAACAATAAAAGTTTCCCAGCTTGAAACATGAAAAAATGTGTAGGCCATAAACATTGAGTAAATCTTGTAAAAGTGATATTTTGACATGTGTAATTAATGCTATAATTACCTTTTCTCAGAAGTATTAGCGGTGGTGTTTAAGTTACTTTGATTTTTTTTACTTGAAATAAAAAAAAGTAGTTTGGGGAGGCGATACCAGATACCAGAGCGTCTCCGACTGGCGTTCTCGGTGACCCGAGTTCGATCCCCGACGCAAACCAAAAAACCCTTACTGTACCGTCGAGTGGCCTAAGAACACCCACATGCCCTGCCCATTAACTCTACCTTCGATTGCGAGTGCATCGGAGGACACAGGGGGGCGGCATGAGCCTCTAATCACAGGCGTCACTATAAAAATCCTGCCTGCGCCACCACGGGCGAGGGGCAACCATTACAGCAGCCCTCAAGGGAACCTCCAGAGCCTACCATCCGAGCCCTGGGTCACCACTGCCTACAGGCACTATAGGCACAGATGTAAACAGAAAAAGAAAAAGAAAAGTTAAAGGTCACGATATCAAATTAATAGTTATATATTATTATGCTCCTTGGAAATTGTATCATTGCGAGTTGACTTAAACTTCTCTGCATTATTAGTGGAAATATAGAAGTAACAATATTTTTCCCTGTTTGAGATATGAAAATAATTATCAAAAGCTATTATATCTATACAATATTTCAAAGTTTCCGCGCGAGTAATGTGTTATATATCACGGGGGGCGCCCTCCCTGGCTACATCTGGCGTCTTTATTGGTCGTCTGCTTGCAAAAAAACTTAATAACTTTCAATTTATAAAACTATATAATACAACTTTATTTGCTCTGAATTATACTGACAAGTGTTCTCATAAACAAATGTAAAATAATTGCACGATATAAGTTTGCCATAAGTTACCTAAGTGCATGAAACTTTGCCTTGTTAAATAAAGTCACCAGAGAGAGAGAAAAAAAGAAAGAGAGAGAGAGAGAGAGAGAGAGAGAGAGAGAGAGAGGAGAGGAGAGAGAGAGAGAGAGAGAGAGAGAGAGAGAGAGAGAGAGAGAAGAGAGAGAGAGAGGAGAGAGAGAGAGAGAGAGGAGAGAGAGAGAGAGAGGAGAGAGAGAGAGAGAGAGAGAGAGAGAGAGAGAGAGAGAGAGAGACAGCAGAGTGACAGGCAAACAGAAAAATGTATCGAAATTGACAAACAGACACTCACACACGCACATACACACAAGACACACGCACACACAGACACACACAGACACACACACACACACACACACACACACACATACATACACACACACACACACACACACACACACACACACACACACACACACACACCACACAAGAACACAACTACTTCCCGTAACCATCTCCATCGAACACTGTATACAAGAGTTCCCTTTTCAGTTTCCTTGGCCAGTCCCTCCCGCGGCTCATGCTTTCCCGCGTAAACTGGATACATTTTGCAACATCCTATCTTGTAGCCACCACCGTTAACGCCTCTTTCGCTATGTATTTTTACCTGAAAGGGGAGGAGGAGCAGGGGAGGAGGAGGAGGAGGAGGAGGAGGAGGAGGAGGAACATATGAATACATAGGAATAACAGACACCAGGAAACCTATTGGTAACTAGGGTATCTGCTGAACTACACACTACTAACTATCACTACATGTAAGAGGACAGTTGGAAAAGGATACCATGTCCATAAAGAAGATAGGAACATGGAAGTTTCGTAGTGAAGAATGATAGGAAATGAAGTATGCTAACTATAACTACCACTGCCACTAATTGATCCGGGGGACTATAATATAAATTTGCAGGGCAATATCAAAACCCATTTACGTTACAGTGCGCGTCAAGTCTGTTTTTGAATGAAGTTATTGTGCTGGCTTCGACAACATTTGCTGGTAATTTGTTCCAACGATCAACAACTCTAACATTGAAATAAGTTTTACTTATTTACATTCAGTTTTAAACCGTTGTTACTTGTTGTCACTTGAGGAGAAAGCTCGAATAGGTTCTCTTGATTAATGACATCAAATCCTTTAAGGATCTTAAAGATTTCTATCAAGTCCCCACAGATTCTTCGATCCTTTAAGGAAAACATATTAAGTTTCCGCAGTCTCTCTTCATAAGATGAATTTCGCAGAGATGGAAATAGTTTGGTTGCTCTTCTTTGAACTAATTCCAATTTGGCTTGATCTTTTACGAAACAAGGCGACCAGAATTGAACGGCATATTCTAAGTGCGGCCTAACCAAAAACGTGTATAACCGTGTCATTACTTTCGGAGTTTTATGTTCAAAGTTGCGTTTAATGAAGCCCAACATCATATTCGCCTTTATACTGGCAGCCAGGCAATGCGTACTGTTTTTAAGATCATTATTAATGATGACACTTAAATCTTTTTCCTGCTATACTTCAGTTAACGATTTATTTTGCATTTGATAGTTATATTTGAGGTTATCGTTGCCTATGTGCATTACTTTACATTTATCGGAATTGAATTTGAATCACTCCAATCTGATAGTTTTTCGAGATCACGTTGTATGAGTTCGCAGTTTTCTCTAGACTAGGAGGAGGGGAGGTAGGATGGGGCAGGAGGAGAGAGGAAGGAGTCAAGGAGGAAGAGAGCAAAAGTAGTAGATTCCACACCCTATTTTAGATCTCTCTTGTACCTTCTTCCTCCTCCTCATAGTGAGGAGAGGAATAGGACCAAGAACAAACGTAAAATTTAAGAAAAAAAAGACAGAATAGTTAAACCCTTCCATCTTATTTATAAGTCTTTACTCAACGGAATGTACCTCGAATGGAAGCTAGCTAATGTCACCATATTTAAAAAGGAAGAAGTCGCAGACCGGAAACTATCGCCCATAGTTTACCATCAGTTGCAGGAAAATTAATGAAATTCCATCATAAGAGACAATCGTAATCTTAGAAGAAAAGACATGACATAATTAAGATTCGCGCATAATTCAGGAACCTCTCCTCATAAATTATATGATTTTTACAATGTGTATTCAAATGTACGACAACACGGAGCAGCACACGTAGTTACCCGATTTTCAAAACAGTTCAACAAGTTTCACATATGCGTCTCCTTACAAGATAAAGTTATGGAACCAGTGCCATCTTTCGCATGATAGAAATGCTGTCAATCGATAACAAGGTGGTATCATATAATTTTCTGACTGGACCAGTGTTATATGAGTTCCTCAAGATCAGTTCTCGACTATACTGCTCTAATATATATATATATATATATATATATATTATATATATATATATATGACATTGACGAGGGAAACACATGCAGGATATCGAAATTTGATAATGACACGAAAATTTCAAACACAGCCTCTTCAAAATATCACTGTCAACTCATACAAAACGACTTCAACACGCTAACAGAATGGTCTAAAACATGGCAAATTAATTTCAACCTTGACAAATGTCATGTATTACATATTGAAAATATCAACCCTAATTAAAGTTACGTGATGAACGATTCCCAGCTACGAGTGTTGAAAAAGAAAAAGATTAAATTATTATAGAGGTAGTAAAAACTGCAAATAAACTGGTTGGCTTTATTGGACGAACTTCCAGTTTTAAATCTGAAGAAGTGATGCTCACTCTTTTTAACTCGCTTGTTCGCCCCAATCTTGAATACTGTGTGAATCACCTTATTATCTAAAGGACATAGATAAACTAGAACAAATACTAAGAAGGGTAAACAAAATGATACCTAGATTGCGTAACAAACCGTACGAAAATCGGCTCAAAGAACTTAACTTATTCCAATTAACAAAACGCAGGATAAGAGGTGACCTCATCGAAGTCTTTAAGATCTTCAAAGGAATTACGAACGTAATCCCAGAAAATATTTTCACGCTAGACCGGTCAGAATCAATTAGAAACAACGGATATAAAATAATCGGGCAACGGTTTGTAACGAACGAGGCAAAGTACTTCTTCACAAATCGAATTGTAAACATGGAATGGGCTGCCCTCAGACGTAGTAAACTCAAATACTATAGAATCATTTATAAATCGCCTCATTATATATTTCATATCCAATCCCCGGTTGTCACTGTTTGTCTCGGAATAATAAATTTGTGTCTCGCGGGCCTCTGATGCTTACTCTCATTGCGTGAAATGATTACGAGTCGCATCTACACAACCCCTCCCACATATCTCAGACAGCCCCGAGTCACTACTACAACTTTTGACCTGTGATGGGCTGTGGTTCAGTAAGGGCCCTGACAGTTAGCGACCACCATCGGGATTTAATGTAACAGGGGTCACTACTGCTGGGGGCTTTAAAGTGTACGGCGTCCTACTTGGAAAGTGCACAACCGCAGTGGATTGAACGGAGCTGGGGCCTGATTAGCTGCTGCCTCCCAAGAAAGCGCCAGGCAAGGTTGTCGCTCCACCCTTGAACTTCCACCCTGAGCCTACACCAACACTACATTAGACCTCATGACACACACAGATAGCCCCAATTTAACGGTTACCACTACTACTCGCGACCTGTGATGGGCTGTGGCTTAGTAAGGGTCCTGACAGTTAGTGACCACCATCGGGATTTAAGGTACCAGGGGTAAGTGCTGCAAGGGGCATTGAAGTGCACGGCGTCCTACATGGAAATTGCACAATCCGCAGTGGATTGAGCGGAGCTGAGGCCTGATTGACTGCTGCCTTCCTAGAAAGCGCCAGGCAAGGCTGCCGCACCACCCTTGAACCTCCACACTGTGTTCCCACCATTACAAAACACACATAACATAACTTTACTATCAAACACTAAACCTACCCCCACAAACATAGCAATAGTTAGCCATAGATTACATCATAGATTATAGCTTTCAACTTTCCTCACAAATTCCATGCTGTTTTTTCATATTGCATAGTATCACTTCATTTCCGGCCATCTTTGGCTGGAGGGATGGGTGGTGGGTGAGGAGCCTTTTACTTTCCTATCCTTTCTCTCTTATTATCTAGTTAGTGTAGTGTAGTTAAATCAAACAGCCATGTAAGGACCTAATGGTCTGTTGTTGTTTGTTCCCTCTGTATTCCTCCTCCTCCTCCTCCTCCTCCTCCTCCTCCTCCTCCTCCTCCTCCTCCTCCTCCTCCCCTCCTCCTCCTCCTCCTCCTCCTCCTCCTCCTCCTCTGTTCGTCTAGCTCCCTGTCGTTTGCATGAAACCACTATTTTTCTTATTCATATGTTTTCCTCTCTCTCTCCTCTCTCTCTCTCTCTCTCTCTCTCTCTCTCTCTCTCTCTCTCTCTCTCTCTCTCTCTCTCTCTCTCTCTCTCTCTCTCTCTCTCTCTCTCTCTCTCTCTCTCTCTCTCCTCTCTCTCTCTCTCTCTCTCTCTCTCTCTCTCTCCTCTCTCTCCTCTCTCTCTTCTCTCTCTCTCTCTCTCTCTCTCTCTCTCTCCTCTTCTCTCTCTCTCTCTCCTCTCTCTCTCTCTCCTCTCCTCTCTCTCTCTCTCTCTTACTTACTTATTCTCAAGAGGATGTTGCAGGCCACAGGAACATTGCACGAAGAATTTTTAAATGAAACTTTAAACTGCCGGAAAAGACCGCATGAACAATTGTGAAAAGAAGAAGAAAGATTTTTTTTTTACATAGGTAGTATGAATAGTTTATGAAAAGGAATTTGGAACATTATTGGCAGCTCGCTTCCCTTGCTGCCACTTACCATAAGACCCATTCGCAGAAGGGGAGTGGAACCATTCGTGAGCCAAAAAGTGAATAACTACTCCTAAATATTGTCAGTTTGAGCTGAAATTTGACATGCAAGTAGTGCTGTCAAAATCAATGGGGGTCTGTTCAACAAACATTTTGCGTAGAACAAGCCCTTAATGAGTAATTAGCGTAATGATTTAATTAGTGCTAAATAAACTTCGGTTTTACAATAACAATATATGAACTAAATTTAGATCTGTAGACTAGGTATTTTAAAAGCACTTTGAGCTCGCTGCCACGTTCCAGCCACAAGAACTGAGCCAAAAGCAAAGGAGCCAGAGGCGGGACGTATATACTTGATTTTATTGGCAGCGAGCGAAGCGAGCTGCTTTTTACCATAAGACCCGTGGAACCAAGTTTAAACCAAAAAGTGAATAACTACTCCTAAATATTGTCGGATTGAGCTGAAATTTGATATGCTAGTAGTGCTGTCAAAATTAATGGGGGTCTGTGAAACAAAATTTTTGCGTAAAACAAGCCCTTAATGAGTAATTAGCGTAATTATTTAAATATTATCGGATTGAGCTGAAATTTGACATGCATGTAGTGCTGTCAAAATCAGTGGGGGTCTGTGCAACAAACTTTTTGCGTAGAACAAACCCTTAATGAGTAATTAGCATAATGATTTAATTAGAGCTAAATAAACTTCGGTTTTACAATAACTTCTGTTGCTTGTTGTAGACCTCTAACTTTTGTAGACTAGGTATTTTAAAAGCACTTTGAGCTCGTTGCCACGTTCCAGCCGCAAGAACTGAGCCAAAAGCAAAGGGGCCAGAGGCTGGACGCCTATACTTGATGTATTTATCAAAACATTTAAATGTATTGACAGCGAGCGAAGCGAGCTGCTTCTTACCATAAGTCCCGTGGAACCAAATTTAAGCCAAAAGGTGAATAACTAAATCCTAAATATTGTCGGATTGAACTGAAATTTGACATGCAAGTAGTGCTGTCAAAATCAATGGGGGTCTGTGCAACAAATTTTCTGCGTAGAACAAGCCCTTAATGAGTAATTAGCGTAATTAGTTAATTGGCTGGAACGTGGCTTGCTGCCACGTTCCAGCCGCAAGAACTGAGCCAAAAGGAAAGAGGCCAGAGGCTGGACGCCTATACTTGATTGGCAGCGAGCGAAGCGAGCTGCTACTTACCATAAGACCCATTCGCGTAAGGGGAGTGGAACCAAGTTTAAGCCAAAAAGTGAATAACTACTCCTAAATATTGTCGGATTGAGCTGAAATTTGACATGCAAGTAGTGCTGTCAAAATCAATGTTGGTCTGTGCAACAAACTTTTTGCGTAGTACAAGCCCTTAATGAGTAATTAGCGTAAATTACTCCTAAATATTGTTGGATTGAGCTGAAATTTGACATGCAAGTAGTACTGTTAAAATCAATAGGGGTCTGTGCAACAAACTTTTTGCGTAGAACAAGCCTTTAATGAGTAATTAGCGTTATGAGTTAATTGGCTGGAACGTGGCTCGCTGCCACGTTCCAGCCGCAAGAACTGAACCAAAAGCAAAGGGTCCAGAGGCTGGACGCCTATACTTGATATATAGTTGGCAGCGAGATTCACTCGCTGCCACTTACCATAAGACCCATTCGCGTAAGGGGAGTGGAACCATTCGTGAGCCAAAAAGTGAATAACTACTCCTAAATATTGTCGGATTGAGCTGAAAGTTGACATGCAAGTAGTGCCGTCAAAATCAATGGGGGTCTGTGCAACAAGCTTTTTGCGTAGAACAAGCCCTTAATGAGGAATTAGCGTAAGGATTTAATTAGTGCTAAATAAATTCAGTTTTACAATATTTTTTTATTTTTTATGAAGTACATAAGTGATCCTCGCTATAGGTTTGCATAATAAAATATCAAAGATAAGCATGCCATTTCTAAATTTACAATTCCGTGTGTTATTGGTTTTAACTTGTTCTCCCAAGATCAAGAGTTTCACGGAACGTTCTGGAAAGCAAGGTTGCTGTAAGGACGTCTATTGCGCTTTCCTAGCGATTATGCATAGGGATGGATGATCAATTTTTCGATCATGGATCAGGCCATGAATTTTTCGGGCCGGGTCGGGTTTCGGGCTCAAGATATTGGGTTGGGTCGGGCTGCCATAAAAGCATTCACTGCTGCGTCCGCGCTATGACGTCATTTGATCGTTTACGTGCTATGACGTTACCTGCACAGCGCTTCTCCGATTGCGCAGCCTGTGTATGCAGGCCGCGGGCCGC
>JACEEZ010006253.1:27500-37500 GCA_016584305.1 Chionoecetes opilio | reverse complement strand
GTAATTTATTTGTGCTTGTTTTATTAACGTAAACGTTGTTTTTAATCCTATCTCCAGTATATCCGTAGCATTTTTAAAATAGCTACAAGGAGAGGTTTTTCTTCATGGACTTGAGAAAGTATTCCCCAGGGACTGACCTTTGACCGAGCTAATCCAAGTTAATTACTTCAACCGCGTCCCTCATCCCGTCCTGTCCTAGCCTGTACCGTCTCGGGGGACACACCCATACGTGTCTGTACACATGTATATACATAAATATTTGTTAAATTTTTCTACTAACTTTATCAAAATGCCTGCATATCTTACTACATGTCATATATGTAAGGGGGGGTTTGCAAAGCAGTATTTTACTAATTCCCTTTACTGCAGACTTTGCAGGCTAACTGAGGAGCTTTGTACGCTAACAAAGAAATCGCGCGAGAGAGAGGTTCTGTTGGAGTGACACATTTTTGAGCTAAAACGTATTCATGTTATGTTAGCAGAATTTGTGGTCTCCAATGTCGGTGTAGCCACCTGTCCGGTACCTCCCCCTACCACCCCTCCCACCTTATCCTCCCTCTTCCCTTCCTCCTCCTCTTCCTCCCCTTCCGCCTCCTCCTCTTCCTCCTCGATCCCATGCACTATTAAAACTTCCCCTCCCTCATCCCCCCCCTGTCTCATCCTTAGTACCGTTTTCCTCCCTCACCACCTCTCACTCTCCATCAGTCTCCACACACTCCTATGCCTTACGTTCCTCCTCCTCCTCCTCCTCCTCTTCATCCTCCTCCTCCTCCCACCTCCTCCTCCTCCTCCTCCTCCTCCTCTCCTCTCCTCCTCCTCCTCTCCTCCTCCTCCTCCTCCTCCTCCTCCTCCTCCCCCCCTCCTCCTCTGCCGCCGACGCCTCCTCCTCCTCCTCCCCCTCCTCGCTCCCTCCTCCTCCCCTTCCCCACCCCTCCTCCTCCTCTTCCTCCTCCTCCTCCTCCTCCTCCTCCTCCTCCCTGCCTTCCTACCCCTCTTCCCCCTCCTCTTCCTCCTCCCCCTCCTCCTCCCCTTCTCAATCCTCTACGCCAGCCTCCTCCTCCTCCCCCGCTCCCTCATCTTCTCATTCCCCTGCTCCCTTTGTTCCAGTAAGGCGAGGATCGCGACGACCAACAGCAGTTAAGGCGCCCTTAACGATCATAACCTTCAATAAATTTCAGGTTCTTGGCGAAATGAAGGAAGACGTACACGAGACCAGATTGATCGGGGACTCAATTCTCCGAGGACAGCTGGTGGAGTTTTGTGGTAGGGTTACAAGTGATAAAAGGAAGCATTTCTGTTTCCCAGAAGCCAGACTCGACGACATCACTGCAGCCTGCGATGACGTCACCAAGAACACTAACGATAACACTCACTATGTCATTCATGCAGGAACCAACGACGTGTACAGTAGCGGATCTGAAGAAATACTGGACAAGTACAGGAAGTTGATCCGGAAATTCATGACTAAAATTAATCATATCATTATTTCAGGAATTCCAATACTCCCCAGACTAGGAGTAGGCCGACGCTTTTACGATAAAGCGTCCAGCGCAAATAACCGGCTAAGGTCTCTTTGTGCACAGGAAAATGTAGACTTCGCAAACTTCCGGGATAATTTCTACGAGGACCCCTTCCTGGTAGAGGATTCCATCCTGTTTGGGGATGACGGACTCCACCTCAGCCCCGTTGGTCATGCACGAGTAGGAGGTCTACTAAATGATAAAGTTTCTTCTTACAGATCAAAAAACGACGAGCGGACGGCAGTAGCAGCATCACCTTAACCCCTTTCCTACCCCACAGCAACGCTGGGTAACGTTCCGTTTCTGCAAATACTAATCAAATTAACTTAATCAAGCGCCCTGTTACAGTGGACCCTAGACACCCTGCCGGTAAACCCTCACGCAAGGTTACCAAAGCTATTAAGGAACTTAAATTACTCTACACAAATGCCAGAAGCATTACTTTAAAGCGTAACGAATTATTAGCATACGTTGTTGCTGAAACGCCAGATATCGTTAGTATCACTGAGAGTTGGCTCAACACCACAGATAAACATTTATTATCTGAAATAGCCATTCCAGGCTATAAGACATTCCTAAATTGTCGTACGCATAAAGCAGGTGGAGGTGTCATTCTTTACATTAAAGATAATTTGCAAGCAATCGAAATCGATGAAGTAAATAAAGATCATTATGACTCAGTCTACGGAAAGATTAAGGTAAACGGTAAATTGCTAACTATTGGGACAATATATCGTTCTCCCAAATCAAATGCGGAAGTCGATTGCCTCCTGTATGACGAGAGAAAGTCAGTTGTCAACAATAATAACGATACAATTATATATGGAGATTTTAACCTACCTCGTATAAACTGGAATAATAATTCTGCTGATAGAGAAGATATGCGATTGCTTGATATGGTAAACGAAGTATTTTTAAATCAGATGGTCCGTGAACCTACAAGGGATAATAGTATTCTAGATTTAGTTTTCACTACCGACATTGATCTGATTGATTACTGCGATATAGGTGAACATTTGGCAAACAGTGATCACAGGTTAATCAGATGCGGCATAAATTGCAATGTAGACATCACAGAAAATCTGTTATTAGTCCCCAATTATAATAAAGCAGATTTCACGAAGATCAACTAAGCGAAGTTGATTGGATTGACCTACTAAACGGCACTAACGCCGAAAACATGTGGAATTTATTCACAAATAAACTCCAATCGGTGGTTGAAAAACATGTTCGCATGGTAAGAAAACGTTTGAATAACATAAACAGACCCAGTTGGATGACTAATGAAATTCAACAAATCATTGGCAGTAATCGCCGAGCGTATAAAGTTTACAAGCGATCAAATGCGGACTGTGATTCTCGAGAATACAATGACGTAAAACGTCGTTGCAAAGGATTAATTAAGTCTAAAAAGCGCGAGTATGAATAAAAAATTGCAAAGGAATCCAAATCAAACCCGAACAGTTCTTTCAATACGTTCGAAGTAAGAAAAACGTCAAAACAAGTATTGAGCCACTGAAAGATAAGAATAACATCTTGGTAAATGATAATAAGAGTATGACGTTCGTACTCAATGATTACTTTAATGCGGTATTTATTAAAGAAGACGAAGCTCCATTACCAGAACCAGTAAACATGTATGCGGGACTCGAAAGTGATAGATTGGTAATAGGAGAGATAACAGTAGACGAAATATCAAAGTATTTGCAGAAACTTGACCCAGCAAAATCCGTGGGGGTGGACGAAATCTCGCCGCGATTACTTCGCGAATGTCACAGTCAACTTTCGCTCCCATTAACCCTTTCACGCATGGTGACGCGATCGCGTCAAAACGGGCCCGTCTGCAATCTGAGCTTTTGACGCGAATTGCGTCAAAAAACAGTTAAAAATTCGTCAAAAATAAAGTATTTATCAGAATTGCGTCAAGATGTTCTGTGTCAAAGATCCAACCTAGACTTATAAAATAAAATAATTGTCAACTCTCTCGTGTGAGTGGATGTGAAATGATAAGGGTTTATGTGTCAGTTTCCACTCAGCAGGCAGCCTGTGCGCGCGTTTTGTCGTCCCTTTAAAACGTGTCCCGAGCTGGCTATAATGGCCATATGAAAAGTATAATGGTAGCGTTGGAATCCTCATAAAAATCCGCTTTTATTGGCATATAAACCATAAAAGGTTGACTCAGGAAGTTTCGAGCTACGAAGTGGTGAACGTAAGTATTTCTTATTTCTCTTTACTCAACATTTTTTCGGAGTCGGTAAATTCCGCTATTTATTTGCATTTCTTGTTATTTTTTTTCTTTCATAAGGCAGAATAATCTCTTGCAAAACCAATATAATAATGCCAGGAAAAAAGAATACACGTTGGTGAAATTGACAACATAAAAAAATTATTCGCCGCACAGTCTGGCCATTTCGCGGTGCCCCTTAAGGAGCATAAGACGGATGTTGCAGTGGACGGAAAAACTTATTAAACTTTTCGTGCGTGAAAGGGTTAAATATTATTCTCAATAAATCCCTAATGGACAAAAAGGTTCCTAGTATGTGGAAATTAACTAATGTTACACCGATATTCAAGAAAGGGAGTAAGAGCCTTGCAAATAATTATCGCACAATTAGTCTAATGTCTGTGATTGTTAAACTATTTGAGAAAATATTGCGGGATAAAATAGTGTCTTTTATCGATGTAAATAGCTCAATACTAAGCTCCCAGCATGGATTTCGACATAAGAGATCCTGCTTAACAAAACTACTCGATTTTTTTAATGTCATTTATTCAAACTGGGACGCTAAAATTCCATCGGATATAATATACCTTGATTTTCAGAAAGCCTTCGATACAGTTCCCCATAAGCGACTTTTGACCAAGCTAAGGGCACATGGCTTAGGAGAGCAATTCTTTTCATGGATTGGCGATTGGCTTTCAAATCGTAAACAACGGGTAGTAATAAATGGCGAGGCGTCTGATTGGTTAGATGTTACTATTGGGGTGCCTCAGGGCTCGGTCTTGCGTCCTATTCTTGTTCTGATATATATCAACGATCTGGACTGCGGACTTGTATCTAAAATATCGAAATTCGCAGATGACACCAAATTAGGCGGTAAAGCATATACTAGAGAAAACTGCGAACTCATACAACGGGATCTCGACAAACTATCAGACTGGAGTGATAAATGGCTAGTAAAACTCAATTCCGATAAATGTAAAGTAAAGCATATAGGCAACGATAACCACAAATATAACTATCAAATGTAAAATAAATCGTTAACTGAAGTACAGCAGGAAAAGGATTTAGGTGTCATCATCAGTAATGATCTTAGAGCCAGTCCGCATTGCCTAGCTGCCAGTAAAAAGGCGAATATGATGCTGGGCTTCATTAAACGCAACTTTGAACATAAAACTCCGAAAGTAATGACACAATTATACACGTCCTTGGTTAGGCCGCACTTAGAATATGCCATTCAATTCTGGTCGCCCTGTTTCGTAAAAGATCAAGCCAAATTGGAATCAGTGCAAAGAAGAGCAACCAAACAAATTCCATCTCTGCGAAATTCATCTTATGAAGAGAGACTGCGGAAACCTAATATGTTTTTTCCCTTTAAAAGGATCGTAGAATCCGTGGGGACTAGATAGAAACCTTTAAGATCGTAAAAGGATTTGATGTCATTATTCAAGAATACCTATTCGAACTTTCTCCTCACCTGACAACAAGAAATAACGGTTTAAAACTAAGCGGTCAACGTTGCATCGCAGATCTCCGTAATTTTTTTTTCAATGTTAGAGTTGTTGATCGATTGAACAAGTTACCAGCAAATGTTGTCGAAGCCAGCACAATAACTACATTTAAAAAACAGACTTGATGCGCACTGTAAAGTAAATGGATATTGATAGTGCCTTGCGAATTTATATTATAGTCCCCTGGATCGATTAGTGTTAGTGGTAGTTGTAGTTAGATATTTCATTCCTATCATTCTTCACTACGAAACTTCCATGTTCCTATCTCTTTAGGGGCATGGTATAGTTTTCCAACTGTTTTTTCTTACATGTAGTTGATAGTTAGTAGTATGTAGTTCAGCAGATACCCTCGTTATGGACCAATAGGTCTCCTACGTGTCTTTTATTCCAATGTATTCCTATGTATTCCTCCTACTAATACTCTACCCATCACCTCCTGTTTTTCTTCCTGAAGTTCCTCCCCTTACTTACATCATTCATTCTGCTTTTCTTTCACTACTCCTCTCCTCCTCCTCCTCCTCTTTAATAGTTATATATTATTATGCTCCTTGGAAATTTGTACCATTGCGAGTTGACTTAAACTTCTCTGCATTATTGTTCGAGTGAGGGAGGGCGAAGCCCTCCCTCACTCGAACACTTATCACAGTACATATCACAGTCATGATAAGTACTGTGTGCGTGTATTCACAATAGTACCTGTATAGTGAGGGAGCACCAAAAGTGGGTCCATTTCTAACAACCCTTTGAGATACAGCAAACTTATGCATATCGTTGGGAAAGCTGATGCAAAAGTAATAGGGGGTTATGTTTATAAAACTTTTGGAAATTCGCCACCTTTGTTTCCAAAAGTGCTAAAAAACCTGAAAAGTTCAGCACCAAAGGTGGGTCCGGTTCAACACCCTGTGTCCGATCGGGACCACTATACTTCATTGGAAAGATATTTTAATTTGCCAACTTTTTAAGTTAAAACACTCCCCCAAAATCGCCACGTTATCCAACAAACGGGCAAATACTGGATGCGGCCACAAAATGTTTAGCAGAAAGAATACAAATTTTATGCTACCCGTATCTGATCTTAGTCCAATATACCTCATTGGAAAGATCTTTAATTTGTCAAATTTTGTTCATTGCATAAGTTATTCCAAAAATCTGCACGGTTTTTCAATAAAAGAGCAAAAACCCGCGTTCATAAACATATTTGGCCTTTCATTTTTGACTTATCTGGTAGCACTGATCCATTAAGCGGGCTAACCAAAACAATAAAAATATTTGAATTTGAAATATTTTTGCTTTGCAAAAGAACAAAGGTTGGAAATTGACAAATAGTCTTCAAAATCAATTTAAAATCTTAATTGAGTGTTCTGGATTCATTAATTGACAGTAAGCTGTTGGTTAAACCTTCTGTCTTCAAGAGACACCTGCCAGATAATGAAGAAGAACAACACCCTCCAAATTCCACTCTGTGATTTCATAGGTAAGTTTTTGACCCAGAACTTAAAAACGCTTGGATTTTAACTAAATCTAGACCAAAATAATTGCCAAATTCGTGATCCTGGCCCCTAAAAACATTGAAAAAAGTATTTTTAAATTTTAAATTGGAAATTTTTTGTAAGAACTAGTGTTTGGCAAATTTGACACAACTTTTGAAACGCTTGATTTTTTCTTTGAGATAGCTCAAAAACAATGCCAAGTTCGTGATCCTGGCCCCAAAAACATGGAGAAAGTGTTTTTAAAGTTGGAAATTGGTCATTTAAAAAAAAAATAGTGTTTGGCAAATTTGATAACTTTTGAAGCGCTTGATTTTTTCTTTGAGATAGCTCAAAAACAATGCCAAATTCGTGACCCTGGCCCCAAAAAACAAGGAAAACGTGTTTTTAAAGTTGGAAATTGGTCAATTGTTTGAAAAATTAGTGTTTGGCAAATTTGACACAACTTTGAAGCGCTTGATTTTTTCTTTGAGATAGCTCAAAAACAATGTCAATTCGTGACCCTGGCCTCAAAAACATGAAAAAAGTGTTTAAAAGTTGAAAATTAGTCAATTTAAAAAAAAAATAGTGTTTGGCAAATTTGATAACTTTTGAAGCGCTTGATTTTTTCTTTGAGATAGCTCAAAAACAATGCCAAATTCGTGACCCTGGCCCAAAAAAACAAGGAAAAAGTGTTTTTAAAGTTGGAAATTGGTCAATTGTTTGAAAAATTAGTGTTTGGCAAATTTGACACAACTTTGAAGCGCTTGATTTTTTCTTTGAGATAGCTCAAAAACAATGTCAAATTCGTGACCCTGGCCTCAAAAAACATGAAAAAAGTGTTTTAAAAGTTGAAAATTAGTCAATTTAAAAAAAAAATAGTGTTTGGCAAATTTGATAACTTTTGAAGCGCTTGATTTTTTCTTTGAGATAGCTCAAAAACATGCCAAATTTCATGACCCTGGCCCAAAAAAAACAAGGAAAACGTGTTTTTAAAGTTGGAAATTGGTCAATTTTTTGAAAAATTAGAGTGGCAAATTTGACACAACTTTTGAAGCGCTTGATTATTTCATTGAGATAGCTCAAAAACAATACCAAATTCGTGATTCTGGCCCCCAAAAACATGGAAAAAGTGTTTGAAAATTTGAAAATTGGTCAATTTAAAAAAAAAAATAGTGCTTGGCAGATTTGACACAACTTTTGAAACACTTGATTTTTTCTTTGAGATAACTAAATTTTTTGGTGGTTTTGATGTTTGGTGGCATGAGGGTCCAAAACCCCTTGATAATAATGCACACTTTGGAGAGTAAGTTAGATAAAAAGTGTGCACTATTATCTGGCAAGTGGGATGGCACACTGTACCTTTTTAGCTGTTAGTAAGGATTTTCATTCTTATCTTTTAATTTTGGTACATATATGCGCTCCCTCGCTCGAACACGTTCCACACCTGGGTGTGGACGCCTATTACTTAATTAGTGGAAATATAGAAGTAACAATAATTTTCCCTGTTTGATATATGAAAATAATTATCAAAAGTTATTTTATCAATACAATATTTCAAAGTTTCCACGCGAGTAATGTGTTATATATCGCGGGGGTCGCCGTCCCTGGCTACATCTGGCGTCTGTATTGGTCGCCCCGCGACAGAAATTTAATAAGCTACAATTTAAAAACTTTATAATACAACTTTATTTGCTCTGAATTATACTGACAAGTTTTCTCATAAGCAAATGTAAAAAGTGTGCTTGATATAAGTTGCCATAAGTTTTCTTAGGTGCATGAATCTTTGCCTTGTTAAATAAAGTCACCAGAGAGAGAGAGAGAGAGAGAGAGAGAGAGAGAGAGAGAGAGAGAGAGAGAGAGAGGAGAGAGAGAGAGAGAGAGAGAGAGAGAGAGTAGAGTGACAGGCAAACAGAAAAATTGATCGAAATTGACAGACAGAACAACACAACACACACACACACACACACACACCACACACACACACACAACACACACACACCACACACACACACACACACACACACACACACACACACACACACACACACACACACACACACACACACACACACACACACACAAACACACACACACACACACACACACACACACACACACACAACACCAAGAACACAACTGCTTCCCGTAACCATTTCCATCAAACATCAAACATCATACAAGAGTTCCCTTATCAGTCTCCTTGGCCAGTCCCTCCCGCCAGTCGAACCCGAATAGGTTCTAATTCACTTGCTCCACGACTGACTTTTCGCTCCTCTCGTCTTCCTCCTCCTCCTACTTCCACTACTTCTATCCTTCTTACGCTCCTCTTCCTCCTCCTTTTTTTTCTTTCTTTTTTTACATCACAAAAAACTGGCCAAGGGCACAACAAAAATGGGTAACACAAAGCCCGCTTAGTTGCCAATCCCTATAAAGAAGACAGTAAGAGAATAAAATAAAAAAGAGGGGTGAGCCAATTTAGTTCGGGAGGTGTCTTGTTACTCTTCTTTTGAAAAATTTAAGTCGTAGGAAAGTGGAAAAATAGAAACAGGAAGAGAGTTCCAGAGTTTACCAGTGAAAGGGATGAAAGAGTTAAGATACTGATTAACTCTTGCATTAGGAAGATGGACAGAATAGGTATGAGAATGAGTAGAAAGTCTTGTGCAGCTGGGCCGCGGGAGGGGGGAGGCATGCAGTTAGCAAGTTCAGAAAAGCAGTGAGCATGAAATAACGGTAGAAGAGACAAGAGAAGTAACATTGCGGCGGTGATTTAAAGATTGAAGACAGTCAGTCAGAGGAGAGGAGTTGATGAGACGAAAAGCTTTTGACTCGACCCTGTCTAGAAGAGCTGTATGAGTGGATCCTCCTCAAACATGTGAGACATACTCCATACATGGGCGGATAAGGCCCCTGTAGAGAGCAAGCAATTGGGAGGGAGAAAAAAAAGGACGGAGACGCCACAGGACACCTAACTTCTTAGAAGCTGTTTTAGCAAAAGATGAGATGTGAGATTGCCAGTTCAGATTTTTAGTAAAGGATAGTCCTAGAATGTTCATTGTAGAAGAAGGAGACAGTTGAGTGTCATTGAAGAAGAGGGGATAGTTATCTGGTAGGTTTTGTCGGGTAGATAGGTGAAGAAATTGGGTTTTTGAGGCATTGAAGAAAACAAGGTTTGCTTTGCCCCAATCAGAAATTATAGAAAGATCAGAAGTTAGGCGCTCGGTGGCATCTCTTCGTGAATCACTTAGTTCCTGTTGAGTTTGACGTCTAATAAACGACGTT
>JACEEZ010006253.1:20000-22500 GCA_016584305.1 Chionoecetes opilio | reverse complement strand
GTTCAAGCCAGAGCCCAGCGGCTGGCCCAGCTGAAAGCCCCTGAGGCTGCTGCACGGATCCTTCAACCTCTCCAGCAGTGGCGTGACGTGGCAGGCATGTGCGTCATGTACAAGGCTCACAGGATGCAACTCCTGCAATTGGCAGCGCTACGCCTCAATCCACGGGCACCACCCTCCCAAGCTACCCGTGCGGCCCACAACGGCACAACATTGACCTTCAGGTGACTGTGCCCTTCGCGAGGACGGAACATTACCACCGCTCCTTCTTACCGCGCTATGGTTGACTGTGGAACACCTTGGTGCACCAGACCGACCTGCACCTCACCACTTCCCTGCAAATCGGGCGTAAACGTCTGGCTGCAAGCGGAACCAACGCAATAAAAACAGGCATTAAAATAATGACTAAACATTTGTATTATAAGATTGATGTAATATATTAGTATAACTTATTTATATATATATATGTATATATATATATATATATATATATATATATATATATATATATATATATATATATATATATATATATATATATATATATATATATATATATATATATATATATATATATATATATATTATATATATATATATGTATATCAATGTATTTGTATACTTTCTTTATATTATCGTATAACATATAGTTATTAGTATTTTTTTTATCAGTCGTGTATTAATCTATACTAGATAATTACTGTATTTTTTTTCATATTACTTGTTTAATTAGAGTAATGAATAAAATATAATACTGCTAGAGATAGTGCTTGGCGTCCCAGCCGGGTCTTTAGCACATCAACTCCCCATGTGTTTCCAATGTATTAAGTTTAAAAAATAAAAAATAAAAAGAGAGAGAGAGAGAGAGAGAGAGAGAGAGAGAGAGAGAGAGAGAGAGAGAGAGAGAGAGAGAGAGAGAGAGAGAGAGAGAGAGAGAGGAGAGAGAAGAAGAGAGAGAGAGAGAGAGAGAGAGAGAGAGAGAGAGACACTCGTGGAGGAAAGACGGTGCTTGACGTTGATCCGTCTGTAGAGGTCAGTTACTGTGGTTCTGTGGCTATTACGACAGTGTGAACGTGCCCGTGCTGGTGAATTAGTGTCACAGAGTGTGTGAAGGAATATCCACTTCGCCAAGTGCTGCATTGTGCCGGAAATAAGGAATTCTTGGTTCAAATGAAAACAAGGCCACTAACTGACCTTACCGCAAGTTACCGGCCACCTGTCCCGCTCGGTGACCCAGAATCGCACACTCCAGTTCTGCCACGTCTCTCTCTTCTTCCTACTCTCTCGTTCAGGTAACATAGGCTCACTACCACCCCATTACGGCAATAAAATAAAAACGATTTAGTCGTCAGTGTGGGTGTAATCTGTGACTAAGCGTGTGAATCAAGCGAGCAAGCATGGTAATCGAGGAGGCCACGCACAGGCAGATTAAGAGGCCAAGTGTGGTCCCTGTATATAGGCCAGCCTACTGGTGCGCAGTATGTGGGCGTAAGGCTGAGCTGAACAAGTACCTGCATTGCACTGAGCCAGAGTGTCCCAACCTTTGCCGCATTAGCTGCCTTGACGGGCGGCTGAATACAATTGTGGCAATACAGGGAACCTTCGTGAGCGGGCGAGTACCAGCGACCACGTGACCTTCACCACGCAGGACCTGACACACGCCTTTCGCCCTGACCCCGCCCAGCCCCTCCCTGATTCCACAGAGAGGGAAGATCTGGGTGACCTCTCCAGCGATTAGTTGGTGGCGCAGGTGGTAAGCCTCAGGCGAGAACTGCCTCCAGCATGGACCAGATCAAGACTTACAGAGAACTAATGTTCTCTTACAGAGAATAGAGCTGCCGGAAAAGTGGAGTGTGTTGGTGGAAACGTTGTCTGTAATGGACACATTGCTCGCCCTGAGAGTAATTGCAAGTGGTAACACAACACAGAACTATTTCCTGCACAGCCAGGTCGAACAAAATAGAAAAGGACTGGGATGAGCATATAAGGGCAAACGCGGTTGCTCACGAGTGGTGGGCCTCAGTGACAGACATCGGAGGTGAGGACGAAATAGAGGTTAGAGTAGTACTGCCTTAGGTCTTCCCACTTAGCTGAGTTGAAGTGCCAGAAGCACCTCCGCTTAGGTGGGTCCCGAGACGGTACCGGAGCAATAGGACATGGTTACAGAAATAAGATTATGATCGGAGGAACCCAACGGAGAGAATAGTTTCACAGAGTAAGCAGAAGGGTTAGTAGTTAGGAAAAGATCAAGAATGTTGGGCGTGTCTCCAAGGCGGTCAGGAATACGGGTAGGGTGCTGGACAAGCTGCTCTAGGTCTTGGAGGATAGAAAAGTTGTAGGTTTGTTCACCAGGTTGGTCAGTGAAAGAAGATGATAGCCAAAGCTGGTGGTGAACATTGAAGTCCCAAAGAATGGAAATTTCTGCTAAAGGAAAATGAGATGTGATGTGCTCCACTTTTGATGTTAAATAGTCGAAGAATTTTACATAGTCAGAGGAGTTAGG
>JACEEZ010006253.1:5000-17500 GCA_016584305.1 Chionoecetes opilio | reverse complement strand
GATAGGGTGTGGCATCAGGGCATCACTACCAAGCTGAGAAGCCTGGGGATCTGTGGTGACCTGTTACACCTCCTCCAAGATTATCTCCACGAAAGAACTCTGCGCGTGGTGGTGAAAGGTCACACCTCCTCTGAAAATCCTATCAAAGCCAGTGTCCCTCAAGGAAGTGTACTCTGGCCATTACTATGGAACGTTTACTTCAATGACGTCCTGCAGCTGATTACTGAGGCAAGAGCGTACGTAGACGACTGTACTCTCACATTCACCTGTGAGAGGGGTGACCGCCACAACACAGTCATTCGTATCAACCAGGCACTGCAGAGCATCTCCTCCTGGGGGAAGAGATGGCAAGTCACCTTTGCACCAGACAAGACCCAAGCCGTCCTCATCTCCCACAGGCAGGATGCAGTCAACTGGGACCAACACGCCATTCTCCTGGAAGGCAGAAAAATACACCTCCAGGAGTTAGTCAACATTCTCGGGGTTGAGTTCGACTCTGGCTACACATTCACCAGCTTCGTCAAGAAGGTCGCCAAGGATGCTGTCTGGAAACTGAGCTGCATCCGACGCGTCGCGCACCTTCTGGACGTTCAGGGAGTAGGCACACTCTACAAGTCACAAGTCCGCTCGCTGATGGAATACTCGCTCATCGCATAGTCCTCCTGCCTCACGTCATACCTTGGCCTCCTTGACCGGGTTCAAGCCAGAGCCCAGCGGCTGGCCCAGCTGAAAGCCCCTGAGGCTGCTGCACGGATCCTTCAACCTCTCCAGCAGTGGCGTGACGTGGCAGGCATGTGCGTCATGTACAAGGCTCACAGGATGCAAATCCTGCAATTGGCAGCGCTACGCCTCAATCCACGGGCACCACCCTCCCAAGCTACCCGTGCGGCCCGCAACGGGAACATTACCACCGCTCCTTCTTACCGCGCTATGGTCGACTGTGGAACACCTTGGTGCACCAGTCCGACCTGCACCTCACCACTTCCCTGCAAATCGGGCGTAAACGTCTGGCTGCAAGCGGAACCAACGCAATAAAAACAGGCAATAAAGTAATGACTATAGATTTGTATTATAAGATTTATGTAATATATTAGTATAACTTATTCATATATATATATATATATATATATATATATATATATATATATATATATATATATATATATATATATATATATATGTGTGTATATTAATGTATTTGTATACTTTCTTTATATTATTCGTATTAACATATAGTTATTAGTATTTTTTTTATCAGTCGTGTATTAATCTATACTAGATAATTACTGTATTTTTTTTCATATTACTTGTTTAATTAGAGTAATGAATAAAATATGATACTGCTAGAGATAGTGCTTGGCGTCCCAGCCGGGACTTTAGCACATCAACCCCCCATGTGTTTCCAATGTATTAATTTTAAAAAAAAAAAAAAAAAGGAGAGAGAGAAGAGAGAGAGAGAGACACTCGTGGAGGAAAGCCCGGTCCCTTGGGACGTTGCCCGTCTGTAGGGGTTTCTTTTTACTGGGTTCTGGGTATTACGAAGTGTAAAAACGTGCCCGGGGCTGGTAAATTAGTGTCACAGAGTGTGGAAAGGGAATATCCACTTCCCCAAGTCTGCTTTGGGGGCCGGAAAAAAAGGAATTTTTTTGGTTCAAATGAAAACAAGGCCACTAATGCCCCTTTCCCGCAAGTTCCCGGCCCCCTGCCCCCCCCCCCCCCCGGTGACCCAGAATCGACACTCCAGTTCGGGCCACGTCTCTCTCTTCTTCCTACTCTCTCGTTCAGCGTAAACATAGGCTCACTACCACCCCATTACGGAAATAAAATAAAAACGATTTAGTCGTCAGTGTGGGTGTAATCGTGACTAAGCGTGTGAATCAAGCGAGCAAGCATGGTAAATCGAGGAGGCCACGCACAGGCAGATTTAGAGGCCAAGTGTTGGTCCCTGTATATAGGCCAGCCTACTGGTGCGCAGTATGTGGGCGAAAGGCTGAGCGAACAAGTACCTGCATTGCACTGAGCCAGAGTGTCCCAACCTTTGCCGCATTAGCTCCCTTTGGGACGGGCGGCTAAATACAATTGTGGCAATACAGGGAACCTTCGGAGCGGGCGATACCAGCGACCAGTGACCTTCACCACGCAGGACCTGACACACGCCTTTCGCCCTGACCCCGCCCAGCCCCTCCCTGATTCCACAGAGAGGAAGATTGGGTGACCCTCTCCAGCGATTAGTGGTGGCGCGGGTGGTAAGCCTCAGGCGAGAACTGCCTCCAGCATGGACCAGATCAAGACTTACAGAGAACTAATGTTCTCTTACAGAGAATAGAGCGCCGGAAAGTGGAGTATTTTGGTGGAAACGTTGCTGTAATGGACACATTGCTCGCCCTGAGAGTAATTGCAAGTGGTAACACAACACAGAACTATTTCCTGCACAGCCAGGTCGAACAAAATAGAAAAGGACTGGGATGAGCATATAAGGGCAAACGCGGTTGCTCACGAGTGGTGGGGCTCAGTGACAGACATCGGAGGTGAGGACGAAATAGAGGTTGGCGGCTCACCTGCCTCCCCGCCCGACACCCTCCTGCCACTGAATCCCTCCCCATGTAGTCCTCCCACCCCACGAAGTGATTCACCACTCCTTCACCCGTCTCCGACATCAGCTGACATCCCGCCACGCCCCACCCCGCCAACCCCCCTCGTCCTACATCTGACCTAGAGGTGGCGCCCCCGCAGCCCGAGGCTGTGCGTGAAAACCCTGCAATTCGCCAGTGATCACAGGTCGTGAGCCAACAGCCACCTCAGGGACGCAGGCAGCCGCCTCACAGTCAAGGACGGAATCAAGGACGGAGGAATCGTCCCGGAAGGCCTAAGGACATGCATGTAAGTGAGAGGGAAGGAAACAGAGCCGTAAACAGAGAGCGCGACAAGAGGCCACGTCAGGTCAGGTGCTCTTGATGCCATCGTCAGCGCCACTCTGAGGAGCGGTGCTCAAAGAGGCTTACTTGTGAGTACTGCCAGGGACGCTTCCATACGACGCAAACTTGTCGTGAACGGCCGATGGACAAGAGACACCAGGACCTGATTGAGGCTGTTAGGGTAGGCAGCCAGGAGGCACTAGCCGTCCTCAGAGGCGCTGCTATCTGCCTCCCTTCACACAGCCACACTACTACCTGGGGACCCCCAACAATCCTGCCCCAGAGACACTACGCCCACCGCCTCCCACACCCCCAGGTTACGAGTTTCCCGCCGCAACTTACGTCGCACGGATACGGCGATCGGAAGACAGCAGGAGACGTCGCGGGTGCTTTGAATAGGAGCTTCGCATCGTGTCGACCAACGTGTGAGGGTTTCACACGAACGTGGGTCAGCTCACGCACAGATTCATCAGCGTGAAAAACGCCGACATAGTGTTCGTGTCCGAGACCTACCTGGAGACAGCAACATACTGGCAAGTTGTGCCCGGATAAAGGGGTATTAGGCCAAGGTCAGGAAGGACCGCTCAACACAGGACGGGGGTGTCACCCTCTGCTACAAGGCCTCTCTAAATGTTGTGGTGCTGGACACGCTCATCCCGGCGGGACTTGGGGATATTATTTTCAAGATAGTTGGTGACTGTGACCGGGGAACTCTGTGTGTGGGCTGTTACAGGCCTCCCTCACAGAGCACAGCACTGGTAGACTTTATCACAGACAACCTTGATCGCCTCATGACAGTCCATCAGTGCGAAAACATAATCATCCTTGGTGATCTGTACCCACCGGGAATACAGCAGTCATTTGACTCCCTGCTGGCCGTGTTTGACCTGCAAAACCACGTCACTTTCCACACCCACTGGTCTGGCTCATCCCTCGACTACGTAGAGACGGACCTCTCCTCCTACGAGGTGTACTGCTCTTCACTGGGTCCCGTTGGCAGCTCAGACCACGAGGCCATTTTCCTCGATTTCCTTCAGGAGGCCCCGGAACGAGAGCGTCACCCGTACCCTCTGGCAGTGGGAGGAGGGCAACTGGGAAGTCTACGGCGTTGCCTCGCTCAGACAAACTGGATGAGCCTGCTGCAAGGAGACTTGGACCAGCAGGTGGAGCAATTTACTGAGGCGCTGCTGGGAGCACAGGGCCGCTGGGTGTCTCACAAGCAGCACAGGACCTGGGCCTCGGACAAGCCATGGTTTGGGTTTCAGTGTCGGCCCACCTCTGACAAAAAATTCCAAGCATGGTGCACCTATAAACGCCACCCTACCTAGCGGAATAGGGAACGTCATAGAGAAGTAGCCGCCCAAATGGAAGCCAGCCATTCCTGGACCCGAGATCAGTGGGTGGAGGTTAAAAATAGGAAGCTGAGTTGCGGTCATGTCGGCTCCAAACAGTGGTAGGGCCTCGTAAAGGACAGCCAAGGGGAAGCGAACGAGTCTACTATCCCTCCCCTCCTATGGACGAATGGCAGCACAGCGACAACAACCCAGGATAAGGTGGACCTGCTAGTCCGCTGTTTTTCCCAAAAATGGCCGTCCCGGACACCACCAGACCTTCCCCCTCACTTCCCGTATTGGCAGGTGACAGACTGACCTCACTCACCACAACTGACGAAGAAGTGCGAAATGCCCTCTCTGCACTAGAGGAGAAGAAGGATGTGGGGTCTGACGGGGTGAGTCCCCGTGTTCTACGGAGGTGCCCTGGTGAGCTGGCTCGTCCCCTTATCAGGATCTTTGAGGTCATCCTGCATGACAACAGGTGGCCGCGAATGTGGAAGGCAAGCAATGTCGTCCCAGTGAACAAATAAGGGCAGCAGGTCAGAGGCAGCCAACTACCGCCGCCCCGTCTTTGCTGTCTGTGGCGGGCAAGGTGCATGAGGGCATCATAGTACTGCGCCTCACTTTCCACCTTGAGAACCAATATCTCCTCAGCGCCAGACAGTTTGGGTTCAGGAGGGGGCGCTCGGCTGCCGATCTCAACCTCCTGCTAGTCAGCGAGTGGAGCAACGCTCTGGACCAAGGGAGACCCACGGCTGTTCTGGCGTCGGACATCGCTGGCGCCTTCGATCGCGTGTGGCACGCCGCCCTGTCGGAATAGCTGCGAGTGGTCGGCGTGGGCTGGTCCCTGCTGGAGATGCTGCGCGACTACCTGCAAGGGCGGCATATGCGGATGGTGCACAACGGGCAGCAGTCATCGCCACACAAAATTGAGGCAGGTGTGCCACAGGGCAGCGTGTTGGGGCCGCTGCTGTGGAATATATATATATATATATATATATATATATATAATATATATATATATATATATATATATATATATATATATATATATATGTATATATATATATATATATATATATATATATATATATATATATATATATATATATATATATATATATATAAAATATATATATTATATATATATATATATATACGATCGGTTGAATCTTGTCCCCAGTGCCAGTGCGTACGCGGACGACATCACCGTGTCGATGACCTTCACCACGGAGGAGGAAGCATCCACGACGCCCCGCCTCAACGCTATACTCCACCGCATATATGATAGAGGACTGGGCGCATAGATGGCAGGTCAGTTTTGCCCCAAAAAATGTACAGCTGCTTGTGGTGTCCAGGACGAACAGTGGATTCCGCCTCACATTCAACGGGTCGACACTGGCGCCACAGTGGGAAATGAAGATCCTGGGGTCACTTACTACAGCAAACTAAGTTTCAGAACTAACATCACGCAGCTCGCCAGAACAGCAGCAGGGAAGCTGGCCTCCCTCTGGAGTATCTCTTGGCTCATTGATGGCATGGGTCGCGAGGTGTTGTACAAGGCCAAGGTCTACTAACACTGGAGTACTCTTGTCTCGCCGGGGGCGGAGCAGCCCCCTCACACCTCGCGATGCTAGACAAGGTACAGCGGAGGGTGGAAAGAATAATATGGGTTGGCCACCCCGAGTAACAGTCCGGCCTGCACGGCCTGCAGCGCCACCGGGACGTGGCGGACCTCACCACCCTCTACAAGGCGCAGGAGCAGTGGGTGGCTCACTTACAGCCGCTACAGCCATGGTGGTAGGATAAGAGGAGAGGCCGCGGCGCGGAAAAAGTGAGGTCATTCTCGTCTGCCGGCGGCCATACAAAGATTGGCAGAAAGCATGTGGTAGCAGCCGCTCCCTTGCCCTGACCTGAATTAGTTGACTATGTACCAGACTTGACCCCATCCTGGCTGCTCTCTTCATTCATTCATTCAGCATACAAAGTGCCTGCTGGATGGACGTGTTAACGTGTGTGAAGAAAAACAAGAAGAATATCCTACCTCCATGGCTCCAGCATGGCACCTCTTATCCTACGTACCTCCATGGCTCCAGCAATCGCGCCGCCGAGTAGAGGTCAACACCAGAGCCGTAACCGTGGCACCTGCAGCCCTGGCCACGCCTCGCTCACACACGTCACACCCGCATCGACAGTTTATAATGTATGTATATATACAATATACAGATGAATACAATGTATACATATTGGTTTTATACAAATGTACGTGCAATGGTGGAACAGCTTTCTAGCCTCAGACAAGTGCCCGGGCGACTTTAGTGTTGCTGAGTGCGGGGCTCAGAGATTTAAAGTGTCTGTTCCTGTGTGGCTCAGTGATGTGCGTTGCAGAGTCACGAGTGACTAATTGTAAGCACTAAATAGTTAGCATTAAGCACTCATAAGTTTTTTTTTTCTTTTCATTTTTACATCACAAAGTACTGGCCAAGGGCAAAACAAAAAGAGGTAACACAAAGCCCGCTTAGTTGTCAGTCCCTATATAGAAGACAGTAAGAGAATTAAGAAAGGAGGGTCAGCCAATTTCGTTCAGGAGGTGTCTTGTCACTCTTCGCTTGAAAAGATTTAAGTCGAAAGAAGGTGGAAAAATAGAAACAGGAAGAGAGTTCCAGAGTTTGCCAGTGAAAGGGATGAAAGAGTTAAGATACTGATTAACTCTTGCATTAGGAAGATGGACAGAATAGGGATGAGAATGAGTAGCAAGCCTTGTGCAGCGAGGCCGCGGGAGGGGGGGAGGCATGCAGTTAGCAAGTTCAAAAGAGCAGTGAGCCTGCAAATAATGGTAGAATATAGCCAGAGAACCAACATTGCGGCGGTAATTTAAAGATTGAAGACAGTCAGTAAGAGGAGGAGAGTTGATGAGACGAAATGCTTTTCGATTAAACCTTGTTTAGGAGAGCCTTATGAGTGGATCCTCCCCAAACATGTGAAACATACTCCATACATGGGCGGATAAGGCCCTTGTAGAGAGCAAGCAACTGAGAGGGTGATAAAAATGGACGCAGACGCCAGAGGACACCTAACTTCGTAGAAACTGTTTTAGCAAGAGATGAGATGTGAGATTTACAGTTTAGATTTTTACTAAAGAACAGTCCAAGAATGTTCATTTTAGAAAAAAGAGATAGTTGAGTGTCATTGAAAAAGAGGGGATAGTTATCTGGTAGGTTTTGTCGAGTAAACAGGTGAAGAAATTGGGTTTTTGAGGCATTGAACAAAACAAGGTTTGCCTTGCTCCAATCAGAAATAATAGAAAAATCAGAAGTTAAGTGCTTGGTGGCATCTCTCCGTGAATCACTTAGTTCCTGCTGAGTAGGACGTCTAATAAACGACGTTGAAAAATGCAGGGTAGAATCATCAGCATAGGCATGGATCTTTGAGTTAGACTTAGAAGATCATTAGTGAATAATAGAAAGAAAGTCGGTGATAGGACAGAGCCCTGAGGAACAGGTGCACTATTGATAGACTTAGGAGAAGAACAATGTCCGTCAACAGTATCTGCAATAGAACGGTTTGAAAGGAAACTTAAGATGAAGGTACAGAAAGAAGGATAAAAGCCAAATGAGGGTAGTTTTGAAAGATTTGTGCCAAACTCTATCAAAAGCTTTTGATATGTCAAGGGCAACAGCAAAAGTTTCACCGAAACCCTTAAAGGAGGATGACCAAGATTCAGTTAGGAAAGCTAGAAGATCACCAGTAGATCGCCCTTTACAGAAACCGTACTGACGATCAGATAGAAGATTGTGAGCAGATAGATGCTCAATTAAGTAAGGATCTTCAAGAGTCCTCAAGTAAATGTATGTGGTTGAGGTTAGGTATAAAGATAGGTGGTACACACAATACCACCTATAATGTATAAAATATTTTCCCTTGTGAATCGTTATACATTATGTAAGATGGTATAAATAAAAAATAAAAGAGAGAGAGAGAGGAAGAGAGAGAGAGAGAGAGAGAGAAGAGAGAGAGAGAGAGAGAGAGAGAGAGAGAGAGAGGGGGAGAGAGAGAGAGAGAGAAGGAGAGAGAAGGGAAAGAGAGAAAGAGAGAGAGAAGAGAGAGAGAGAGAGAGAGAGAGAGAGAGAGAGAGAGAGAGAGAGAAGAGAGAGAGAGAGAGAGAGAGAGAGAGAGAGAGAGAGAGAGAGAAGAAAAAAAAAGTCACTCTGACTGACATAACATAGATAAAAGATTCTTCTCCCTCAGGATTTCTCTTGCATGAGGGCGATAACTGTCCTGCCTGAGTAAGGATGGATGGAGGGAGGGAGGAAGGGAACTGTCTAACTCAGGCCCCATGAGGGAGAGAAGGAGAGAGGGATGGAGGGTGGGAGGGAGGGAATTGTTTAATTCAGGCCCCAAGAGGGAGGGAGGAAAGGAGAGAAGGAAAGGGAGAAAACTGTCTATTTCAGCTGCAGAATGTATACAGAGAGGGAAAGATGAAGGGAAGGAAGGAACCGTCCCGCGGGAACATGCAACAAGGAAGAGAGAGAGAGAGAGAGAGAGAGAGAGAGAGAGAGAGAGAGAGAGAGAGAGAGAGAGAGAGAGAGAGAGAGAGAGAGAGAGAGAGAGAGAGAGAGAGAGAGAGAGAAGAAGGTAGACATAAACAGAGAGACAGACAGAGATAAACAGGTATAGAGACATAGAGAAACAGGTACAGAGCCAGAGAGAGACAGACTGAGAGATAAACAGGTACAGAGACAGAGAAACAGACAGAGAGAGAAACAGGTAAAGAGCCAGAAAGACAGGTAGACAGACAGAGACAGAGAAAGACAGACAGACAGACAGAGACAGAGAGAGACAGCCAGCCAACAACATATAATTACCTACCTTAGTTTTAAGTCTAAAAGCCCGGTTGGCAATATGTTAGGCCGAGTAATGGTAGTGTGGACCTGATCAACATTACGTTACTGGGGAAGACTTAGAATTTTACCTTAAAACGTGATTGTTAGTCTTTTGTGGGTTATAGATAATGGTGATGAAGTGAGTGGTAGAGAAAAGTAAAAATATAGAGTAGAAAGGGAGTGAGGGATTGATGGCTTGCGTCACGCTGTTTAGTACGAGAGAGAGAGAGAGAGAGAGAGAGAGAGAGAGAGAGAGAGAGAGAGAGAGAGGAGAAGAGAGAGAGAGAGAGAGAGAGAGAGAAGAGAGAGAGAGAGAGAGAGAGAGAGAGAGAGAGAGAGAGAGAGAGAGAGAGAGAGGAGAGAGAGAGAGAGAGAGAGAGAAGAGAGAGAGAAAAAAAAAGATAGAGAGAAAAAAAAAGAGAGAGAGAGAGAGAGAGAGAGAGAGAGAGAGAGAGAGAGAGAGAGAGAGAGAGAGAGAGAGAGAGAGAGAGAGTGCGTGTGCGTGTCATCATAATACTGTATCCTGTAATAATATAAATAAAACGGTAGTCAGTGGTCGGATGGAAGTAGCTCTCTCACACACATACCGCGTTTCCAGTTCGATTCTCTTTGAACAGCCTAACAGTATGGGAGGTGAGACATCGCATGCCCAGATAAAGGTGTCTGTGAGGCGACCAGCAAACCCTTTACAACAGTCGCCTTAAAGTCTATACTGGGTGGTGGCGCCAAGTAATGCATCCACACCAAGGTTGATAGGCCATCGGCGTCCCGCGGGAACATGCAACAAGGGAGAGAGAGAGAGACAAAACAAAATATATTACATTTACAATTCACAAAAACACACTCATATATGTACACCATAGTCATTGTCAATACACAACAGTACACACACTTATATGTACGTGAGAGTGTGGAATCCTGTGTACTTTAGGAAGGAGAGTAGAAGAGAAGGTAAAGAGAAGGAGCGGCGAGGAAAGAAGGGAAGGTAGGCGAGTCATATTTGCTGAAAATGATCTGGTCTCCCCACACCTGTTGTGAGAGGATGATGATGCTCCCTGGGCGTGTGACGAGGCGGGAGGGGAGATGAGGATCATTTGTCGACACTGCTTATTGGGTGCAGGACTGAGGCGAGGCAAGGGAAGGGAAGGGAAGGCTGAGCAAAAAAGGGAAGGGAAAGGGAAGGGAAGGGAAGGCTGAGAAAAGGGAAGGGAAGGAAAGGTTGTAGAAAGGACTAGAAAATAACACAGGGTCATGTAATAGGAATGAAGAGAAGATGGTGTGTGTGTATATGTGTTTGTTTGTTTGTTTGTGTGTGTGTGTGTGTGTGTGTGTGTGTGTGTGTGTGTGTGTGTGTGTGTGTGTGTGTGTGTGTGTGTGTGTGTGTGTGTGTGTGTGTGTGTGTGTGTGTGTGTGTGTGTGTGTGTCTGTGTCTGTGTCTGTGTGTGTGTGTGTGTGTGTAAAAGTACTCTGTGCCAAACGGTAAACTAAGCCTTGTATTACACAGGCCAAGAAAAAGAAAGCAAAAAGAAAAACAACCCACAGCTAGAAAACATAATCAAGTCTTCTCGTGTTTTTGTTTCTAGAAAAAAGAGAGAGAAAAAACACACATTCGCACCCACTTACGTGTCGAAAAGAGGAAAAGAAGAAGAGGAGGAGGAGGTGGAAAGATGGAGGAGTGGACGGAAAGGAGAAAGGAGTAAAGGAAGGAGTGTGTGAGGGAGTGAGTGATGCAGTTGTATGGTGGGCGCAGATGAGTAAAGGAAAGAAGGGAGTGAGGAAGTGGAGTGAGTGGTGGGTTTGTATTGAATGTGTACTCTCTTTTTTTTTTTATGTATAAACTGTTAGTACATTTTTTATTATTAGAGCTAAAGCTCTAGATTTTACACTAGAGCTATCTATAGCTACATATTATATAAAACAGACATTCTATATTTAATAATAATCCAGGCCATCAACCAGCTGTCCCCCCCCCCCCCCCCCCGCGCTTAAAGTTTTGTAGCGAGACATGGTGGTGGAGGTCGGTTTGATGAACTAACTGGTTCCACAGACGGCCGTAGCGGGGTAAGAAGGAACGTAGGTGGTGCTCTGTCTTGGAGAAGGGCACAGTCACTTGCTCCTGTCTGTGTGGTGCGACACGGGTGGAGTGAAGGGGCGGCGGGGCCTGGATGGCTTGATGGCTGCCAGGTGGGGCGTGCGGAGATTGAGTGCCTTGTGCATGACACATAAACCTGCCACGTCCTTGCGTTCCTAGAGGGGTTGGAAGTCAAGCGCAAGGTGGGGTCGTTTGTCGTTAACTAGTCGCTGGGCTCTTCTCTGGACGCGGTCTAGTGTGGCCAGGTAAGAGGGCGGGCAGGAAGACCATGCTAGGGGGAACTATTCCATGAGGGGACGTACCTGTGCCTTGTACAGGACCTCAACCCCCTTGACATCCAGAAGGTGGGAGATGCGCCGGATACAGCTGAGTCTCCATGCCGAGTTTTTAGTAACTCTCCTGGCATGACTGGTGAAGGTCAGTCCCGCGTCAAACTCCACCACAAGGATGGAGATGGATCTCTGAAGCGGGAGTGGTCTGCCTTCAAGCTATATATCCGGTGCAGGCAGGTTGACGATGTCTTGCCTGCGGGAGATAAGCAGTGTTTGGGTTTTGTCAAGGGCCAGGCTGAACTGCCATCGACTATTCCAGGTGACGATGTTGTCCAGTTCTAGGTTGATGCGGCACACCGTGTCCTGCCAGTCACGTCTGTCGCAGGTGAAGGCAAGGGTGCAGTCGTTAGCGTAGGCCTAGACCTCAGGAATGAGCTGGAGAATGTCATTGAAGTAGACATATAGCGGTCTCCCCTACAAACCACTAGGAGGGGAGTATTGTAGCGGTCTCCCCTACAAACCACTGCTCCACAGAGAAAACGTGTGGTTGCAGCCTAAACTATTGTAACTTTTATTTTAATTATGTTTCATTGTTCATATATAATTTTATACCTCTTTACTTTATGTTTTCTTTTGTAACAAGAATTAACCAACATGTAACTCGCTATCTTAGCACACACCCCTTACTCAGCGCGCACTGCATTAGCGCGTTGACCATAGACCAATATAATATTTATTATTTAAATCTTTTTTTTATATATATGTTGACGTTTTGTGATTAAAAGTAACCTTCCACTGGAATCTGATTTTCTCTTTCCAGTTCACCAATTAGCTATTAAACACCCAAGCACAACAGACATTCCACAGAAGAGGCCCGAGTACGCTGCCCTGCGGGACGCAGGCGTGGCAGCCGTGGACGCAGCCGTGGCGTGGATGGGTTGCTGGCTGGAGGTGTGGCCGTTGATCACCACCCGTAAGGTCCTGTCTTGGAGGTAGTCCTGGAT
>JACEEZ010006252.1:7500-10409 GCA_016584305.1 Chionoecetes opilio | reverse complement strand
CCCTTTTCTTTCCGCGATTGAGATGCTAAAATATGCCTCGTATATAGTATGAGGGAGGAAATCCCCTTCTTCCTCTCTCCCTCTCCTTTCTCTCCCCCTCTCTCTCTCTCCTCTCTCTTCTCTCTCTCTCCTCTCTCTCTCTCTCTCTCTACTCTCTCTCTCTGACACAACACACACACACACAACACACAACACACACACACACACACACCCACAACACACCGGGTACTCCGTATGTAGGGGAGCACGCTCGGTTCACAACCGAGAATCCCGGTTCGATCCCGGGCGGAGCGGAAACAGTTGGGCTGTTTCCTTAAAACCCGAGCCCTGTCCACCCAGCAGTGAATGGTTACTGGGTGCTAGCCGGAGGTTTGTGACCCGCCTCCCGGGGTGGTGGCTTCGGCCAACACTAGAAAAAAGAAAAAAAAGATGAATGAGAAAATGAAATGTTGATATGGAGACGGGGACAAACGAGCGATGCTCTGGCCCTGTAAAATACAACTAGATGAATACACACCCACCCCCACCAGGCCCCACCCATCCACCCACCACCCACCCACCCACCTACCCACCACACCCTACCTACCCCCCCACCCACCCACCCCCCCCCACCTCACCCCCACCCACCCACCCCCACCCACCCCCACCCCACCCCCACCCCCCACCCCCACCCGACCACTTCATTATTAACTACCTTTTTTCTTTTCTCTCCTCGTTGTCCCCCTCTTTTCACGTCCCTCTCCTTTCACTTCCGGTGGTTCTGTTGTAGCTTCACTGTTTTTTGTTTTTGTTTCGAGCTTCGGTTCCGGAGGCTTAAGCAGGGAATCGTTAGCTAGTCAGTGTGACTTGAGTCTTCATACCATACTAATGTTATTACCAGTGTGACCTGTGCCGGATTTTAGCAGCCTTTTCGTCCTATTTCATTAATGTGAGTATTGTCGTGTTATTTTGTGTGTGCCCATCGTGTGTGTTTAGCGTGTTTAAGTTTCAAGCCGTGTTCTTGGTGAGCCTCGCGTACATTTAAGTTTTGTTCTTTTGGGGTTCTGGTTTTCACACTTGCCTTTACATATACACTGACACTCTACATACAAGTGATACACTTTTGTGTAAGATTAGTTTTGTGTTTCTAGTGTCGACTCTCGTCTGTGGAGTATTCTGTGGTTGTTTTTTTAAATACCTCTTAAAGGCTTTCAATCATTTGCTTTGTGTTAACCGTTGCGTATATTTTTATTTTTTGTTTATTAAATTAATAAATTTTCTAATATCTTTTTTGTTAACTTCTTTGTCCCTTCAGTTTATTTTCTTTATTCATTTTAATTTTTGGTTACGCGGCTCGGACCTGTTTGATTTCTCTTTGCCGTCGTAACAATACACACACACACACAAATCACACATCACAAACACACACACACACACACACACACACACACACACACACACAAAACACACACACACCACACACACACACACACACACACAACACAAACATAATATATAAAATATATTATATATATATTATAGATATATATATATATTCCCAGAGAGACACTCTCGATACATACATATAGATATATATATATATATATATATATATATATATATATATATATATATATATATATAATATATATATATATCTAACACACACACATATATCTCTCTCGAACGCACACACGCACACATTCAAACACACATTCACACACACACCACACACACACACACACCACACACACACACACCACACAACCTCTCTAACACACACACACACACAATATATACAAATACACTTTCACACACACACACACACAAATACACATTCACACATACACGCAAATACACATTCACACATACACACACACACAAATACACATTCACACATACACGCAAATACACATTCACACATACACACACAAATACACATTCGCACACACACACACACACACACCCAGACACACACACACACACACACACACACACACACACACACACACACAACACACACACACACACACACACACACAACACACCACGCAATGATCATATTGATAGCGTGCTGGACTGCCATTCTGTGGTAGTCTTTTCGAATCCTCACTGCTGTGATTTTTAACTGTCAAATTTGGGCGGTTACGGTCCCCCTTGAGCAAAGGGATTGGGTTGTGTGGTGTGTGAGGTCCCAGCATTACCCAAAAATTGGTAATCATGAGCTCCAAGCTCGCACCGGGAGGAGTGAAACTGGCGATCGCGAGTCTTGCTCGCGTGGACAAGACCATTGGTGAATGACACACACGCTCCCTCCATGGGATATAGTATAACCTTTACCACCAAATATCCAGCGATACTTCAAAGCCAAACCACATAATTTGCTGTATAATAATATAATAAGTATATATATATAATATAATAATAATAATAAGCTGCTTTTTTTCATTCTCCTGGACCTGTTTATCGATAGTGTGGCTTGCCTTTTCTTTGTCTTGACCTCACCTCAAGACCTTCTTTTCCCTTCCCTGCTTCCTGCTAGTCCTGGGCAGTCCTCCCTCGCTGCATAAAGGGGTGGGGCAAGAGCGGGTATAGGATAGAGGTGGAAGAGCGAGAGCGGGAGTGAAGTAGAGAGGGTAAGATGTTGCTGATCAATGCTTTCCGAGCCAGCGTTCGTGTGTGCTGTTTAGTGGCAGATTTTTTGTTCCGCAATACATTGTGTGTGTGTTTTTAAGATCGTCTGTGTGGGTGAGAAATCTCTTTGTTTAGACAGCGATTTTAGAAAGACTGCCACGGTTTTTATCTCGAGTGTTTCTCCTCTTTCTCTCTCTCTCTCTCTTTCTCTCTCTCTCTTTCTCTTTCTCTCTCTCTCGTATATTTGGTAAACACAGAGGAGGTTTCTGCAGTATTAATGATTCGAAATGTTGCGA
>JACEEZ010006251.1:0-117500 GCA_016584305.1 Chionoecetes opilio | reverse complement strand
ACGTTGCACACTTTAATCTCCGCAGCTTCGGAGCGGTGAGAACGCCCCGCTACACAGCCGGACCAGCTGGGTAGGAGACCCGTGGTCAGTGGACATGGTTGACCAGGATATAATCGGTATGTCCGTGAAGATCTTCACCGCCTGGCACTCCTCTGAACTCTGCGTTGTACTGATCTCATTCACGTGGACAGCAGGGACTGCCCACTGGACCCGGAAGCCAGTGTCCAGATGAGGTAGGCCCGTCGATGCTGGTGATTAAGGTGGGCAGGGGCAATCGTTTGTGTGCAACACGGCATAATTCCAGAAGAGCTTGCGTCCCAGCATCTCTCCAAAGGGCGTGCAGTACCAACCCTTCCACCCCACGTGTTGCCTAGTTGAGTCACCTTGCAGTACGATCAGGGAGTCGGTGGGTCGTATGTCACCAGCAGATCATAGAGAGCCTGAGCCACCCTGAACGCAGGCTTCTCAGGTGGCACGGCCGTTCAGCTGGTACAAGTGCCAAGGTACCTTTCCAGATGGCTCCTCTTGTCACTGACACCATGCTCCTCCTGTTCAAACCTTGGGTGCAGTTCTCCATTAGCTTGTCGGGCACATCGCCCTGGTCTTGTCCTTCCGCCCATCGTAGCCCAATCGAATATTTTGGTACCCTGGGTGTGCTTCACCCGGTCAGGTCCCTGGCCGATGCCACGGCATCCGTGCCTGGCCCTCTCAGCTGTTAGGATCGCAGACCAGGTAGGACATTGTCTGGAGAGAGGTGGCCCGTCAGCGATTAAGGTCCTGGAGGAATCCAGAAGCCAAGCAGCGCAGCAGTGGGCGGAAACGTCGAAACCGGATGCTTGGCCAGCGCCAGGTTGCGACTGGCATTGTGTTCTTCTTGCAGCTGGCCTGGTACAAGTACTGATCACAAGGGGTGCCAGGGGGAACCCCAGCCTCTCCCTGAAGCAGTAGGGTCTACCAGTATGGCAGCCTCCTGTGCTCCTGCCTCTCTCTGAGGGGGCAGGGTGAACGACTACTCCGTCCCATCCTCAGATTCCTAGTGATCTGCGGCCTGCCAGGAACATCTGCTCCTGCAGCTCAAAACGTCTGACCTTTTCATCTTCTGCCTTCTGCTTCTCAAGCTTAGCCTTCCTCTTTGCTGCTTCATGGTCTAGCGTTCTCTCTTGTCTATCCCTGTCATCATCATTGTTACTCTCTCCCCAACTTGGATCCTCTGCTAGTACAGCCAACTCTTTTTTTTTTTTTTTTTTTTTTTTTTTTTTTTTTTTTTTTTTTTTTTTTTTTTTTTTTTTTTTTTTTTTTTTTTTTTTGTTTTTTTTTAAAGTAGGGACTTTGCTGGCCAGGCGCAGTCAACTGCACGTGTCGCTCTCGAGTGGCACGCTGGGGGTTGGAGCAGTGGGATTCCTGTCCTTTGCCAGAGGAAGATCGTGTGGAGGGCAGGCCGTTATGTCAAACAGCCTGTCAATATTCTTCTCCACGAATTCCTTTACTGCTTTAGTTGCTCTGTCTCTCACCACTTCCTAACCTTCTTCCAAAAATTATCTCTCCTTCTGGTTCACGGACCCGGTCCAATAAACCAACCACTGGAGGTGAAATGGGCGTTGATTCTTCCCTGGGCAGCACCATGGGGTCAGATCCTTCGCAATGTCTCTCACTGGGTTACCCCGCTTGTCAAACCCGCCCGGAGCCGTGAGTTCTTGGAGAAGAATTCCCCTCTTTCATCACGCCGCGATACGTAGGCACCTCCTCTCAGCAACTCTCGTCCACCGCCAACAAAGGCGGCCAACTGGATCCAGAGCTTGTGTCTATTTGCGGGCTTCGACCCACTTTGGTTTACAAGGAGAAATCCATCCTGAAAAAGACGATAAAGGAATATGATAGGTGCAAATGAAGCCGTTTACTTTAGCGGGGTAAGCTATGTTTGCATATAAATGTAAAAAGTCCATATTTGCATTTGCAAGAAGTGCTCAAACCCAAAAAAGTGAAGTGGACAAAACCACCCTTAAAAATCAATTTACATAAGAAACACCCTGCCAAATACGAAAATATATATTTCACTTCATTGGACCTACGGGGCGTACCTAATATAGATATTTATATATCAGATAAGATATAGATAGATAGATATAGATTTATATATCTATCTATATCTATATATAATATATATATATATATATAACTAATAGATATAAGATAGTAGATAGATATAGATATGGACAGATATTTATATAGATATATATATATTTATATATAATATATATATATATATTATATATATATATATACTATATATATATATACAGAATATTAGGAGAGAGAGAGAGATATCGGACGCTTTAAACTTACGTCCCAGGAACACATTGTACACCCGGAAACGGTGATAAATGTAACAAAAATAGAAACAGTGGTAAGATAAGATGCAGCATACGCTGATGGATGCGCATGAACCTCGATGCTTCACCCCGTCGCATTCGCACCTTAAGCCTATGGGTGGGTGACAAAACCCGCTACCCCAGGTCTCTGCGGCAAAGATGACATCCGGGTTACCACAGTACCTTCCCAGGTGGTACCCATTAAATCGACCAATCAGAAAGAAATGATGAAAACAGCTGCAAGGGCGGACGCCGTTGTCGTGGCCCGATTTACCGAACAGAGCCCGCCACAGATTCGTAGCTAGGCGGCGCTAGCCACTACACCACGGAGGTGACATTACGACACATTGCTGTGACATTAAAATAATTACTCGCAGTTAAAGTCCCTAATATCAATCAGGCCCATCATCAACCAAGCGATAAATAAAAAAAATCAACAAAAGAGCATTAAACCTTTTTTTTAATATCATTCAACTTGTTTATCTGAGAACAAAGATTAAACCAGGTATGGTACATGCACAAACAAAAAAAACAAAAAAGAGACAACGACAACTTATTTGTCTCCTCACTATTAGGATGTTAAGCTTTTGCTTGCGTTGATAATAATATTACATGGCATAAAAAGTTTCCTCGTTATACGGTGTGTGTGGGGGATGTTGGCCGCGCGGCATGTGAGCAGGACGAGCTGTACTAATTTGTTATGCAGAGGAGGTGGGAGATAAGGCAGGAAAGGGATTGGCGAGAATGGCGTTGTCGGAACAGGGGAAGACATATGTTTAGGTGGAGAGAGAAAGGAGATCGAGGAGAGAGAGACTTATTAGGGACAATGAGGAAGGTGTTCGCTAGACTGGGATGATTTGTATCAGCGTTGATTAAGGGGGGGAGAAGGGAGGAGAAAAGGAGGGAGAAGAAGAGGAAGGAGGAGAAAAAAGAAGAAAAGAAGAAGAAGAAGAAAAAAAAGGAGAAAGAAAAGAGAAAGAGGAAGAGGAGAGAGAGAGAGAGAGAGAGAGGAGAGGAGAGAGAGAGAGAGGAGGGAGGGAGAGGAGAGGGGAGAGAGAAGGAGAGAGGAGAGAGAGGGGAGAGAAGAGAGAGGAGGAAAGGATCCAAGAACGAATAAGAGGAAAGGAAAAGTATAAAAACTAGGATTGTAAAACTAAAATTTGATAGTTTGCGAGGAAAAAATAGCAGAAGGGAATAGAAAAATGGAAGAAAGAAAAGGCAAAAGGTAGGATCAAAAAATGATTATATTTAGAATTGTAGGTTAAGGCAACCAGCTATTTTCGGTTTTTTCTCGGGCCCTTAAAAGGAAAATGATTAAGTTGTGCCCTTCTTCATCACTTCTTCAGGGTCACTTGGAGTAGGCGTCACCATCACCCTCCCGGGGGCCCGCGTTCTTCGTAAGGGACGCTTTCAAAACTTCCCTCCTTCCTGAAATACATTTTCTTGGCTCTGGACCCCCACGACCCTCGGCGGGTGGAGGGGCTTTCGTCACAGCAAATACGGGAGGTGTGTGGCTCTCTTTCTCTCTCTCTCTCCTCTCTCTCTCTCTCTTCTCTCTCTCTCCCCCTCTCTCTCTCTCTCTCTCTTCTCTCTCCTTTTCTCTCCTCCTCTCTCCTCTCTCTCTCTTCTCTCTCTCTCTCTCTTCTCTCTCTCTCTCAACATAGTTTGATCAATGATTCACAACATGGATTCACCAAGGGTAGGTCATGTCTCACCAATTTATGAGTTTTTTATAGGAAAGTTTATGAGACGGCAGATAATGATAAGGATTATGATATAATATATCTGGACTTTAGTAAGGCATTTGACAAAGTACACACGAGCGACTCTTAATAAGGTTAGGGCTCATGGTATAGATGGGAAGGTTCTTCATGGACAGAGCTTTGGCTAAGTAATAGGCAACAAAGGGTTACAATTAATGGTTCCAAATATGATGGGGACAGGTGACAAGTGGAGTTCCACAAGGGTCTGCTTTGGGCCCATTACTATTTTGATTTACATCAACGACTTGGATAGTGGGATTAGCAGTGATATCAGCAAGTTTGCTGATGATACTAAGTTAGGTAGGATTATGGATCACAGTCTGACGTAAACATATTGCAGGGAGACTTAGATAAACTTAACGAGCGTGGGCAGTCAGATGGCAGATGGAATTAATGTTGATAAATGTAGAAAAAGATCAGAAGGTGAAAAAGATCTTTGAGTGAGGGTGAGCCAGACTCGACCTAGGAAACAAGTATTGAGGCAGAAAATAGAGCTAATAGAGTGTTAGGAATTCATTACCAGAAGTGTTAAAAGTAGAAGTGCGGAAGCTATTCTAAAGCTTATCTGGCTCTAGTCAGGCCTCACCTAGACTATGCAGTTTAGTTTTGGTCTCCATACTACAGGATGGATATAGTGTTGTTAGAAAAGGTGAAGAGAAGGATGACCAAAATGATACAAGGGATGCGTAACTTTAGTTATGAGAGGAGATTGAAGTTATTAGAATTACACTCACTCGAGAGACGCAGAGTAAGGGGCGATCTGATAGAAGTTTTACGTGGATAAAGAGATTAATAAAGGAGAGGTAGGAAAAGTTCTTACGGCTTTTAACCAGGGTAGAACAAGAAGTAACGGATTCAAGCTGGAAAAGCGTAGATTTAGAAAGGAAATAGGGAAAAACTGGTTCACAAATAGGGTGGTGAATGAATGGAATGGTCTCAGTAGACAGGTAGTTAGTGCTGAGTCATTGGGGAGCTTTAAAGGGGACCTGGATAGGTTCATGGATGGGGATGAAAGGTGGATGTAGGTAGTGTTAGGTGACAGGAACTACCACGTGTAGGCCTCGCGGCCTTTTGTAGCTTCCTTATTTTCTTATGTTCTTATGTTTCTCTCTCTCTCTCTCTCTCTCTCCTCTCTCTCTCTCTCTCTCTCTCTCTCTCTCTCTCTCTCTCTCTCTCTCTCTCTCTCTCTCTCTCTCTCTCTCTCTCTCTCTCTCTCTCTCTCTCTCTCTCTCTCATTTTCGCTGGACTGTAATCCTCATAAATTTCTCAGCCTTTCAGTTCTCTGTGTTTGGTTCAAAAGCTTTACATGAAATCATAGTTTATCATTTCTTACCTAAACGTGTATCTTATCTTTTTTCCACCTTTTCGCTCAGCCAACACTTCCCTTGATTGGCCTGACCTCCAGTTTCATTTCATCGCCGGCTCTCACGCCTCGGATGAAGGGCAGCACCTGCGGTACACCCTGGGCTTGAAGGAGAACTACTGGACCAGCTACTATGAGCCGCTGGCCGCCCGTGACCATTTCACCATCATAGTACTGCCCACCAGGCCACGCAGCAGGGGTTACGTCGAGCTACTGTCTCGTGATCCTCTCCACCACCCTAAGGTGTGTGTGTGTGTGTGTGTGGTGTGTGTCATTCATTCAGTCACCCATGGTCTTATCCACGCGAGCCGGACTCGCGATCGCCAGTTTAACCCGCCCTGAACGAGTTTGGAGGTCATTATTACCGATCTTAGGTTAATGCTGGGAACTCATACACCACACACACCCACCCCCCTGCTCAAAGGGAACAGTAATCGGTCTAATATGTCAGTGAAAAATCCTCGGAAGAAAGCGAGGATTCGAACCGGTTAACCTTAGAATGGCGCGCAAATACTCTTATCCACTAGAGCAGTGGTTCTCGCCTCGTTTCAAGCCATGGATCACAAGCCCAATTGAAAACAAAATCATGGACTATCTCCTTTTTTACTTTAGAAATATGATGAAAAAGGGTAGATTTTAATGGTAGTTAAGGGGTTGGTTATAAAAATATATCCTGTAAATATAAAGTAAATGGAATTTTCAGAAATATATAAAATAATATTAGACAGCTAACATTTTGGTTTCATATATATTTCAGTACAATTCCAAGTATCGTGAACGTCCTGTGGACCACTAAAAAAGTTATCATGGACCACCAGTAGTCCATGGACCGCCAGTTGAGAGCCACTGTACTAGATTCTAGGACTATAGACCATCGTGGTGTGTGTTTGTGTGTGTCTGTCTGTCTGTGTGTGTATGTGTGTGGTGAAAGGATGGTGTTGCGGGAGCACATCTCAGGTGTCGCCTTGGCTTCTCTGCTCGGCCTTCCATTATTGGACACAAAGCTGTTGCTTAGTCATTTATATCACCAGCTACGAGTAACTTGGTGAACGTTTGCCGGCTAGCGCTGGGAACATGGATGGACCCAGGGTCTTAAAGAAGGGTCGGCCAACGAGCAGCTTGTGGGCGGGGACTCGTGACGTCAGTGTGGCCTGACAATTCTAGGTCGCGGTCCCTCACTGACCCAGGGCTCCCAGACGTGGGGGGTTTCCCCCTAAATTTGGGGGGTTTTCTTCCCATTTGGCGGGAGAATTTTGCGTTTGGGGGGTTGGGGTGAAATTTGGGGGGATTTATTTTAAATTGAACTTAGGCAAAAAACTACTATTTATGCTATGGTTGTGATGAGGCCGGGCCAGGTCAATCTTCGGTATTTCTGAATTATCTCTTGTGTGACCTGTAATGGACCCTTGGCTTGATAGAGAAGCTGGAGGGGGCACGGCACTTGATGAGAAGAGTGGATGGACAAGTTATGTGACATACTACAGTGGTGTGGGCCGTCCAGGTGGCGGTAGTGAGGCATCAGCTGTTGACTACTTAACTTTACCACTTTAACAAAATCATCAAATATATGTTTTCCAATGTTCATTTAATCAATAAAAATTATTCTCGCAATGGCAAAAGTTGAAGGATACGGATGTCAGTGGGGGGAGAGATAGGTTTGTGTTTTGGTGGAGAGAGAGAGAGAGAGAGAGAGAGAGAGAGAGAGAGAGAGAGAGAGAGAGAGAGAGAGAGAGAGAGAGAGAGAGAGAGAGAGAGAGAGAGAGAGAGACTTTAACACTATGGGTAAAAAGAAGATGGAGACAAGAGTGCGTTAGTGACTATAATCTGAGAATAAACACAAGAATAAAAGTTGAAGGAGGAGAAAGACAGAAAACTGGCAAAGTGCATCACAGTAGCCGGCAGAGACAGGTAGACAGATGAAGAAACAGAAATATACAGATAGGTAGTAAAAGCAGATGTAGAGATTGTGTTCTTCGCCACGGAGCCGCTGTCACGGAGTTTCGTCCTTGCAGGTGGTGCCAAATTACTTATCAGAGGAGCATGACATGAAAGTGTTGTTGGATGGTGTACGCATCGCCCAGGATCTTGGTAATACTGAGGTTTTTAAGAGGTTAGTGTGTGTGTGTGTGTGTGTGCGTGTGTGCGTGTGTGCGTGCGTGCGTGTGTGCGTGCGTGCGTGCGTGCGCGCGGGTGCGCGTGCGTGCGTGTGTGTGTGTGTGTGTGTGTGTGTGTGTGTCCCTTGTAATACATAATTTTTCCTATTCTGGCACCTATTCTGCAAGTACATGGCAGAAAGTGACAAGCTGCCACCTACAATGGGTGCCTTGAAGCAGCACATCATGAGGACACATGTGCAATCACGAATCTGGGGTCAGGCTTCTCTTCCCCATCAGGATCTGCTGGACCCGCTTCAGAATGGGTATCACAAGGGTGATGATGGCCAGCTAAAACCAACGACCACAAGCCTTCCCCCAGAACCCAAGGCCATTCTGGAGATGGTGAGATGTCATTGCAAAAAAGACTGCTCGTCCCAGCGCTGCTCGTGCAAGTTCAAGGCCTTACCTTGCACATATATGTGTTTGTGCAGCGCATAGTGTAACAAGGACGATGATGCTGTGTACAACTACTGTGATTCTGATGATGAGATTGACAGTGACAATTAATTAAATACGTACTATTACTGTGCTGAGAATACTTTTGGAACATTTTCTTGATTAATGCCCGTATTCGTAGTCACATACCATCATTGTACGTGGTCATTGTTCACTTTTTGTCTTGTCCTAATTAAATCAATGTCATGCCAGCTCTGTTGTTATTGCAATAGGAGTACTGTATGATTGCTCTAGTACTTTCCATGGCAGCTACAAGATCAAGTGAATAATTTTGATTGAGTAGAAATGGAACAAAATCATAGCAATTACCACGAGCAATCATGGTATGTGACTACGAATACAAGCAAAATTTTATTTTCCAATGTCTGTATCGGATATCTGACATGCTGTCGTTTGGTCCAACTTTCTCTCCATAGCATGCTGCAATAAACTGAGTTGCTTCGCGAATTATTGTCTCGTGTTGGGCTTCAGGTTGTCCTATGCTGTTCAGTTTATATCCAGCCTTTAGGACTTTTAATGCTTTGATTTTTCCAATTCCAAAATAGCAACCAACTGTGTCGCATCCTGTCAACGCATGTGCTGCCAGCAGCTGTGGAACAATAGCCTGGTGTTTTATTACGGTGTCTCCAATGTTCACTGAAGTCCTTTCAGGAGAAGTCGGTTCCATGACAAGGCATGCAGAGAGTTGACAGTAGTGGTAGTAATGTACAAGCAATACAAACACGTCTGTGTCATCTGAGATTACTTTGATAGTCTTTCTGGTGTTAGAAACAAACTGGACGACCTGGTGTGGAATGATGACGTCTGCTTCCTCATGGTTAGTTTGCAAATCTGATCTCTCCACTCGTACACCCTGCCAGACTTCAACAGCAGTATCAGCTTTCCCTGTGACAACAAGTGTGTTTGGTAACCGGAGTCCTTGCGTTCTATCTAGAAGTTCCTCAGTTATCATCTCAATGAGCTGCTCCTTGTTGTGTGCCACATTGAGAACAACGTCTCGGGAGGGAATTGGCGTTGTCAGCGTAATGACATGTTCCTTGCAATGCTGCACTCCAGCAGATCGTGCAGCCCTTGTGCTGCTCTTGATGCTTTTCTTGTGATATTTGTCAAACACTACAAATACGTTGCTCGAAACGGTCATCTTGGAAAGCACATAATCTACAAAGGCATTCACATAATCATTGACGACTCCCTTCGTTGGCCAGTGAACTATCCACACTGCTGCACATCCATCTATATATATTGCATCTGTGTGGCTTGTGAATGTCCTGGAGAAATGTTCCACTTGCAGAGTCTTCTTGAGCGTAGCTTTGATTTAGCTATTCTCATTTCAGGTTGGTCCTTTGTGCCATCAAAGAGCGATGTTGGAAGAGGTGCCAGCTCATATCCCATGACTGAATCTACATCAATGTCTCGATATTGTATTAATATCATCAGCCTTGAGAAGATTAGTTCACAATCCATCTGTCCCTTTTTATCAGTGGTATGTGTTCTCTTTGCTTGATTTCCGACCATGGTTTTGACTCGGTTTACAATCGGCTTGTGGAATCCTCCTGGCCAACTTGATTCAAACGCTTGTCTTTGCTGAATTCCAATGGTCTGGGCATTTTCCACATTCACTGTCTCTGGATTAATCCTTCTGGTTACAATGTTGGCAAGTCCCTGAGGATGTTCATCAGGCTTTAGTGGATAAATGCACAACTTCAGCTTTTCACGCACAGCCGTCCTGTCCTCTTCATCATATGCGATTCGGGACGGCATCTCCTCCTTGTGCCTCTGGTCATCTTTGTAGTTTCTGTTCTTCATCTCTGCTACGTCTTTCAGTAACCGGCTGCATGTATGTAAGCTAAGTGCCCAACGACTAACAGCAGACTGGTTCATGGTTAAGCCTGTGAGACCGCGTGGCCCATGTCCATATCGCATAGATGTCGTCTCTATATACATATCAGTCCACATGCCATTCCAGATTCCTTTTGTATGGCGTTGGACATGCTCGCCTTTCATGAATCTCTCCAGGATTTCTCCATTCATTTTCTCCATAGATCTGAAGTAAACTAGCCCATATCTTGCATAATGTATGTGCCCTGATGCAAAGAAGTAAGGGATCATTTCATTCACAGCCCATAAATGTAGAGCCCAATCACCCTCCCGTTCAGCCCGAACGAAGATCATCATGAGAAAGACTGGCAAGATCAGATTGTTCACCCAGCGCTTTGCTGTGCGACTGACTTCTGCCTTCATAGACAGTTCGTCAAGAAGTTCTTGGTATGAATTGACAGAGCTATGTGTGTCCCGAAGGATTTCTTCTACCACCAGACGTAGGGCCCTAGTGTTCTGTGGATATTTTTTGCCAGTCAGCAGCTTGGTAACACCCCAAAAGCTGCCTTCATGATATCCTCAAGACCACTGTTACTCATGAGAGAACCAACAGCCCCAACGAAACTCATGAGAAAGTGCATGCCACCAAGCCTGTTGATAAAATCATCACCAAAAAGTGTGGGATAAACCCACTGCACATTCGATGCAATGCGGTACAGTTGGAGATCTGTGATAAACAACTTTGTTGTTTGTCCTGCTAACGTGATGTGCCTTTTTGCCTCTTCCATGGCTGTTTTGATTGTGGTTGGGTCTGAGGGTTTGGCATCAATCAGTGGCCGGTACATGGTTTTTGTACTTGCTCTCAGTTCTCCTCCCTCACTTCGTGTGGGCTGCATATTGAAACCACTAAATTCGGGAGAAGGCTTCTGACTGGTCACTGCCTTGAGGAAGTCAAAATCCACTGACTTAGCTCTCTCTACTGATAGGATCTGTTTTGCTATTTTCACGCCAAAAATTGTGATCTTTTGACCTCCTATGACCTTATTGTTGACGAAATTCATATATCATTAGTTTGAGGTGATAAAGCTAATCAATACGAACATTTTGGTAGTAAAAACAGTGTCAAAGGTCTGTAAATGTGTGATCTATGCCCGTTTATTATTACCACTACCTCAAATTTTCAGTCCCAAAAAGTGATTCCCATTCCTATCTTCAGTCGTCATTTTTGCAAAATGCTCAAGGATGCAAAAGTTGCACCCGACAGATTCCAAAACTAGATATTTCAGGCTATCAAAATCCGCAAAGAACAATTATATAATTATGCACCACAAATTCAAAGGTTCGGCCTAAATATGGGGTTTGGCCACCGGACTATCTTAACCTCTCACCGTTCACCACAATTTTCGTTTGTGTGTGTGTGTGTGTGCGTGTGCGTGTGCGTGTGCGTGTGCGTGTGCGTGTGCGTGCGTGCGTGCGTGCGTGCGTGCGTGCCCTGTCTGTATATATTTGTTTGTGTCGACTCTTTTTCTCTTTCTCTCTCTTTCTCTTTCTCTTTTTGTCTCTTTCTCTCTCTTTTTATATTTATACTAGGTAACATAGTTTAGAGAGAAGTTACATTCAACATTACGTTAGTGTATAGTAACTTACGGGCTAAATGTTACAATCTTAATGCTCCCTATCTTTAAGCTTGAATCTGGTCCTTGTACTAGTCACTAATCACTATCAGATCTGCCAAGCAACCAGTTATTCACCATCACTTTGAATTCCTTGACACTCGCTCCGTCAAAGCCTATGTGTGATGATATCAGGGTGTTCCACCAACTAATATACAGTATGTGTTCCTGAACTAGAGCTGGTGATGCCACGTCCGCAACTCTCTCTCCTCTCTCTCTCTCTCTCTCTCTCTCCTCTCTCTCTCTCTCTCTCTCTCTCTCTCTCTCCCTCTCCTCTCTCTCTCTCTCTCTCTCTCTCTTCTCCTCTCTCTCTCTCTCTCTCTCTCTCTCTCTCTCTCTCTTCCTTATTTTTGTTTATTGCCCACATGCACTCTCCCTCATATGCTCACGCAATTTCCTCACTTAATAATTTTCATCTCCGATTCTACACTCAAAATGCTTCGTTCATATATTTGTTTTATTGATCCTCGTGGCCCGTTGCTCATTACCAGTCGCTGAGTCCATTTCCTTTCTTTTATTCTCATCAGATTGGGTTCCAAGGTTTACGAGGGCGCTGTGCCAGGCTGTGAGAATCTGCCATCCTCTTCCCCCGCTGCCTGGGAGTGCCATGCCCGTCACCTCACTCTCGCCTTCTACCACCTATGCGGCACCGCCAGGATGGGCCCGCCAGATGAACCGACCACCGTTGTCGATCCTTCTCTCAAGTGAGTGCTCTAATGTTCTCGTTTTTAAGCTTTTGATTTGTAAGGGTTTTCGGAAAATTATTCTCTCTCTCTCTCTCTCTCTCTCTCTCTCTCTCGCTCTCGCTCTCGCTCTCTCTGTTGGAGAGATAAGATAAGATTTTCATCCTATCTAGACACTTTGCAAGTACCAACTACAAGGTTATTGACTATACAAAGCGCCGCCACGTCAGCACGAACTAGGCGGACTCGAACCGCTGACCGAATGCACAGGGACGCTGCACATTGCGAGCTCACGTCTCTACCAACCTTGCCACACTGACGGGCTGTTGGAGAGACAAGGGTTGTAGAACATGGAATACACTCTCAGACGACACTAAAAATTCCACTTCCAAGAACATGTTCAAGTCGAGGATTAAACGAGAATGATTTGCTAGATACGAATCGTTACTATAGGTACCTATGTATGATCATGTAGGTGTGGATGAATATGTTTATGTGTGTATATGTGTGTATTTATGAATGTGTGTATGTGTATGTATTTGTGTATGCGTGTATATGTATGTATTTATGTATGAGTGTATAATACGAGTATGTATATATGTATGTGTTTATGTATGTATATATGTGTGTATGTATATGTATGCGTAAGTATGTAGGTGTATAAAAGTCATAATAGATAAAAATTACATTTATGTATATTATGTTGAGTTGTCTGCGGCCATAGCTGTGAGAGAAATTTAACCTAAAGATAATGATTCAGGCCCGTAATAGAGCATTTACTCATCGGGCCCTGCCATATAACTCACCATGTATTTCCTTGTACTGAATTGTAACATGACGGCCAATAAATTATTATTATTATTATTATCTGTAGCTCGTGGCCTCCATAAACTCCCTCATCTTCCTATTCCCGTTTCCCCTCCCCTTCCCCGCCCCCCGCCTTGTACCCTCTCTCTCACACTCCTGCTGGTGCTCTGCTGGTGCTGGCGGCAGGGTTGTCGGCGTGTCGGGTCTTCGGGTGGTGGACGCTGCGGTGTTTCCCACGTTACCTTCAGGCAACACCAACGCGGCGGTAACCATGGTGGCTGAGCGGGCTGTACACCTCATACGGCAAGAGTGGCGGCAAGAGTGGCAGAAACCCGCGACAGATGCCCTTTCTACTGCTGGGCTGTATTCTTCCTCAGCCACTTTGAAGGAGAGGCGTGGGCCGGTGGGCGTGAAGGAGGAACATTACGATGAACTGTGATCCTTTTTCTCACTGTCCTTCCAAGTAGGGTATTGGTTGGATGTTACCCGCCTCAATCTTTCTCTCGCATTCTTCCTTCATTTGTATTTCTTTCTCTCTCCTCATCGCTCTTCGGCATATTCCGCCGCTGTCTGGTCATTGTCCATTTATTCCCCATAATCCCTTCTATTGTCTCTTCCTGTTTCAACCCTTTCAAGTGTGTCTCAAATCTTACTTTCCATAAAATCGCTCAATTATTGCATAAGAATACCTTTTAAGTCTGATGTTTGTACTGGTGTATATCAAGTCTGTAATGCCTTATTTGTGTGTTAAAAATCCTGCATACCAAAGTTGTTTTTATTATCCATACGAAGTGAGGAAATACAGGACACGACAGAGGAAGAGTGGTGTAGTGGATGCATTCATGGATAAGTTTGCAACACCCGAACAAGCGGCGCAAGTTGAGGCGTCAAGGCAGGGAAGGAAGGGAAAAAGAGTTAGCCATTACCTGATACAGTCCGGAACAGCAGTGGTGCAATTACCAGTGGCGTATCTAAGGTGTGGCAGGCAGGGCACATGCTCTGGGCGCTACCCAAGGGCGGCGCCAAATCATCCTCGCCAAATCAAATTTGTTACCAAGATATAGCTTTGAATGTGGTGGCTTCAAAATGCTTCTAAAATTGTTCATATTTCGAAAATTTTCTTAATAAAAAAGGGGCACCAATTCGAGTTTAATTACTTATATAATGCTTTGAATATGGCTTCCAAATGCTCCTAGAATTGCTCATATTTCGAACATTTTTTCGGACATCCTAACTGCAGAGGCTCGCCCCCCCCCCCCCCAACACCACCAGGGGCATAATTCCGGGGCTTGCCCTGGGCGCTATTTTTCCTATGGATACGCCAATGGCAATTACACTTCAACAATTTGATTACAATTGCAGTAATTTTCATTTTTTCATATTATAATTATGATTACAAACACATTTGAAAATAGTAAAAACATTACAATAACTGCAAAATTCAATAATTTTTTACAAGTTTCTCTAATTTAGATAATAAATATCTATGGTAAAGTAAGTGTTTTGGTTGAATGTTAAGTAGAGGCAGCAGGCGTGCCTGTAGATAGTAACCTCACTTCGTGAAGCTCTTGGAGGAATTGAACTGGATCACGTCACAGTGACAGGAGAAGCAGCAAATGCCTTCGATTTATCGTTTGATTAGTTGCAGCGTTATCTCATTCAAGCGTGCTGTCCATTAAGAAGTTACCAGTCATCGTGCTATGATACTTGCTACAAAGTCCTATTTAGTAACTTACCAGTATCACTCTGCTCCCTTTCCACATGCCCGTCAGAGTGGCAAGGTTGGTAGAGACGTGAGTTCCCAATGTGCAGCGTCCCTGTGCATTCGGTCAGCGGTTCGAGTCCGCCTAGTTCGTGCTGACGTGGCGGCGCTTTGTATAGTCAATAACCTTGTAGTTGGTACTTGCAAAGTGTGTAGATAGGATGAAAATCTTATCTTATCTCCCTTTCCACAATTACAATAAAATTGCAAATTATTTCTCAATTATTTGTAAATATAATTAACCAATTACAATTAACAAGTATTATCAATAATAAAAAAACAAATATTACGAATTTTTTACAATTACATATACACATATATACGTATATATATATATATATATATATATATATATATATATATATATATATATATATATATATATATATATATATATATATATATATATATATATATATGTATATGTATATATGTATTTTATGTGTGTATGTATGTATGTACGTATTTTTTTTTATTTTTTTTTTAATACATTTGTGCCTATAGCGCCTGTAGGCAGTGGTTACCCAGGGCTCTGATAGTAGGCTCTGGAAGTTCACTTGGAGAATTGACCAAGAAACTTATGATAAAATAGCTAAGGCAATAAACAACAAATTGAACAAGAAACTAACTCAGTATTGGAAATTAAGCTTCAACGCCAAACGCTATGCACAAGGCTTAGCGCATGATGGGCTGCATTTCAATAGGACGAGCAGGGGCTTTATATATGAGAAGCTAGTAAATGTAATCATGCACAACCATCAGGCATGGGCTGCAGTGCAAGCTTTAGGAGGACCGGGTTATCCACCGTAAGAAGTAGTAATAGAATGTGTAAGTCAGTGTTGAGACTTGGGAGACGCCCCAGCAAGTAAGCAGCCTCGGAGGGTTGTCGTGGCCGTAATAGCCACAGTGGAAAGCCCAACACTAGTTAGAAAAATAAGGGAGATATAATTTTTTTTTTTAATTACGGAAGGGAATTTTTTTTTTAAGATGGAGGATTTGACTGATTTTTCCGTAGAAGATTTGCAGGATTTCCTCCAGAAGGGAGCTAAGGGTAGAGAACTTAGAAGGAGGAAGTAGTAACACACGAGAGAGTCGAAACCAGTCCAGAACAAAGCGCGCAGTTCAGTGGATGAATCAGTTAGAACAAGAAGTGAAAAAACGAAAGATACTGTTGAGTCATTGTTGAAAAATAAGGAAGAGGAGAAGGAAGTTAGGAGACCAGTGAGGTCATTGATAAAGCCTAGAGATATACGAATGCTGAATCTCAGTGATTTACAGGGAATCGAAGCCGAGGGAAGGTTGACAGTTTTCCTTTCCCAAGTAGAAAGTTGTTCAAGATTGGAGGAGAGAAGAGGACCTTATGACAAGAGTGGATCCACCGTTAGCACTATACGTGTAGGACAAGAATGGCCCTACAGGTGCNGGGGAATTTGTTGGAAGGAAGGGGCTCCTCACCCAACAGCTCCAGGGGTAGCAGGGAAGTATACGCTTCGGTTGCCTAGTGTGTGGTGGCAGCCGCGGGACCGATGCGGTGCCCACCAGGCAACCTCCGCTTGGCCGTAGCCAACGCATGACCAGCCGATTGATCCAGCGGGGCCACACTGGACCTCCCGTCTTACCCCAACCCCCCTACCAAAGGAGCGTGTTGCCCACCGAAGGGAACTACAACCCGCCCCGCGGTGGACTCAACTCCCAGATAGAGGGGCGCGTGGGGAATATACGGGATGCCACGCACAGCAAACACGTGGAGAGCGGAGCGTGAAGTTTAAAAGGAAGAAGAAGCGTGAGACGGAAGAGAAGGGTCTCACCGGGCCTAGAATCGCCCTAAGAAAGGAAAGAAAGGGGGAGGAAGCATAAAGGCGACTTCACCGGAAGGCTCCACCTCCCAGTGACGAAGGGGGAGCGCTTGGTCCACGAGGCCGACGGCCACCGAACCCAACAATGGCAGGCAGGCCGCCAGAGTAGGTGGCGCCGTCGACCACGCTTCAAGCCCCGCCACCACGACAAGGTGACTCCCCACAGCGGGGACAAGAAGGAGAAAGAACGAAAGAAACTGTTGAGTCATTGTTGAAAAATAAGGAAGAGGAGAAGGAAGTCAGGAGACCAGTGAGGTCATTGATAAAGCCTAGAGATATACGAATGCTGAACCTCAGTGATTTACAGGGAATCGAAGCCGAGGGAAGGTTGACAGTTTTCCTTTCCCAAGTAGAAAGTTGTTCAGAGGATTTGGAGGAGAGAAAGAGGATCCTTATGACAAGAGTGGACCCACCGTTAGCACTATACGTACAAAATACCGTCAGTGTGTACAAATTTAGATCATGGGACACCCTAACTTATTGGTTATGCGAAGAACTAACAGACAATAATGTCGACAGAATCCTTAACAGCATTTCGGAGGTCAAGTATGATTGGCTGAAAGATCCCCAAGATTTCGCAACTAAACTCAAATGCAAATACGCCATACTGGAAGCAAAGTCAAAATATCCAGAAGTTCCCCGTAGGGATAAGATCATAAAAACAAAACTGTTGAGAGGATTACCAAGCCACAGTAAGGAGAAATTTGAGTTTTACATGGATGAACAATTCCCACTGAGAAAATTCATAGAGAAAGTGGAGATTGAGAGGGCCATCGCCATAGAAAGAGACACAAATAGAATGTGTGCGGTAAGCCAGACTCGGCAGCTGCCAGAGATAACACCCGCTCCCCAGAGTATTCCTCCTAATAAACAAGAACTGTCAGCCAGTCAGACAGAAATAAGAGAGCTGCGAGCACAGATGGAAGGAATGGGGAGGACATTACAAGCCTTGAGAGTAATTAACAACCAGAAGCCACCCAGTTTAGATTGGAGAAGGGATTCCCAGGCGTTTTGTCCCTATTGTAGAATGAACAACCACACAGCCGCAGACTGTAGAAGGAAGCCAGGTAGCAACGCTTGTTTCGATTGCTGGAGAGTAGGATGTAGGAGAGGTAGTCCAAATTGTCCGGGGAGGAAAGGATCCTCCCGGTGACTAGTTAAACATCGATCCCCAATAATCCCCTTAGCCATTAATGACCACGTCACGGAAGTTTTAGTAGACACAGGAAGCGAATATTCACTTATAAAGAAGAGCGCAGCTTTAGACTTACAACTTAAAATAAGAACCCACAGTAACATCCCTAATTTGACCAGCATAACTGGCAAGGAGTTGAGAATATTAGGTCAAGTAAGAGTAAAAATACCCCTAGGAACAGATAGAACAATAGAAGTGTCAATGTTAGTAGTTCCAGACCAGTATTTATCCACCCAAGTCCTGATAGGGATGAATATAATAGGACTAGAAGAAATTACTATAATTTACAAACAAAATAAAATCATGTGGGCTAACCTAACTTACCCCTTGAATTTTGTTGAACACCGATACGGCACCATAAGAGCAGTTAAGAGCGAGGAGTGCAAAGATGAAGAGCATAAATCAAGCTGTCATATAAGAATACAGCAAAGTGTGACCATAAGACCAGAAAGAACTCAATGGTTAGAGTTACCAGTGGAAGAGATAGAGGGAACCATTCTCTTGGTGGAAACTAGGAAAAGACAAGTGCAACATATAGCACCGATGTGTGTCCAGGTTACTAAAGAAAGAACTATCTTTCTACCAATAATTAATAACAGTAATGGGCAGCTGAAGTTACGTTCTGGTACAATTTTAGCTAAGTATAGAGTAGTAAACTCAGAAGAAATTCAAGACCAGCAAGTTACGGCAGGACCACGTTGTCTCACCACTAGGATGAGTAACGCAATGTTACCCGATAGTGATGGTAGCGAGGGTAATGGTACTCGACCGGAACGAATACAGGCAATTCTAGAAAAAGGAGACTGGAAACACTTAAGTGAACAGGAGAGACACCATCTTTTCGCCTTGATAAAAGAGCACCATGAACTATTTATCTTAGATGCAGGAGAACTAGGCACCATGAAAACTGAACCCGCTCATATTCAGGTGTTAGATCCAAAACCGTGTAGAGGAGTTACATATAAGGCGTATTTTGTCCATGCCCTTGGAAATAAAATTTTACTTATTTAAGCTCCGCCCACTTATTTTTTACTCTTTTGCGTGCATAGAAAACTGAGCAGATACACTCCGGCAGCGATATTTTACTCTTTTCCTGTAAAGTTTTACAGTCGTGGGTGTGAGTGGTGGTTTCAAGAGCCTGGCCAATCAGATCGCGCGCATGAGAAAATCTTATCAAAACTCCTCCCGTAAATGTTTCTCTTTTCCTTTAATTCTCATCCAATTCAACATTCATTACATGCGCACGACATGCAAAGGATACTGTATTTAATTAAGAGTAGGTAAAGAGTAGTAAGGAGTAGAATAGGTGACTCTTAACAGGTAAGAAGTCACAAATATTAAAATTCTCCAGCGACGTCTGGGAACAATTTTCCCAATCCCTCGAATTTTTCAATGTGTCCGAATCTTCGTTGATGCTTGCTGGCTTAGCACCAAAACTGGTGTATTATTGCTATAGTATAGTCAAATACTTAAATATATTCATGAGTGATATTACATTTGCAATAGAAATGTATAAATTTGGTATATATGTTATATCACACAAAAAGAAAGCCTTTTAGAGAACCTATCGCAGGGCACGAATACGAACATTTCATCAGTCTGATTCAGCGCCAACACGGTAGGAAGGTCTGTGTGTGTAACCCACGGGCCACCACACACCCACCACCACCCAGGCACCCGCCCGCCCACCACCACCCACCCACCCACCACCCTTCCACCACACACCCATCACACACCCACCCACCACACGCCCATCACCCATCCGCCCACCACACACCCACCCACCACACACCCACCCACCACACGCCCATCACCCATCCGCCCACCACACACCCACCCACCACACATCCGCCCACCACACGCCCATCACCCATCCGCCCACAACACACCCACCCACCACACGCCCATCATACATCCGCCCACCACACACCCACCCACCACACGCCCATCACACATCCGCCCACCACACACCCACCCACCAACACACGCCCATCACCCATCCGCCCACCACACACCCACCCACCACACGCCCATCATACATCCGCCCACCACACACCCACCCACCACACGTCCATCACACACCCGCCCACCACACACCCGCCCATGGATGTTAAACGGGGGAGATGCACTGGAGGATGAATCACAACCAGCATTCATCTAGGTTTAGGCAAAGAATAATTGGTGAAACGTAGATGTAGGTACACGTATCCTACATACGTACAGGTCCATGAAAGCATTAAACATCCTCGACGCACATCGTGAAATGGCTGTGTAGCAAATAGATATTCAAATAACAGTTTCATAGCGCCCTAAACATTTCAGTTTAATATCAAGTCCATCTATAGAGTTAGAAAACAATGCTAGGCCATTCTAAGAGCTCAAAACAATTAGATATCGATGTGTAATACAAACAATCTCGCTACTACTCTTTGCTGTGCCTTCAATAATGTCAACCTTAACGATATTCCTTGAGCCTCTGTAAGAGGTAATGAAGTGTACGACACTTTTACTCTCGGCAACATCAAAAAAGAGCTTTGGCAGCGCTACAATCGTATTTTGTGATGGCAAGCAGGGCGGAGCTTAAATAAGTATAATTTTACTCCGGAAGGACACTACAAAATACGCCTATAGGTATCCGGAGAAAGCTAAAGAACTAATAGCTAAAATGTTGAGAGAAATGGAAGAGAAGGACATAATAGAAAATTCCACAGCTGCGTGGTTAAGTCCTATAGTACTGGTTAACAAGCCGAATGGGGAAAAAAGGAACACTTAGCCACTGATATACACCCCCTACCTAAATTGGAAGAGTTAGTAGAATCGGTAGCGGGCTATAAATACTATGCCACCCTAGATATGAAAGATGCATATTATCAAGTATTGTTAGATGAAAGTAGTAAAGATCTAACAACTTTCAGTGAAGGAATATCCTTGTACAGATTCAAAAGACTTCCCTTTGGATTGAATTGCAGTGCGGCAATTTTCTCTCGCAAATTAGCCCAGATCCTAACTCCTTTACTGAAAGAGAATTGGCTTAAAAATTATCTGGATGACATAATCCTGATGGCACCCAGTTACGAGTAATTATTGGAAAGGATCGATAGGTTATTTGGACATCTGACTAAATTTGGAGTCAAATTAAATCTGACCAAATGTAAAATAGGGCAAAAAAGAAGTTAGTTTTCTGGGACACGTAGTGAACAAGGAAGGTTACCAACCCAACCCAGACAATATGGAAGCCGTAGAGAAAATGAAACCCCCACTAATATCAAGGAAACCAGAAGATTTCTGGGAATGGTAGGTTTCTATAGGAAGTACATGGAAGGATTCGCTAAGATAGCGGTGCCGATCACTAATTTGGCTAAGAAAGATAACCCATTCGAATGGTCAGAGGAAAGCTAGAAAGCATTTCAGATACTAAAAGATAAACTGACTAGTGCTCCCATCTTAACTAAGGCCAATATCAATAAACCTTTTGTGTTGGATACCGATGCTAGCCAAACTCATGTAGGAGCAGTAGGCTACTGATGCAGTATAATGAACAGGGTAAAGCCCAGGTAATCTCTTGTTTTTCTAAAAAATTGAAACCAGTTGAAACGCGATACTCAGCAACAGATAGGGAAGCCCTAGGGATAGTTTTAGCTTGCAGACAGTTTCATCATTTCCTGTGGGGAACCAAGGTGATCATCAGAACAGATCACCAACCGTTAGTGTCAGTCTTTAAAAAACGAACCAAGTCACCTAGGATGAACAGGTGGATCCTAGAAATGAGAGACTATAGGTATCAAATAGAATATAAAGCAGGGAAAAAGAACACTGTAGCAGACCAGCTTAGTAGACCAGTAAGAATCATTCGATGTCAAGTAGAAGAGAGATGGTTAGGAAGAACTAAAGAAGAAGTAAAGGAAATGCAACGAGAGGACCGCAGATGGAGAGAAATGATAGAGTATCTAGAAGGAGGCAGAATACCCAGATCTAAATACCCCACAAGTACTTTAGATCAATTTGTAATAGAAGGAGTTTTATATTTAACTAAACAGCAGTTAGATAACAGTATACACTACTAAAGGCCTCTTCCATTTGCGACATTTCAAGAACCAGTTCACGGAACCCAAGAGTTCAGGCGTTCCATTTGCGCACGAAAACCTGGGTCCGAGGCAAAGCGCGTAGTGACTCAACAAAACCCGTGAACTTTCTCTACTCACATTGAGAGGTGGGTAGCTTGGGTAGAGTTTTCAATTCATAACAAACAATGGTCACCTTGGGCCCTATTTCTCTTATCGTGAAGGGTTTTCCGCATGCACGAGTCGGGGAGGATGTCAGACGGCATAAAAGAGGCATACATGGCTGGTGGAAGCCATGCGTTCCCGCGATCTTAAACTTGATATGATCCCTTCACATAGCAGCTAGCTGAGTTATATCTCTCGTTATCTCTCTCTCTCTCGTTATCTCTCTCTCTCGCTATCTCTCTCTCTTGTTATCTCGTTATCTCTCTCTCGTTATCTCTCTCTCTCGTTATCTCGATCTCTCTCGTTATCTCTCTCTCGTTATCTCTCTCTCTCTCTCTCTCTCTCTTCTCTCTCTCTCTCTCTCTCTCTCTCTCTCTCTCTCTCTCTCTCTCTCTCTCTCTCTCTTCTCTCTCTCTCTCTCTCTCTCTCTCTCTCTCGTTATCTCTCTCTCGTTATCTCTCTCGTTATCTCTCTCTCTCTCTCTCTCTCTCTCTCTCTCTCTTCTCTCTCTCGTTATCTCTTTATTTTTTTTTTATTTTTTTTTTTTTATTTATACCGAGTTACAAATAAACACATCATTACAGAGTAAGTTACTATTTACATTACATAAATAATTGTAACATTTACAAGCTAAAGGAGACATAATAAGTGTTCCCTATCTAAAAGCCTAACTCGTGTTAATTTTGATTTAATTTTAATTTTGATCTCCTTGCATTCACCTCGGCAGCCACGCGTTCACAAGTTCCTTGAACTCTTGCACAGTTGTACCGTCATGGCGTGGCTGCGAGGCAAGGAGAGCATTCCACCAGCCAACGTAGACACAGACGAACTGACGCTGGTGGTGCCAAGTACGACATCGGGGCTGTAGTAGCTCTGCGGGGGCTAGAGCAACGGCCCTTGTAGTAACCTGAGCCCGCCGTAGGGGCTGCCGGAGTGTGTGCAGGTGAGGCACCCGCTGCTGATGCACCTTGTACATCACGGTGAGGCCCGCTACGTCTCGGCGGTGCTGAAGGCTGTGAAGTCGTGGTTCCTGCCCGGCACCGCTGTCCCTGATGAGCCTCATCGCGCGACCCTGTACCTTGTCAAGGAGGGCCAGGTGCTTGTTGGCCGCGCCGCCCCACCCGAGGCAAGCGTATTCCATAGAGGAGCGGACCTGCGCCTTGTAGAGGACTTCCAACCCCTTGCTGTCAAGGAGCCATGACATCCTCCTCAGGGATGCCAGCCTCCTCGAAGACTCTCTGGCGAGCCGCTCAATGTGGGCTTTGAAGGTCAGCCTGCAGTCGTAGGTGACCCCCAGCACCTCCACCTCGTCCTGGGGCTCCAGCGTCTTCCCATCGCAGATAAGGCGCAGGGCTACGCTCGACCTGGAGACATGGAGCAGCTGTGTTTTATGAGGAGCGAATTTTACTTGCCACTTGTTGCCCCAGGCCACGATGCGGCTCAGCGTCGTGTTCATCTGGGCAGCAGTGGCAGTCTCCTCCCCTGGGCCGTAGCTCTGTGTCAGGGTGAGATCATCGGCATAGGCCCTTGAGCTGGGGATTAAATTCAGGAGCTCATTAATATAAATATTCCAGAGCAGGGGGCCGAGGCAGCTTCCCTGGGGGACACCTGCTCTGATGGGCTGCAACTCAGACTCCTGCCCATTAACTACCACCTTTAGTTGCCTCGCTCTCAGGTAGTCGCTGAAGAGTTGAAGGAGCGGCCCGTCCACACCTGCAGCGCGTAGCTTTGTGATGAGGGCTGCGTGCCACACCCTGTCGAAAGCCCCCTCAATGTCGAGAGCCACGACAGCAGTGGTCTTACCTTGGTCCAGGGCTGCACTCCATTCCGTGGATAACAGCAGATGCAGGTCTGCAGCTGACCTGCCCGGCCTGAATCCAAACTGATTAGTGTTGAGCAGGTGGTGCCTTTCAAGGTGCTCAGTGACTCTCGAAGCCACAATAGTTTCCAGAACCTTACTGAGCACCGGCAGCAGGGACACGGGACGGTAGTTTTTGGCCTCAGTCTTTGCATTTTTCTTATGTACCGGGACCACACTACCAATCTTCCATGCTTGTGGCCACCTGCTGGTTCGTAAGCAGTGGTTGAAAAGTGTGGCAAGTGGACGCGCCAGCTCCTCGGCACACTGGCGGAGGAGACGGGGACTGACGTTATCCGGCCCCACTGCTTTCTGCACGTCCAGATTTAACAGCAACGCTTTCACTTCAGCCGCACTCGTCACCACTCTCACTAGTTTATTACTGACTATTTCTGGCAGTGTGGGAGGCGTTTTCCCAGGGTCAGAGACGCACATCTTTTCTGTGAAGTGCATGGCCAGGAGATTCGCCTTATCACGGGCAGTCTGAGCCACGCTGCCGTCCCCGCGGACGAGGGGAGGGACAGTGTTTCCCCGCGACTTACCCTGTTGCTCCTTGACAAGGCTCCACCAACGCTTAGACCCGACCTGACCACGCTTCAGTTGACCCCTTAGGTTCACTTTCCACTGCTCAGAGGCCCACTCCTGGGTGGTCCTCATTCGCTTTGCCGCCTCTCTGTGCGTGTGTCTGTTCCGGGCCGTTGGGTGCCTCTTGAAGGCAAGCCAGGCGCGGTATTTGGCGTCAGAGGCTGCGCGGCACTCAGGTCCAAACCAAGGCTGATCAGATGCCTTGGTTTTGTGCACGGAGTTCGGCACCCAGCGAACCTGTTGGGCATGGAGCAGCTCGGTGAGCCGCCCCACCTGCTGGTCGATGTCGCCGTGCAGCACGTCCTCCCAGTCCGTCCTACACAGGGTGGACCTCAGAGCTCCCCAGTTGGCAGCCTCCCACTTCCAGAGCGTGCGGGAATGTATCTCCTCACGTGGTCTCTTGAAGTGGATCTTTGTAAGGACAGCCACGTGGTCTGAGGTGCCCACAAAGTCAAGAGGAAAACACTGGACAGTGTGGGGGGGAAGATCCGTCACCACAGGGTCAAGGGACGACCCAGAGCTGTGGGTGGGGAACGACACGTAATTGTGCAGATCGTACACAACTAACAGCGTGTTGAAGGCGTCACGCACTACATTCTGGTTTAGGTCACCAATGATGATTAGATTTTCGCACTGGTTAGCTGTCATCATAGTGTCAATGTTCACTGTCAGGAAGTCCAGTAGCACTGTGCCCTGCGAGGGGGGACGATAACACCCAACGCATAGCAAACCTTTCCCATTACTATCTATTATCTTTAGTGCTAGTAACTCAAGGTCCCTGGGCACGGGCACGGAGGGCTCAACCACCTGTACGTTGAGAGTTTCCTTGTAACAGAAGGCCACACCCCCGCCTTGAGTTGAGCGATCCTTCCTTAACCATACCGAATATCCCTGCACGCGGGCATAAGACTCAGGCACTTTATCATCCAGGAAGGTTTCGCACACAAACACTATGTCGGCCCGGTTCTTAATAATAACACTGTGAGTGAGCTCACCAACATTGGTGTGGAACCCTCTCAGATTAGCCGAAATAATTCTCACCTCACTGTTGTCGGGTTTGTAGCATCGCCGAGGGGTGCTGCGGCGCGGCTCCATAGTGGAGGGCGTGGGCAGGTAAGGTGAAGGGCCAGGTGGGATAGGGGACTGGGGCCCCGTGTGGGGCCGTCAGTACAGGCCCGGCTGATCTCTGGAGAGAGGCAGGCTGCTGAAGTTGCCAAGTGACGCTTCTCAGGGCGATTAGAGTCTCCTGGCCACTCTGCCTCACCGCCTGCACCAGTTCCTGCTGTCTCTGATCAGCAATTTTGATTCTGCAGTTTTGGGAGGAGTGAAAACGGCCTTGGCAATAGTCACAAGTATTCCTTGGGCACTGGTCTCGAGTGTGGCCTGAGCGTTTGCACTGAGGACACCTGGACTGTTGCTGCCTGGGTTGGGCTGTGGCTCGTGGCTGAGTCACCGCCTCCTGGCGTGACTGCTGTCTTGGCCTGGCCGCTGCTTCTCCCCCAGATGCGCTGTTTCTTCTTGCTGCTGGTCTCCTCCTTCTCTCTGGCTGTTGGGGCTGTCTGTCTGTTTCCTGGGTGGCCTGCTGAGGGCAGTGTTCCCTTCTAGTCTCACTCTCCGCAGTGGGACTATTAGCAGAGCTTTCACCACGTGACAGAGTTTGCCCCCGCTCCTCAGCAGTTGCTTCTGGCGCCTGAGGTGAGGGAGGGTTGATGGGAGGCGGAGGAGGGGGATTAATAATACTCTCGGTAGGTGTGTTGCCACCGTCCTCCCGGGGGTGGAGAGGAGGGATAGCGGGCACAACCTCACCGTCAATTCTGTCAGGTCTGGCTGTACACGCTACTGACCTCTGCTGCTTTTCCTCGCTGGCGTGGGTGGCCAGGAGAGTGTCTACGATAGACAGCGCCTCCACCAGCACCCGCCGCTTGTCTGCGAGGTCCTCTGTAACAGACCTGTAGTTGTTCAGGTTGCTCTTTGTAGAGGTCAGGTCCCGTCGGAGATTTATGACAAGCTGCACCAACTCCTCCTTCCGTAGGTCGTTGAGGTCGTCCTCGGGTTCCTCCTCGGCAGGATCCGTGGAGGGTGGAGGGGCAGGGGTTGCCTGTGAGTTCCGGATGAGAGGTGTGACAGGGTCGTTGATCCGTAACAGGGCTCGTATCTGCCCTGTGTTGCCGCAACTATACTCTACCGCCTCGCCCAGACATCCAACGTGGCAGACGTTGGTACAGCCTTCCTTGGTGCACGGCTTAACTATCTGTTGAGTCTCTGTCCGGCCACAGACAGCACACCAAGAAACAGGTCTGTATCCGCTGATGCCGCTGGGTCTCTCAATAACGAACTCACAACATTCAGACACCATGTCTGCTGCTGTTGGCCAGAGAGAGAGGTGCGGCTCTGGGGAGGTGATGGGTAGGGAAGGACAGAGTGGGAAAGTTCAAGGTCACCGTGCTGGGTTTTAGGCTTGTCCACTCAGGTCACGGGCCTCACACACGCGCAGCTACACGTGGCCTTCTCATTCACAACACCACAATAATTTTGAAGATTACGGGCACAGGTTACGCACTTCTTTCTCACACTATGTCTGAATGCGTTAACTTTACCTTGTTCTAAGCGGTGGTGTAACCTAGATGTCTGTATACGATGTGAGGTGGCCAGGAAACACAAAAAACACGGAGCTCCTTCAACACACTTCCTTCCCCTCCGCTACTCTCTCTCTCTCTCTCTCTCTCGGTATCTCTCTCATCTCTCTCTCTCTCTCTCTCTCCTCTCTCTCTCTCTCTCTCTCATCTCTCTCTCTCTCTCTCTCTTCTCTCTCTCTCTCTCTCTCTCTCTCTCTCTTAAATTGCCTCGCCAGCTGAGTATGTTTGTACACAAAAAACGGGGTTTTTGCGTTCCATTTGTGACACGCGAATCCAACCCTGAACCCAGAACCTAACCCTGAACTGAAAGAACTGGTTCATGCAACTTGGGCACAAATGGAAGAGGCCTTTATTAGTCTTGCCTAGTGAACTGAAGCAAGCGGACTTGGAATTAATTCATAATAAGGAATCAGGTCATCTAGGGCAAAGGAAATCAATAAGTAGAGCAGAAGGCTATTTTTATTGGCCCAACCTGAAAACAGATGTGAGAGAATATGTGAGGAACTGTCTAACATGTCAACAGCATAAGGGTAGTCGTGGACTCCAACAACAATGGCAAGAATTACCATCAGTAAGTAAATCTCTAGAGAGGATAAGCATAGACATAACCGACATGGGAATGGGCGCCCACGGATACCGCTATGTATTAACTATAATAGATCATTATAGTAGGTTTACGGTGTTTTATAAATTAAGAACTAGAATGACTGAGGAAGTATGTAAGAATTTTAAGGAATTTATTAGTGTATTTGGAGCACCACATACATTATTGTTAGATAATGCTAAGGAGTTCACGTCACAGCAATTTAAGGAGTTGTGTGGTTCATGTGAAATACAGTTAGGATACACCACGCCTTACCATCCACAAGGTAATAGTATTTCTGAAAGGATGCACCGAACAATGAAAGCTATTCTCTCAAACTTATGCAAGGGTTATCCCAATAGATGGCCCAGCTATCTCTTAGAAACCCAAAGAGTGTTGAATAGTGCAGTGCATGAAACAATGGGTACCCAACCTTTCTTTGCTTTCTTTTCCCGATACGCTCCAAGGTTGATTAGTGTGAAGTTACCACAAATTGACTCAGAGGAGGAAACAACAGTGGCACACGAAATCATCAAAAGAACAAATTTGGAGAGAAGTAGAAAATGGCGGGAGAAAGCTAATGTGAAAAGGAAAAATGAAAGGTTGGAAAAAGACAAATTGGCGTGGGTGAAAAGAGAACGTTTTGAGACGGGCACCAACAGAAAACTTTCAGTTAAGTGGTTGGGACCATACAAAGTAGTGGAAGTATTGAGAGATGGAGGTTCATATGTATTAGAAAATATATTTGACGGCAAACATGTACAGCGCGCGGCCGAGCAAATTAAACAATATATAGGACAAGATGGCTGGCTGTTGGAACCAGCAGAAATAATAATAGTTGAGGAAGAACTTGAACTACCTCCACCTAGAGAGAGGAGACCAGTAAGGAGATACGTAGAAGAATGTTAATGACAGATGGTAAAAGCCACCTCTAGGGAAAGAGGTATTTTGATGAAGGTCCCATAGAAAGACTTGTAGAGGTTAGAAAATTTGCTTTAGAGGGTGTACATAGATTGCACTAAACACTAAACCCGCAAAGGATGTCGTTAGACCCGAGGATGTGCTTGGCTCTGAGCTTTGCTCGTTGGGTGATAGACGCAGGAGTATGTATGCCTCGCAAAGGAGGTGAGCCTTATCCCAAGTTACTGAGGGTATGGAGTAAATCCGGTCGTGATTCCTCCCTACGCGCCTATGCCTAGGTTAAGTGGGGTAAAAGAATAACCATTACAGACTAGGGGGATGAGTCCAGTCGCGACCCCACATGGCTCCGGCCTAGACACATAAGAGAGGAAGTGAGAAGTTTCTCATTTCAAGGGAGTAAAGTCATTACATTAATTATGTATTCCCCAAACTGGTTAAATCTGCTCTTGGTGGGGGGAGGTGATAAAGTTAAGAATGCCTTACTATTCAATTATTGTGTTTTTGTAAAGTTCATTGGAAGAGTTGTATTGTCCAGTTTAAGTATATATTGTTGGTGGGTGGTTAGAAAACTCTAGGTGAATGTAAAAGAAGAGGAGTCATGATTTGGTGTTGTGTGTGTTTTTTTTTTTTTTTTTAATACTTAGTTAGATATCTGGTAGGATGCGTGATGAAGGACTGAGGAACAAGGACATTTTTTATGGGGGGGGGGAAGAAGCCATGTAACGCGGAAAAACGGGTTAAAACTTTTGACTCATGACTGACGAAGAGTTTACGTTGAATGGGAGGGGGTAAAGTAATATATAAATGTCAAGTAATGAAGTGAGTAATTTTCCTCCACTCCTCAGTTCTGAATCGCTATATAAAAATATATTGTGATATGTTTTTATACCGGCGGTAGCTGGCAACGTCAGCTGGCTAGGCGAGGAGGAAGAGAGACGCCATATTAGTTGGCTGTAGCGGTCCACGTGTCACAGTGTCGAGTCGGACAGGGGAGGTGTGGTTTTCGCCCTTGGATAAGGGTCCAAGGTAGCTGTGGAAAGACGGCTGGATAAACGGCTTGGATAAGGGTCCAAGGTAGCTATGAAAAGACGGCTGGATGAGCTGGGGGGAACACCTGTGAACGCCTCTGTGTGAATGTAGCCCCCCCCCCCCCCCTTTTATAGGTTTCTTCCTTTGACGTTAATTAAGAGGGCTCCACAATTCTGGTTATTATGCTGCCACCACCCACAATAAGTGGGAAAAAAAAGGTTATAAGATTGAGAGAATATGTTAGAACTAATGGGTGTAAAAGATAACAACTCGTTATCTTTATCTTAGTATATTGTCTGCTTACTGATTCACCAGTAATTACTTCCCAACTCCTTCCTAACCTAAATCATTAACGTATCTCTCCACTTAATAATATGCTTAATGCTAACCACATCGACACGACGCGAGTGAGCTCGTGCTCACGAACGTAATCATATGTACCTATACTCTCTAATCCTAAATCATTAACGTATCTCTCCTTACTGTAATAATATGCTTAATGCTAACCCATAGACCACTGTATACCTGGACTGTTCACGCGACAATGTTTTGAATTGCGGGGCTGCATAGGGGCCTGCGGGGCGCCCGACAAAGAGATATAGTGGTCTATGGACTATCATATAGACTGGTTTATCAGTATATATGGTATACTGTAATCTTCGTAAATGTTTGTTCTATAATATTATCAAATAAAAAACAGTAAAACACGCTAAAGAAATGGCATTACGAGACTATGAAGAAATATGCATGAACTTAATATTCACTTAACTCTTCGCCATTTAAAACTTTGCGAGTCAACTTTTATCATGAAGGGTATCAATAGAAGCGCAAATATAGTTAGCTTTCCATTGATGTATTTCGTTATCTGATAAATTAATTAGAACCATGCATAAATTAGCGTTAAATAAATAAATAAAATCATCAATCGGGTAATTTTCCCGATTGATGATGTTATTTATTTACTTATATATTTAGTTTTCTGATAAATGAATTAGTACCATGTATAAATTAGCGTTAACTAAATAAATAGAATCATCAATCGGGTAATTTTCCCGATTGATGAGGTGCATAGTTCTAATTAATTTATCAGATAACGAAATATAGCAATGGAAAGCTAATAAAATTGCGCTTCTATTGATACCCTTCATGATAAAAGTTGACTCGCAAAGTTTTAAATGGCGAAGAGTTGAAGTGAATATTAAGTTCATGCATATTTCTTCATAGTCTCGTAATGGCATTTCTTTAGCGTGTTTTACTGTTTTTTATTTGATAATATTATAGAACAAACATTTACGAAGATTACAGTATTATCATATATACTGATAAACCAGTCTATATGATCCGTATATATATATATATATATGAATCCGAGCGGCCCTCAGACTTCAGGCCCTTGCGCGACAGGCCGACATTCCGTGCGCAGTCCAGGTATACAGTGGTCTATGGCTAACCAAATCGACACGACGCGAGTATTAGCTCGTGCTCACGAACGTAATCATATGTACACTTTCTAATCCTAAATCATTAACTAAAGTTCCCGTCACTGATTTGCTGAGTCAAGTATCAATGTCCACACACTCCAGCTATAAGACTAATCCTTAGCTGTAATCCTGGTGGTCACACAGAGGCATTCACAGGTGTTCTCCCCAGCTCATCCAGCCTTCTCATCCAGCCGTCTTTTCACAGCTACCTTGGACCCTTATCCAAGCCGTTCATCCAGCCGTCTTTCCACAGCTACCTTGGACCCTTATCCAAGGGTGAAAACCACACCTCCCCTGCACGACTCAACACTGTGACACGTGGACAGCTACAGCCAACTAATATGGCGTCTCTCTTCCTCCTCGCCTAGCCAGCTGACGTTGCCAGCTACCGCCGGTATAAAAATATATCACAATATATTTTTATATAGTGATTCAGAACTGAGGAGTGGAGGAAAATTACTCACTTCATTACTTGACATTTATATATTACTTTACCCCCTCCCATTCAACGTAAACTCTTCGTCAGTCATGAGTCAAAAGTTTTAACCCATTTTTCCGCGTTACATGGCTTCTTCCCCACCAAAAAATAAATTCCTTGTTCCTGTGTGGCCAGTGTGCACGTTAACGACGAAACCGACGACTTTTCCGTGCTGTGGGTTCCGTCGTTGGACTAACGACCAAAAAAAGGTCTTTAAGTGTTTTGTGGCTTCTGGCCCATGGCCAGAAGCCACAAAACACTTAAGCCCGGTTCCCACCATCCCGCTTGTATGACCGCCATACAACAACAATGACGTCACCATCATCACCGCTTGAGTGGTATTTGTGGTAACTGGGCACAGTTGGCAACTCCACTCGAGCGGACACCGCCGAGCGGGAGAGATGACTTGAATTTAACTTTGTACGGCGGCCGTACAGCGGTATGGCGGTGCGGTAGACTTTGTTGTGACGTCATTGTGACGTTATTGTTGTTGTAGGGCGGCCGTACAAGCGGGATAGTGGGAACCGGGCTTTAAAGACCTTTTTTTGATCGTTAGTCCAACGACGGAACCCACAGCGCGGAAAAGTCGTAGGTTTCGTCGTTAACGTGCACACTGGCCAACGACTGCTCAAGACCGGTATTAGCAGAGGTCGGAAGTCTCCAGGCATGCTCATTGTTGCTTGGTATGCTATGAAATATCTTTTTTATAGGTGAATGTAGACATATATGATTGCATTTGGATGGATATTATTCATATATATGAGTAAAGAGATGAAATACAAGCAAGGGACTCATCCACGTCTGGCAGCGCGGCCTTCGGCAGCAGCAGCAGCAGCATGATGAAGCCCGTGAGGTGGATATCAACACAAACTTCACCAAGGGAGATAGATGTCTTTGGTAATATTTAGTAGGGGAGCGAAAACCCTTGAGGAATCCTATGATCCCTAGTGATAACCTATGGTGCTATCACAGGCGTGGGAGCTGACTGTCTTCTTCAGGAAGGCACAGATGAGGCGGATAACTGCGGGTTTTTACTCAAAACTTTTGAGTGTGGCGGCTGAAGCCGCCAGCTCCTCCGCCACTGTAGGTTTGGGCAGAATTAAACGTCTTATTACTCGTTATTATATAACTTAGTGATTATGGTGAGATGTTATATATACTTGTCATTATCTAAATCAATGTAGCACCGTGTGTCACCTTAAATAAGGGTGATTTAAAGATGTTATGATGAGGTGACTGATGGCGGGGCAGAGTGACGGAGAGGCCTTGCCACGGGGCCTCCCCATATCACAAATATTCACTATTTCATCCCACACACACACCTTCTACCACCAAAACACTAGCAACACAGTCTCCTTACTTATACATCTTACTATCTGATACATTAAAACTCCTTAAAACGCAAGCATTCCGAATAAAACGAGAATTAGTTTGAGATGACGGGGACAGAAGGCGGGGAGAGGCAGTCTGGCATGCCATTCTTGCCCGGAAATATGTCTCGCTGACTTGTGATTGGTCGAGAAGTTTTAAAAACTGTTTTTCATTGGCTGGTGACTGATGATGATCTTGATGACGTCATTACTCGTCTTAGCCAGTCAGCGCCTTCCGACGCGTTAACGACCGACCGAGAGAGGCTTTGTAGCTTTCGTCGTAAGGAAAAGAAGTTCGGAGAGATGGTCGTTGCTGGCGCTACTACCTTTGTTGCTGGGTTCCCGCCCATAGCAGCGCGCCAGAGGTACGATGTTTACTTTTCATTTCATCCCGCCGCGCGGAGAGGCAACAGCTTGCTCCCGGCTCCTGCCTCACCCGATGGCCGGAGTCGCATAGAACTCGAGCACCTTATCTCACCCCCCCCCCCCCCCTCCGCCTTTCCTTACTTATTTATCACAAAGTATACTGGTTTATAAGCTATTAACCAGGACGTGTGCGGTACTGTGGTTGCTGGAGGTAGCTACTGGAGAGACAGGAGAGAAGAGATTGCCGTATAAAGGCCCTGTCACGCGATGCCTTTTCACCAGGGCGGTGATCAGCGAGGTTGGTACTAGGGTTATGACTCGGAATAAAAGAATTTGCCTGCTATGAAATTTAATGAACATTTTAGTGCACATAACAAAAAACTTAGTGATTCCGTTCAATTTTAAAAATATGTCCCCCACACAAGCTTAGAAATCTTTGAAATTTTATAATAGCAATAATGGGATTTTACATTGCACAAACTGTTGGTAGCAACAAACTTTAGATCTAAATACTTGTCTTTTTTGCATTTTTCACCCAGCTCTTCCATCACCTTCACAGCCCTGTCGGCAATCATATTCCAGCGAGGTACATCAAGCACTGATGGTGCCCTGCTCCAGTGAGTTTTCAAGCCCTTCAGGGCACTGGCACATCCCAACTTTGTAATGCCGAGGAGGAGGTTGTCATACGTTGTTCTCCTTGAATTTTTGAGCACTGAACCAGGCTTCTTGCCACTTTTCAGCGATGAAGCATGCTGGAAGCTCCAAAACACTGCGCCATGCCATGATGGCAGTAGAAAATATGCAATGAGGGTATAATTAGCCCTCGAGTTCCATCGGGCACTGTGTAGCGAAGGCAGCTTCCTCAACTTGATGACCGGGAACGCAGAGTGCTTCTTACAATGCTGGAATGCCTTGCAGAGTTCATACAAGAACTTGAAGTCGTCCCTCCAGCCGGGGTTCTCGTCCACATCCATTTTTGTTTCTGCCTTGTACTCACTTTGTAGTTCTTCGTAGTTTTCCAACAGTTCATCGATGAACTTGTAGTTCAGACTCGGTTTGGTCGTCGTTTTAGAAACGTAGAAGTCCAGAACGTGTTTCAATACTCTGTCCAATATGTGATGCTGACATCCAATGTATTGAGGCATCTCTAAACCTTTTCCAACCATCGCTCTCTGTATTCACACAACAACGCCATTTGATCGTCCAGTGTTTACGGAAGTTGTCACATATGATCATTCTAATGCTTGACCAGGCATCATATTCATCAATCATTTTCTCCAGTGCATCATATACACCCTGAGAAGATCCGCTTTTGCTTCGTGCAACTCCAAGTTTAATCTCTATAGTTGCACTTTTGAGGCAGACTACATGATACTCATGTTTTAACAGTCTTTTGCCATCAAAGTGAAGACAAAAGTCCTTCTCTTCCTTCAGAAGAGATTTGATTTCATCCGTCATTTTTTCTGCAAACCTGACGACTCCGCGTCAGACACCTGATTGTGTGGGTGTAGGAAAAGCCACACCTTCTTCTCCGAGACTTGCACAGACTTTAGATGCTTTGTTGGTGGATAAAGACTGACGAGTCACCAATGTTGTGGCCTGGTATGTCGCAGATGGTTTCTTTCTCATGGTTGGCTCTGGCTCATCATCAGAGCTGCACTCTGTTGCTGCGCTGCTCACATTGTTGCTTGAGATGCCAGATTCATTTTCCGTATTGGATACACCAGCGATTTGCTCATGTGGTAATGGAACATGTCTCTGTCTTTTTGAAGGATGCACGGATGAATTTGGTGCAGGCTTATGAGTGGTATATCCCACCTTCCCACCTGATTCCTTTTGTTTGTTGTGATAAAGCTCTTTATCCTCGCGACAAAGCCAAGCACCATCAACTTTAGTGATGTCAAATATGCTGTCTATATCATTCAAAAAGTCTTTTTCGGTATCCGTTGGTTCTTCTCATGCAAACCTATAAGTTTGGTCAGTCGTGCATTTATGACTTGCTGACTAAGAGTGGCAAAGCTGAGTTTTTCCCACAACTGAGTTCATTCATTGACAATCCGTTGAATTCTAGTATTTTTCAATTTCTCTTCTACCAGTAACGTGCCATAACACTATGGACCTTTAAACTGCAGTAACCATAAATAGTCGTGCGTCTGGAAAAGCTATATACCCAACGAAGACTTTAACAGTTACAACTTTCATTGAAATTACGATTTTTTAATAAAATTTAATCTTAAATAGAGGACCTCACCATAACATAGTGAAAATTCACCAATATAAGTGCCTCGGTGGGGGAAATATTTTCATACAAAAGAACAATAACTATAACTAATATGATAAGCATATGGAACCTCATCGCTTAACATAGCAGGAATTTTAAAATAACCCTAGTGGGTACACGGAGTGACATATGAGGCGCGCGTGTCTTGTCAAAACCCCGGGGATATTCGGGGGAAAAGTTTACTTTCCAGAGTAATTTCCCCCTTACCAAAAGCGTTTATCAACATAAAAGATACACTGTTATCTTCGGAAATGTTTGTTCTTTATTCCATTCGTGCCCGGTATGGGTATGTCAAAAAAAAATGAGAGCGGTAACTCTTACAATTTATATTTATTTTACACTTTGTTACCCTCTATCTCAGTTAATTATTGACGGAGTGTTCATTTTTACTGGGGATATCATTGACATTATCCACTATATATGTGCAAAGAATGAGCTCTGAGTGGGCCTTAGTTTGGAAAATGGAAAAAAAAAAAAAAAACTTTTTTTGCCTTTTTATGCTCGTCCCATTCACTCACCAAGAAGGATAGAGACTTAAATTACGGTATACTTTTAGAAAGTCGTGGTATCTACCTCCAAATTTAAACGTTTGAGGAATTCAATGAAAAATATGCTCTATAATTGTTCAAAAATGAGCTTAAAAGAACTTTTTTGAAGATTTTCAAAGTCTTCCCGTTTCAAAAGGGAGGTTCATTCACAGGCTTTTATCAACCTTTTTATTACTTTTTGGCACAAATAAGTAGTTTCTGAGACGTCAAAACTCTTCAAAGAGAAGCGAGAGTGGGGGGGCAGTGTGTAAGGATTAGCGTATGGGTGGTGATTGGCAGTAACCTCTCTCAGGACATGAGTTCCCTGACTACCCCCTCTCTTCCCCCTCCCTTCACCTTGAATTCCCTCCTACTGAAGGCCGATTAACAGGGAGATTATTTTCTCAAATGAACTTGAGAAAAAATATGATAAGGAACAGAATGCAAGTGAAAAGCTTAGAAAACGTATTGCACATTCGTGCATTCATGCCAAGAAACAACATTTGCTGTAAAGAATTTCTACCCATAATTTAACATCAATATGCTATCAATATTCACCCAGGACATCTACCATAAGGACACATATCTATCCAGAGATTTCTCTGATTAACAAAACAACCCATAGGTAATTTAAGCTAATAAAACCTCTCTCTCTCTCTCTCTCTCTCTCTCTCTCTCTCTCTCTCTCTCTCTCTCTCTCTCTCTCTCTCTCTCTCTAAGTAGAAGTCTCTTTTTCTCTCAGACAAATTGAGTAATGAGAGATAATTATGGTAAGAAGGAAGAATGAGGGAATGAAGAGAAAGGAGGAGAAGAATGAGGAGGAGGAGGAAGAATGAGGAGGAGGAGGAAGGATGAGGAGGAGGAGGAGCAGAATGATGAGGAGGAGGAGAGGTGATAACCAGTAAAGGATAGAAACAAAGCCCCCTATTGTTGTCTCGTCATCACTCTCTCACCCCCTTACTGACCAGGCCTCTCTCGTAGAGTACCTTCAATAATATCTTATTACAGAGACCCTACCTACTCTCTCGTATATAGGCCTCGCCTCTCCTCAGTCTCCTCTTCGCCCCCCCACCCTCTCTCTCTCTCTCTCTCTCTCTCTCTCTCTCTCTCTCTCTCTCTCTCTCTCTCTCTCTCTCTCTCGCAGTCCACGACAGGGTTGTGAACTGTACGATAAGTATCGTATTTGTACGATAATTTGACTATCCGTACGATGTACGATGCATGGTTGAGAATCGTACACGAAAATACGATAATTGACTCACAAATATAATTACATTATATTTATAATTACATACAAAAATTGTCATCACAAAAAAAAATCTGTCGCTGTCAACTTCCGCGCGCGCGCGCGAGAGAGAGAGATGTAGTATTAGTATTATTATTATTATTGGTGTTCAACTATGTGTTCTGTGTTCTGTATACTTGATGCTGGGTCCTGGAACACCTGGCTAATCCACTCCCTAGGCAATACGCTAATCCTTTAAACTCGACCTCAGCCTCGCCAAATGTTCTCAGGTGTTCAGATCGTCAGGTGTTCAGGTCGTCAGGTCATTAGGCGTCAGGTCTTGAGTATCGTGACCCTTTATAAAGAGGTTTCTGTAGAGGAGAGTCACTTAGACACAGACCTCGGTACTAGCAACTCACCAGTCTTCAAGTCACCAAGTCATATCCAACCATGGCAGGAGCAACTCACCAGTCCGAGTCACCTTACCTTTTACCCAAGAGTTAATAAACGACTATCAAAGCAGAGTTACCTGTTTTGCTCACCCTAAAAGTGACATACCAAAATCACTTTACACATGGTGATAGCAATGGGATTTGTAACAGGTTAATCACTTCTTGACTTCCACGCTGCGTATTCAACATCGCCTCCACCTACGCCGCCCGGTCTTCCACGCCACGTAATTCAACGTCGCTTCCACCTACGCCGCCCGGACTTCCACGCCGCGTAATTCAACGTCGCTTCCACCTACGCCGCCTGGACTTCCACGCCGCGTGATTCAACATCGCCTCCACCAACGCTTCGTCCACCTACTCCACATTGTCCACAACTCCACACTACAAGACCGCGCCGTTTCGTCCACTTTCCTCCACGTGGGACAACGCTGCCGCCTCCTCCACCACATCCACGCGGCATGCCACCCTCGCCGCCCCATCCACTTTCATCCACCTCCGCGGCAGACCGAAGCTGAGTTCTACATCGCTTCCACTTTCATCCACACGGCAAGCAGCGAGGTAACGTCCACCTCGCCGCCACTTACCACCCCAGCCTGCTACAACGCCTCCTGCTTCCTCGCGCTGCTGGTGCAGCTTCCGCATCCACCACCTCCATCCACCTCCACCTGTGGCCCTTCGCGCACCTCCACCTGTTCCACCTCTTCAAACATTCGTTAAGTACCATATCATTATTTTATTCCTGTGCTCTCTATAGCTTGTGTCTACATATGCTTGCTATACCCAGTTGAGTTGTGACTTACTTTTGAGTGCATAATTCATTTTTTGGTTTCAATTTTTTTTAGTGCCATACCTTTTGTGATACTGTGGTGTGTTTCCACCTTGTTATTTTATTCATTTATAACTGTGTGCTGATAAGAACTTGACCTCCCTAGGGATCCTGACCTGTCATACCCGCAACGCTGTGTGACTGTTACAGCGTCCGCCTCACAGTGTCTGTCCGTGTCGGATACTCCTGCCCTTTGGACTTTATGGGTTTCCGCTGAGTTACGGTATCTGTACATTGTGAGCGTAACGGCTCTTTTATTTAGTCCTTTTCTTTTTTCTTTTGTTACATAAGTGATAAACTGACACTCCACACTCACATATGCTTTTGTTCCATAAGTGATACACTAACACTCTCCAACTTACACTGTGTTATTTCACTTTTATTCACGTTCTCTCGCGTGTTTTCCATATCTACGTACTCTTATCTAGGATATTACATTATTATTATTATTATCATTATTTGCCATAACTGTTGTGTACTCGGATATTTTTATTCCTTTCTTCTTCACAAATTCACCTGTCATCATGCCACCACCAGCGCCAACTTCAGTCACTCGGGTACACGAGGTTCCTTCCTTTCCCAAATTCACAAGGCAACAATATTCCACATGCACTCCTACTGACAAATCTCTGATACAAGTGTTCTCCATTCCTAGTTCTCCACTTGCAATGCCTAACCAACATTCACCATCCAGACCATGTCGTCGTTCCGCTGGTCGCCTTTCTCGCTCAAAACGAAAACTTAAGACTTTCGTCGCGTATGTAGCCACAGACGCTTCTACGTCTAATAACACCACTCCACTCCCAGAAGTAACTCCTTCTGTTTCTCTCTTTTCCATGTACCTTATGATGTAATTTTGTACATAGGATTGTATTGTCTCAATATTTTTTTCGTACTCATATGTCTGTGTACCATGCCGGTACCTTCCACGATTTATGTTTTCCACATTATATTTTACGAGTACGTATCCTTTTCCTGTGTCCTTCTCCTATTTTCTATTCTAAAATATATAGATAGGTATGTTTTGTGTCCATTTCTATTGTGTCTCATCTCCTTTGTTCAGTTTCATGATTATTCCTTTTGACGAGATGAGGACATCTCGGGTAGCGTCACCGAGCATATGTATTATTATTATTATTATTATTATTGGTGTTCAACTATGTGTGTTCTGTATACTTGATGCTGGGTCCTGGAACACCTGGCTAATCCACTCCCTAGGCAATACGCTAATCCTTTAAACTCGACCTCAGCCTCGCTAAATGTTCTCAGGTGTTCAGGTCGTCAGGTCATTAGGCGTCAGGTCTTGAGTATCGTGACCCTTTATAAAGAGGTTTCTGTAGAGGAGAGTCACTTAGACACAGACACAGACCTCGGTACTAGCAACTCACCAGTCTTCAAGTCACCAAGTCATATCCAACCATGGCAGGAGCAACTCACCAGTCCGCGAGTCACCTTACCTTTTACCCAAGAGTTAATAAACGACTATCAAAGCAGAGTTACCTGTTTCTGCTCACCCTAAAAGTGACATACCAAAATCACTTTACAGAGAGAGAGAGAGAGAAGAGAGAGAGAGAGAGAGAGAGAGAGAGAGAGAGAGAGAGAGAGAGAGAGACATGCCTCAGAGAGAGAGGCATGACATAGATTTGGACCGTTGCTTGCCGCATTAAAGTATTTTTATATGTGGAATGCTGAACTGAATTCAATGATGTATATAGTTATCTACTGGCTATATTATAGACTACCCATCATATACTACAAAATCAAACAGATCCGACAAATATGAAGGGTGCTAGATAAAGTTTTTTGAAAAACTATATATAAAAAAAATCACACGCATCAAAATTATAGACCCTAAAACATCAATAAATGATGTGCCTTTAGAGTTTAAAAATCAGACAAACAGTTTACCAGATATAGGCCAAAAAGTATTATAAATCTGGCATTATATTTGACATGATTACCCCAAAAGTGGCCTTTTCCTTAGAGATAAAACAAAAATTCCGAAATAAAAACTATAGATCATAAAAAAAATCTATAAATAGTCTACTATAAGTTTTATTAAGAGGCAAACGGTTTAACAGATACAACCAAAAATTGTGATTCCTAATATGTCATATTTTCCATTATATGCCCCAAAAGGGGCATTTCCCTTGTAGATACAAAAAGATATATATATATATCAAAATCATAGATCATAAAAAATATATAAATACTAGTATATTAAGTTTAAAAATCTTACAAACAGTTTAGCAGACACAACCCAAAAAGTATTATTCATAAGGCATAATATTTTACATTATACCCAAAAAAGTGGCCTTATCCTTATAGATACAAAAAAAATAAACGATATTAATTTTTTTTATCATAAAACATTCTATAAATAGTTTTCTATAAGTTTCATATTAAGGCAAACTGTTTACAAGATAAAACTCAAAACAATTATTCCTAGGGCGTAATGTTTCACATTATGCCCCAAAAGTGGCATTTTCATTATAGATACAAAAGAAATTATTGACATTAAAAGTGTAGATCATAAAAAGATGTATAACTAGTTTTCAATACGTTTTACAATCAGACAAACGGTTTAACGGATACAGCCCAAAAACTAATATTCATAAGGCTAAATATTTAAATTATACAAAAAACAGTGGCATTTCCCTTCCTCTCATATTTCTCTCTTTTTCTCTTTCTTTATAGTCCATTTGATATACCTTAAGCCGAAAAATTAAATCAAACGAATGGAGAGTTTTCAAAGCTAAGCCGCCAGATGTCTCGCGCATCTCACATCCACTGCCCTTTGAGCGTGAATGATCTATCATTTACCGTAAATTCCCTGTACTTTTTCGGGGCATATCAGAATTACCCTTCAATACAACAACTGAAACAGTTCTTAATAAAAAATGTAGTTTATCATTTTATTTGTCTGCACTTGGTGAAAATATTGGCAAAACAAATATATAGGCTACTTGAAAACTCAATCTTTAAAAATCGTCTTTTCATGAAAAAACGCAAGTTGAAGCAGAATGAGGCTTCAGGAAATATCTACTTGTATGTAAGCATTCACTGAGTACCTATTTTGGGTGTATATGTCTCTCTTACGACGAACATTTAACCAAAACAGAGTGTGGCGTTCAGCATCTCCACAGAAACCATCCCGCTGGCAGGATCTGCTATCACCCACTTTCCTGTTGACACCACACGAAGAGGGACAGCTCAGCACCGCCGCTCCCTTACCTCACGGCTCATATCTCTGATACTCCTAACTTCTCAATACCAGAGCCTGTCATCCTAACTATCATCATCCGCTTATCTCATCACACTCTCTATCCTCTACTGGAATATTCGTGGCATCCGCTCCCACATACCGTTTCCCACATAAAGGAGACTTTGTCTCCTTATTTCGTGCTTTGACTGTGACTTTGTGTTGTGTTGGGGCGGAGCGGAGTGGCGCGTGTAGTTACGTGACAGACGTGCGGTCACTATTGTACTGTGGGTAGTAGTAGTTGGGGTAATAAAGCCGTGCACAGCAGTAAATGACTCCTTGCAGTCCTTCCCGTCTCCTCCATAGCCCTGAGCCGTTAGTGTGTGACGAAGTTTGAGAGGGGTGGGTTGCCCCCCCCCCTCCTTCGTTACCATAGGATAAACCAGAGGACATAGGGTATTCAGAGGGAAGGGATGGTTGATTGATTCAGAGGGAAGGACATTGAGGTGGAGGGGGCGGCGGAGCTCTCGCATGTAAACAAACGCTTTCAACTGTCTTCCATCCCGGACTGTTGTCGAGGTGCCAAGCACTTAAAATTACTTCTTGGTTAAATGTTCGTCGCAAGACAGACAGACATACCTAAAATAGGTACTCAGTGAATGCTTACATACAAGTAGATATTTCCTGAAGCCTCATTCTGCTTGAACTTGCGTTTTTTTTCATGAAAAGACGATTTTTAAAGATTGAGTTTTCAAGTATTCAATTGTTTTGCCAATATTTTCACCAAGTGCAGACAAATAAAATGATAAACTACATTTTTTATTAGGAACTGTTGCAGTTGTTGTATTGAAGGGTAATTCTGATGTCCCGAAAAAGCACAGGGAATTTACGATAAATGATAGATCATTCAGGCTGAAAGTGCAGAGGATGTGACAGCCCGAGAGACAGGCTTGAGCGTGAGCTTATTAGAAAACTCCCCATTAAAAAAATATTGTGAAAAACAATATAAGGCCATTCTTAAAGTAATCGTCCAGACCCAAATTTTTTTTGCCTAATTATGTTGAATGTACAGTCAAAACACCTAATCCACCAAAAATAATTGATTTCCAGGCCTTATTTCCGTAAGAATACGACTTGTAAAAAGCGCGCGAAAAAAATGTTCTTCCCTCCAACAGGGCTACGCATGTTATTGATGACGTCAGAAAAGGGACGCTCCAATGTAAACAACACTCGTCTGCCTCTGTGAGACCTGTCGGCAAATGTTATGATGAGCGATTGTACTTCGGTGTCAGACAGTGAATCTGTCGCTGTGATAGATCTAGAGTACGATGCTTAATCTGAGACCGAACTAAATGACGCTGCTCGCGTATATGAGGAAAACGAACCAGATTGTGATGGGAGCCCAACCCTATATGTTTGAGCCAGAGTACGAGGTGGATGAACAGGTGTTAGCGGAGCCTGCTGAGGTTCAACACTACTACACACAAACACTACTACACACACACACACAAACACTACTACACACACACAAACACTACTACACACACACACACACACAAACACTACTACACACACACACAACACACACACACACACACACACAACACTACACACACACACACACACACACACAACACACTACACACACACACACAAACACTACTACACACACAACACTACTACACACAAACAAACACTACTACACACACACACAAGCACTACTACACACACACACACTACTACGCACACACACACACACACACACACACACACACACAAACACTACTACGCACACACACAAACACAAACACTACTACACACACACAAACATTACTACACACACACACACACACACAAACACTACTACACACACACAAACACTACTACGCACACACACAAACACAAACACACACACACTACTACACACACACACACACACACACAAACACTACTACACACACACACACACAAACACTACTACACACACACACACACAAACACACACACACAAACACTACTACACACACACACACACACACTACTACACACACACACAGCAGCGCGGGAAGAGGAGCCTCTCTTTTGCTACGTCACCGAGCCGTGGCGCATCGTTTGCCAGTTGCCTTGAGCGTTTTCGAAGCTCGGGGAATTTACAGATTTTGATTGCGGATTATTAAAAAAACGGCTGACTGGATGCAAGAAGTGACAACATATTGTTGATACACTCGATAATGGCTATACTCTAACTACATCAAATCAGGAATGATGAAATGGTCTGGACGATTACTTTAAGCTATTCTAACAGAACAATAAAAGTAATTCAACGATAATCTACCTCTCTCATACGTAAAACTATATGCAGTCTACAGAAAGCAACATTCAATTTCATATTCAGGGAAAAATAGAAAAATATATAAGCCTTGATATTTGACCGCTGGCACAATTTGAATATAGAAAGTCCTATGACCGATATTTAAGTCACTAGCACTCAAAGATAGATAAAGATAAAGCATTAACATTTCTTCTCATTGCACAATATACTACTATTTAGCAGCTGTTAGAGTTTCAAGGGTTTATGATAAAAAGTCTTAGAATTACAATCCTCCAAATATGGGCATAAAGACGGATTTTCTTTTCAAAGTTTTTGCATTCATATATAAATATATATAATTTTTTTTTTTAGCACTCAAATGGCACACTGCACCATTGGATTCTACCAATAACTAAGAAGTGAATTGCATGCCTGAAATGAAGCTTTTTCTCCCCTTTGAAATGGAGAATACTTTGACAAATCTACAAAAATTTTACTTTTTATCCATTTTTTGAACAGTTATAAAAGGCAAATTTTTTCATTTCAATCCCCCTCAAGTTTCTTTGACGGTATATAGTGATAATTCAAATAGATATACCCGTAAATATAACACTTCCTTCTTTAACTGAGATGAGGGTACAAGTAAAATAACAAAAAAAAGTTTTATTTTTTGTCCATACCGGCCGAAATAAGCCCCACATCAGAGCTACGTGTTTTTTTGATTATAAGTTGGATAAGTGGAAATTCTCAGTAAAAATGAACCCTTAACAAGACACGCCGTCATAATTCACTCGTGAATGCGATCACCGGGGGTAAAAAAAAGCAATTGGTGACAGGTTTATACGCTCTCTTCTCTTTTCTGCATACTACCCAGCTACCAGACGCGCACGTATGGTTAAAGCTAATAAAGAACAGTGTATTTTTATGTAAGGAAACGTGTGGGTGGGGGGGGGGGCTACCTGGTGTACTTTTTACCTCCGATTATCCCCGCTGGGGTTAGGCAAGGTTGCGCCTCACGATGTCCTCTTACCTCTCCTCGCCTGCACCGCCTGGTGAAAAAAAGGCATCGCCGTGACGGATGCCTTTATGGAATACACTCATTATACTGTCTCCTCGTATAGCATTCAGGACGATCCAAGTAACCGCACCGCCCTGGTTGGATGCTTATCCCGGCGTATTTTTGTGGAAGTCAAAGGGGTAAGGGGAAAGGCCCGGACAGGGGGGGGGGTGCGGGGGGGGGTAAGGAGCTTCTACTGCTTATTTGACATCGAACCTATGCGACTCTGTACCGGCTGGTGGTAATTTGCAAGGTTGGGGACCGACAAATGAGGATCCTTTTCCTCTCCACGCGTCAGTTGAGTAACGCCCACTCGTCCCGCGCATGGCACGACGAATAGACGGCCATCATTATTTTGGACCCTCGTTGAGTCCGCATGTGGCGGTGAACGACGTGCCTATATGTCTATCTTCCATCTTCCAGCGTGACAGGGCCTTTATACGGCAATCTCTTCTCTCCTGTCTCCTCCAGCAACCACAGTACCGCACACGTCCTGGTTAATAGCGTATAAAGCAGAATACTTTGTGATAAATAAGTAAGGAAAGGCGGAGGGGGGGGGGGGGGTGAGATAAGGTGCTCGAGTTCTATGCGACTCCGGCCATGGGGTGAGGCCACTGATCTATATAACATGGATCGCGGAAGCCTGGCTCAGCACTGGTTCCAACTGTCCGCCATCTTGCCAAAACCAAAACAAAGCCTTGTTTCTGCGGCTCGCGTTGCTGTCTGGTTGTGTTATCGCCTCGTCATGCCAAGCTGTGCTGCTATGTCCTGTACAAACAGACACCACACACACACACACGCACCCACCACACACACACACACCCACCACACACCCACACCCACGACACACCCACACCCACACCCACCCAGACACCCACACCCACACCCACACCCACACCCACCCACACACCCACACCCACACCCACACACACACACACCACACACACACCCACACCCACTCCCCACCCAGCCCATCCACTCTTAATCCATCTACCCACTCCAGTCATCCACCTACTAGTTAAAAAAAAATATAGGTGGATATGGTATACTTTTTTTTATATAGGTAGATATAGATATAAGTATATTTTTTTATACTTGTTAACAATTAGTGGGGAACGGAAGCAGACCTGAGTGCGGTTATGATACAAATGATCATAGCGCTTCCTAATAAGCGGTGTTTGTTATAATGGAGATAGCTTTAAGTATACTTTGTGGTTAAAGTTAGGTTAGGTTTCATTACAACCTATAAGGTTAGGTTAGGTTTCATTAAAACCTTTAAGGTTAGGTTAGGTTTCATTAAAACCTTTAAGGTTAGGTTAGGTTTCATTAAAACCTATAAGGTTAGGTTAGGTTTCATTAAAACCTTTAAGGTTAGCTAGGTTAGGTTTCATTAAAACCTATAAGGTTAGGTTAAGTTTCATTACAACCTATAAGGTTAGGTTAGGTTTCATTAAAACCTTTAAGGTTAGGTTAGGTTTCATTAAAACCTATAAGGTTAGGTTAGGTTTCATTAAAACCTTTAAGGTTAGCTAGGTTAGGTTTCATTAAAACCTATAAGGTTAGGTTAGGTTTCATTAAAACCTATAAGGTTAGGTTAGGTTTCATTATTATTATTATTTTTTTTTTTGGGGGGGGGGTTGCGCAAAATAAAACTATCTCCATTGCAACAAGCACCTATTATAGGCCAAGAAAAAATAGTTGATGTCTCTGAAAACGACCGCGAAAGTCTCGTCCATTATTACCAAAAGTTGTTTCGTAGTCTATATGAAACCATAGTCGTTTCGTACACTCGCTCAAGAGTTGAACTTGACTACTAGAGTTACGAAACGACACCAGGTATGTACGAAAATACTCAAATCAGTGTACGAAACTAACTACTTTCAATTCAATATACCTAATTAAGAAAGATTTTTTGATTAGGCCAAAGGTTTTTGATTCATTTAAACTTCCTGTAATCCCCGAGAGTAGCTTCTATGGCCACTGTGGCCCGCGCCGTACCCGTGGCCGCGGCGGTACGGGGCTGACGCCGTTAAAGTGGACGATAACTGCGCGTTCGCTCTTTAGGTCAGACACACAAACACTCGGGGCTAACACTGCACTCTTAGCCTCTCTCGCTTTAACCACATACCACCACACCTGTCACTACACACCTGTACGGCCTCGCAACACACCTGTCACTACACACCTGTACGGCCTCGCAACACACCTGTCACTACACACCTGTACGGCCTCGCAACACACCTGTCACTATACACCTGTACGGCCTCGCAAGACCTGTCACTACACACCTGTACGGCCTCGCAACATACCTGTCACTACACACCTGTACGGCCTCGCAAGACACCTGTCACTACACACCTGTACGGCCCTCGCAACACACCTGTTGTCTGTGTATCACCGTAAATAAATGACTTGGAAGGTTCGACGATGCACTAGGTTGGAAGTTTAGTAGTAGTAGTAGGTGTTAATAGTAGTTGTTGGTGGTAATAGTAGTAGTAGGTGGTAATAGTAGTAGTAGTAGTAGGTGTTAATAGTAGTAGTAGGTGGTAATATAAGCTATCACATGCCAGCAGCCAACACCCAGACACTGCCTGGGCCGGCCCATGTATTTGTTTTGGTGTTGGCAAGATGGCGGCTGGTGGCTGACTTCAGTATCTCGGCCAACAGCTAGCCCAAGAGCCCCCCACAATCAGGGGGCCCCCACAGAATGGGGCAATCTGCCAAACTGGGGCCTGGGGTCTCCACATATTATAATTTTTTTTCTTATTTATTTATTTACTCAATACTTCCTTGTATATTTATATAAAAAAATATTTTTAATCAAGAGGCCTTAATTTATAATCAAATTAATAATTTATCTTATATCCAACTGCCTATAGCTAGTGCTGCTTGATTGTCCATGGCCACATTTCTAGGTTTAGAATGGTCTCCCTCTAACAGATATTAGGGAAAACGGGCACACGCAGCTGATTAAGGGCTTAATGAGCGACCCGTGGCTGATTTTGAGGTGAGTTTTTTAGTAATTTTTTAATTTTCGATGTAATATTTCGCTACCAATTAATGATTTCTGGTGTCCATGAATACACAAAGAGTGTGCTAGTAAGGCACAGAATACTGAGATATGTCTATATGTGATGAAATGAAGTAATGAAAGTGAACTCATATGTCACATAATGACGTAAGTGTTTGTTTACATAAAAGTGGCGTCGTATCATCGTATGCATGATCACTACAGTGGCATTGTAACACATTAACTGCCTATTGGGCCACCGGTGTACCGAGCAGATTTTTCCTTCTTTGCGAATTGGTACATCCGTGGCCCGAATAACCCTTTTCAAAAACTTTTGCAAACATAAGTACATAGCCAATTTTTATGTACATTTGTATCTATTATGGCTATAAATGTCTTGCAACGAAATCAGGTAATAAAAATACTCATAATTGTGTAAATTAGTTAAGTATGATTAGCCCCAAAATCCCTTTTCCTTGTTCATCAATTTTTTTTTAAATTATGTTTTCATATGATAATGTGATCCTATAAGCATTATAATCAATATGAAAATAAAGCAGTTATCAAATAAAACATGCGAATGCATTCTTTGCATATAAAGCATGGTGGGGTTGGAACACAGAAGGGCTGGGGGCGCGCCGTGATGTTTATTGGAGACTTAACCTCTAATTACAGAGAGCTGACAGGACGGCTGGTCACTGCCTCGCCGGAGTCACAACTGCCCGCCTCGGGTGACACTGAGATGTGGCGGGAAGATGAGGGTTGCCACACACCCCCACAAAGCAAAAATTAAACATTGAAATTAGATGCATTGATAAGATAATATTATGTATAAACAATACATGCTTCCAAAATGCATATAAAACTTTGTAACACAAAGCTTGTAAGGTGTATTCATCTTACAAGCAAATTACAATCATTACATAATGCAGCAGTAATTAACTGTAGAAGAAAATAACATAAAACTCACGAAATTAGTTCTGTAAACAAAAATAAAAAAAAGCTAAATTGAATTATCCGAATGTGTAATAGTTTCCTAATTTCCCATGCATTTTCCTTAGTATGAGGCATATTTTTCATTGAAACATGAAAGGCAGAGATGTGGCTGACCATCACATGCACTGCAGAAGAACTCTTCTAGCCTTGTTTGAGGCCACCATGTATCCTTCTCCTAGTGATATCTTTTCGTAACATCCTCTGCATCTTTCACTTGTGCTTCCTTGTGTAGCCACAGGTGTGGATGATCCATACATACATAGATAGATAAAAAAGTAAAAGAAAAACTGAAGAAAAAGAGAAAGGTGCTGAGAGTCTCCACCACAGTGATGCAACATTTTTGGAAGCTAATTCAGCAATCCAAAAAAACGCAAAAAATGTCAGTCGCAAATGCACACCAGGTATGTTTGAGCGAAGGAATCGAAATGGGGAAGTTACAAAGCGTTCTTGGCTATGTCTATCTCCAGAAAATGAGCGGGTCTACTGCTTCTATTGCAAGCTAATGGGTGCTTCGAGATCTCAGTTCACATCTGATGGGTTCTGTGACTGGAAACACGCCAATAGGGTTGCTGTCCATGAACAATTGCAATCAAAGGATCACATTCAAGCAGTTTTGTCAGCAACAAGTCGTGCAATGAGAGTTGGAGGTGTAGACTCAAAGCTAACAACACAAGTGGATCAAGTTGAGCAGTATTGGTGTAGTCTTTTGAAACGACTGATTAGTGTGTTGAAATTTTTATGTGAAAGAGGCCTAGCTCTTCGAGGAGATGATGAAATAATTGGATCTCCTCATAATGGAAATTATTTAGGATTGTTAGAGCTTTTGGCCGTGCATGATGATTTCCTCAGGCAACACATACATAATCATGCCAGTCGGGGCAGTGGCCATACAAACTATTTATCTTCAACCATCTGTGAAGAAATCATCAGACTAATAGGCAATGAAGTACTCAAGGAAATAATTGCACGTATAAAGCTGTCAAAATATTACTCAATTTCTCTCGATTCAACACCTGATGAAGGTCATGTTGATCAACTAACACTGATCTTCAGATACATGGAGCATGATACACCTATAGAGATTTGTGAAATTTTTACCAAATCAAGGACACAAGGCTCAAGAAATGTTTGAAGGTTTGATGAAATTTCTAACAGACTATGATATTGACATTCAAAATTGTCACGGGCAATCATATGATAATGCAACATCTATGAGTGGGAGATACAATGGCCAACAATACAAGCCAAAGTTGCAGCTAAAAATCATCATGCAGTTTGGATACCTTGTGCATGTCACTCATTAAACCTGGTTGGAAAAGTTGCAGCTGAATGTTGTCAAGCAGCTATCTCATTTTTTGATTTTCTAGAGGCCATTTATGTGTTCTTCACAGCTTCTACACGTCGTTATGCAATTCCTAGCGATTTACTGAAAAATGTAGAATCTGGCCCAGTGTCTGTACCAAAGAGGATTTCTACAACAAGATGGTCCTGTCGAGCTGTTGCAGTGAAAGCAATTGTCCAAGGATATGTCCCAATCCGTGAAGCACTTGCTAAAATAACTAGTGATGAGAATGAGATGAGAAAAACTCGTTATGAAGCCAGCGGTCTCCTTGAAAAGATGGGCAAGCTAGAGACAGCCTTTTATGCTGTTTTTTGGCATGACATTCTTGGTAGAGTTGATGCCACAAGCCACGCATTGCAGGATCCAAAACTTGAGTTGAACACAGCAGTCGCAATGTTGAAGTCCTTGGAATGTTTTGTACGTGAAAAACGAGATCGCTTCCATGTTTATGAGAAGGGGAAAGAATTGTCAGGAACCGAGGAATATTTACAGACACGTAAGCGCCAACGTAATGTCCTACTCAATCCACTGGATTATGGACGATCTGAAGAAGCATCACTTTCACAGTCAGAAGCATTTCGGGATACAGAATTTCCTTCCCAACTGATCAGTTCCTGAGTTCACTGGATCAACGGTTGAAGGCCTATGAAGAAATCTGTAAACTTTTTGGATTCTTGGATAAACTGCAATCATTGAATTGTGATGAAATTGAAGCAGCTGCTGCGAAATTGGTTGCTGAGTACAAGAATGATCTGGATCAAACACTTGGAGTTGAACTAGTGCAGTTTGCAGCCTTCTTTACTCAATTTCTCAAAGACGAAGATGTAGAGAAAGGGAGGGCACATTTCCTTTACAAGCTGTTGATATACAAGAATGTTGTAGATACATTTCCAAATGTTGAAATAATGTTGCGGATGTACTTGGTGCTCATGGTTACAAAGTGTTCTGGAGAACGTTCTTTCAGTAAAATGAAATTGATCAAAAACAGACTTCATACTACAATGTGTCATGACAGGCTTAGCCACCTAGCTTTGATGAGCATTGAATATGACATCCTCAGAGAAACTGACTTCCATGATTTGATCAAAAACTTTGCAGGGGCTAGATCTCGTAAAGTGCCACTGCCAGTTCTGTAATTAAAAGTAGCTACTGGTACTGTAAAATAATTTTTTTTCATTTGCAGATATATGGAAAATGTAGATATGCATCATAGATATTCAGACTAGTGTTGTAAACAGTAGCTATTGCTTACTTTGCTTATAAATATAACTGATAATGAATCCCTTCTCTATTGTATACATTGCTAAAGTTAATATACTTTCTCAATTTAGCTATGCTGATTGTTTCAAAATGCTCCTAAAAAGGCTAAAATTTAAAAAAAATCCCCGGAACCCCCAGCTGCTCGGCATCTCATACTTTGTAAAATTTTGTAATGAAAGGGGGCCCCCACACAGAGGCTGCCCAGGGGCCTCCACAGGTCTAAATCCGGCCCTGGATCAGTGGGTGAGGCAGGAGCCGGGAACAAGCTGTTGCCTCTCCGCGCGGCGGGATGAAATGAAAAGTAAACATCGTACCTCTGGCGCGCTGCTATTGTCTCGCTCGACACCAGAGCACAATCCTCTGGCGCATGCGCAGATTGGAAGGTAGACGCATTATTCTACTGGACGCCTGGTTATACCACAGTGGCAGTACGTGGTGGCGGAGGCGGTGGTGAGAAAACATCCTGAATTAATATATATTTAAGTGAGACAGAATGATATGATACGTGGAGAAGTATGTGTAGCCCTCTGTGTTATGTCTCTTATACGAATGAGAGGAATAATAATGAGATTCAAGCATAGCTATTGGTTGTCATGAATAAGAATGATAATGATCAAGGTTAATGAACATACAGGCAAAATGATATTTACAAAAGACAGATAATATACGTGTGGAAGAACAGTATAAGCTACTCTCGCAAATATATATCATGTATTTATTGATGGGAATGAGGTAGGTAGGTTATTCGATGAAATGCTGAACTAAAATATATACATTGAATTAGGAAAAAATGTTGCTATTCAGAATGAGTTAGATATTGAGAATACATCATTTATTTAAAAGGCTAACAGGAGTCGGACGCATAACACTAATCACGGTGACCTATTACAAATACGTGTGCAGTTAGGAAGGAGGAACAGAGTATGTGTAATGTGGAGGTGCGTAGAAGGAGAAGACAAAGTGGGTAAAGGAAAGCTTGATTCCATCTATAATATAATAATATAAGCGAAAGTGTGTGTGTCTGTGTGTGTGTGTGTGCTATAGGTTCCGCCCTCTGTGGCGCAATCCCATCATATGGCATAGCTTTGGATCCAAGTTGACCAGGGGAAGGATTTAAGGCCATTTTGGGGATGATCTGATCACTTTTTTTTTGCTTTTTTTTTTTTTAGCAGCCTATTAGCGAGAATTGTGAGAAAAAAAAATGGGTTCCGAGAATTAAGGAAACCTTGATGTAGGGTGATGGGCAATGGGTGAGTGAATGGGTGGGGTGAAGGGTAATGGGTGTGGGGTGATGGGTGAGTGAATGGGTTGAGGGTGATGGGTGATGGGTGAGGGAATAGGTGGGGGGTGATGGGTAATGGGTGTGTGGTGATGGGAAATGGGTAAGTGAATGGGTGGGGGGTGATGGGTAATGGGTGAGTGAATGGGTGGGGGTTGATGGGTAATGGGTGAGTGAATGGGTTGGGGGTGATGTGAATGGGTTGGCGTTAATACATACATTTCTACATCTATGATTTCAGGAAAGTTAGAAGGGGCTATCTGCAGAGTCTGTGTTTGGTGGGCCTTCGGCCCACCAAACACAGGTGGTGGGCCGCACCAATAGCCCTCCGCAGGAGCTAGCCAAAAAGTCCGCCCGGGGGGCGGCTTTGCGGCTAGTACAACATAATCGCAACCGTATAACAAGGGACTATATGAGAGACGCACCAAACACTCGTCACTTCGCCATGAATATCACATTGTTGTTATATTTTCATATATATAAACGAAACAGATTTAAGTACATGAAACAGTCTGTATCGTCGAGTACCGCGGAGAACACAGAACATTCACATGTGAACAGTAAACTTAAGCACACGTAGGTTGTCAGTGCTCGACAACTAGCTGTCCATGTAAAGCATTTGCGTTCCGCGTCCTCAACAATACTCAGAACTTTTTTTTTTCTTTCTTTCTCTCTCTCTCTCTCTCTCTCTCTCTCTCTCCTCTCTCTCTCTCTCTCTCTCTCTCTCTCTCTCTCTCTCTCTCTCTCTCTCTCTCTCTCTCTCTCTCTCTCATAGCAATGCATTCTTGAGGCGAAAGGACATTGTGGGGAGTAATACTAAGGCATTACCGGCGCCTCCTTTGGGAAATTACACACAACGAGTTTGCCTTACGTCCAGCAATGAAGAGAAGAAAGAAATAAAGAGAGAAAAAAGTCTCTCTCTCTATCTCTCTCTCTCTCTCTCTCTCTCTCTCTCTCCTCTCTCTCTCTCTATGCCCATCAGGGTAGTTCAGCTGGTAGAGGCGTGGGCTTACATACAGCTTCCATGCGTTCATTCCGCTCGCTGCTACTTGTGTTCATCCTGGCGTTGTAGCAATATTTATTTTCAATAATAACGTCGTTGGTACGTGCAAATTGTCTATATATGATCAATGTATCTTCTCTCTCTCTCTCTCTCTCTCTCTCTCTCTCTCTCTCTCTCTCTCTCTCTCTCTCTCTCTCTCTCTTTTACACACACACACACACACACACACACACACACACACACACACACACGCACTAGAGGTGGGCACCGCAAACGAAAATCCACTTCCGCAAACGCAAATCCGCAAACCCCAATCCTTCCGTTCCACAACCGCAAGTCTGCAAATTTCTTGAAGTTCACACTTCCGCAACCGCAAGTCCACAAATCCGCAAACCAATTATGTGATATTTTCTCTGCATATATTATTTTATGAAACTAGAGGTAAAGCACTTTGTGGTAGTAAATTTATATATTATTTACTAAATCACTTATGGCAATAATTATTGATGTCCTCTGGTGATGATTCAATATTGAGCAGGTCCATGTTCCCCTTCATGCATGAAGACCAACCAATCTCTCAAAATTATCGGAGGTCAGACTCGCTCTCTTGGCCTTCATGATGTCCGACCCCTGGGAGAACAGTCTCTCCACAGCTGCAGAGCTAGGTATGGCCGTGTTGTACTTAACAAACACATCTACCCAGGCGACACGGGAAAGGGCGGGAAACATTGCCTGCTCCAGCAACTTGTTCCTCTGCTTCTCTGAAACCCCAACTCTCAAATCTCTTCCCCATCTTGTTGGAGAGGCGGGTAGAAGTGGTGCCCTCTGTAGCTGTGGGTCCTGGGCCCCTAAAAAGGCTGGAAATAATAGAAAATTTGCTATATATATATATATATATATATTATATAATATAATATATATATTAAAATATATATATAGTATATATATATATAAAATATATATATTAAGTCAAAAAGGTAAGTATATCGGAGTCAGATTTTTTTTTTTACTGTTACTTTGAAATAAAAAGTGTTTAAATAAAATAAATATATATATTATAGCACTTAAATCATAAATATTACAATAATTTATCAGCATGATGCTCAAGATTGCTAATATAATGACTTGGAGTAATGAACTGTCACAACTGAACTGAAGATGCAGTGGATCTCGATAAAATTAATAAGTCTCACCATCAAAAAATCCTCCTCTTCGTCTTGATATGGGCTGCTGCCTTCTGAGGTACCCAAGACAGCCTGCTCCGTGACCTCGAACAGCAGTCTTGATTTCACGGCATCTACCTTCTCAGGGTTAAGAATGCGGACCACAGGCAGCTTGAAGAGGCGGTGGATTGCTGTGGCCATCAAAAAGTCCATTTGATCAAAGAGGGAGAGTCACTGGTGGGCATGCAGCGTTCCCTGAACGGTGGCGTAGCCACGCAGGAATCGTGTTCAACATTGGGAATTTGCGGACATATTTGTAATATAAATATATAAATCCGCAAACATATACACTTCCGCACATCCGCAAATGAATTCGGACTTCCGCAATTTGAGGAAGTTGCGGTTTGCGGAGTATTTGCGGAAGTGTCCACCTCTGACACACACACACACACACACACATACACACATACTTAACTAAGGATGAATGATAAAAATGTTGATATGGAGACGGGGCCATACGAGCGTCGCTCTGGCCCTGTAAAAATACAACTAGATGAATACAACTAGATGAATACACACACACACACACACACACACACACACACACACACACACACTTGAGTAAAGTAATGGTGTGTGTGTGGTTGTGAGGTCGTTGCCGTAGCCGAAAATCGGTCTATGATAAATTTAGTTCCCTCCCTGTAGGGAGTGTGCAGGTTGTAGATAGCGAGTGTAGAGCTCTCTTCCATTTGTAAGTACACTGGATCCAGATCCAAATCAGGGTTAGATCCTGATCTGGTTCCGGTGTCGTGTGAGCAAAAGTCTGTTTACGAGGGGAAGTTCGCCTTTGTTTACTAAAAGAAAACGCGAACTGCGCATGCGTTGAGGCGAATATTTACTAATATTGCCTTGTTGATCAACAAAGGCATGTCCAGGCGTCCTACGACAACAAACCCGTCTTTATTCACCAACAAGAGGGGTGGGGGGAGGGGGGGGACACGAACTGAGCATGAGGTTCGCGGAGGCGAAATTTACTAACAAAGACTTGTTATCAGCAGAAGCATTTCCAGGAGTCCTCCGACAACATGGCTGGAGATTTACAGGAAAGATTAACCAAATATAGGGAATCAAGAACTAGAACTAGCTCCAGAAATAGAAACACTCGCCGACGTGAAAAATTGGAACACTCGTCGACGTCGGCGAGAATTCCTATCGGCGACAGTTATAGGTAGGGCTTTGAGCATATATGATATATGAGGCATTCAATTTCGAACAGAAATGTCCTGTGAGCAGGAGATGGGGCCCTAACTACCCGTGATTAAGAGTGCAATGTGCCCCAAACAGGTATCATATTCATCTGATACACATCAAAATAGAATTTTCTTTTTAATTAGCAATTAAGATGCTGTATCCCGTAAATTTACTCATGATTCACTGCATAAAGGCGCTATTTAATGGTCCTTCAAATCAGTATTACAAAAGCAGAGCCCATTATTCGATTCATGAATGTTTTTCCTATGAAATAATAAAACAGTATACCCTCCCCTACTTGAGCGGACATTTTTTATTCAGTCACAAGCGACAAGATGTACGTAAGTACACACGGGACCGTTTTGACAAGCGGTCCGGCTTTTTTGATCAACAAGTCTTTGTTAGTAAAAGGACTTTCCCTCGTAAACAGACTTTTGCTCACACGAAACCGGGGCTTGGACTGAATGTCCGCTAAAGTAGGGGAGGGTATACTGTTTTTAAATTTTTCATAAAGGAAAAACATTCATGAATCGAGAATGCGCTCTGCTTTTGTCCGGTCCGTTGTTGTGCGAAATATTGTCAACGCGCGAAATCCTGTAGACCCCTCCATATTTCACTGGTTTTAAAGATTAACTGCTTCCCTGATGCATGTTACAGGTAACATAGATGCACAAGCTTTCCATGAGAACACTTACAAGTAATAATAGTTACTCGAAAGCTTAAAATATCCACGTCAAAAATAAAAGCATTTTTAGGTGTTATTATTATTTTCCTTGTCTGAATGTTTCCCCTCAAAATAGGGGAGGGCATACTGTTTTATTTTTTCATAAACATTTATGAATCGAATAATGCGCCTTTTTTTGTAATACTGACGTGAAAGGGCCATTAAATAGCTTTTTTCCCTTGACCTGGTCAGTTGCAAGTGCAGAGAGCTGGGTCTCAAGATATCGGCTGAGAATTCCAAGGCCATGGTGTTCAAGGCCGCTAAGATGCTGTATCCCGTAAATTTACTCATGATTCACTGCATAAAGGCGCTATTTAATGGTCCTTCAAATCAGTATTACAAAAGCAGAGCCCATTATTCGATTCATGAATGTTTTTCCTATGAAATAATAAAACAGTATACCCTCCCCTACTTGAGCGGACATTTTTTATTCAGTCACAAGCGACAAGATGTACGTAAGTACACACGGTACCGTGTGACAAGCGGTCCGGCTTTGTTGATCAACAAGTCTTTGTTAGTAAACGGACTTTCCCTCGTAAACAGACTTTTGCTCACACGAAACCGGGCGCTTGTGACTGAATGTCCGCTAAAGTAGGGGAGGGTATACTGTTTTTATTCTTTCATAGGAAAAACATTCATGAATCGAGAATGCGCTCTGCTTTTGTCCGGTCCGTTGTTGTGCGAAATATTGTCAACGCGCGAAATCCTGTAGACCCCTCCATATTTCACTGGTTTTAAAGATTAACTGCTTCCCTGATGCATGTTACAGGTAACATAGATGCACAAGCTTTCCATGAGAGCACTTACAAGTAATAATAGTTACTCGAAAGCTTAAAATATCCACGTCAAAAAGTAAAGCATTTTTAGGTGTTATTATTATTATCCTTTGTCTGAATGTCCGCTCAAGTAGGGGAGGGCATACTGTTTTATTCTTTCATAAACATTTATGAATCGAATAATGCGCTCTGCTTTTGTAATACTGACGTGAAGGACCATTAAATAGCTTTTTTCCCTTGACCTGGTCAGTTGCAAGTGCAGAGAGCTGGGTCTCAAGATATCGGCTGAGAATTCCAAGGCCATGGTGTTCAAGGCCGCTGCCCCCCCCCCCCCCCCCCCATCTGTCCTCTACTGATACAGTGCATCAGGCTGGCTTGGACCCGCTCCTTCCAGTACCTCGGGATGTGGCTTGACCGAAGCCTCAGCTTCACCACTCAGGTCACCTATCTGAGGGAGAGGGCTGAGACCAGGCTCAACATCATGAGAGCCATGACCAGGACACACGCCGGGGCCACGTCATCAGTGCTGTGCCTCTTCTACGTGCACACTGTGCGCGCCTTGGTGGACTACAGCGCGCCCGTGCTTGTCGCGCTGTCGCTCACTCAGCAGAGGAAGTTAGAGGTCCTTCAGAACCAAGCATTGAGGACCCTGCTGGGCCGCTGGGGGCACCGCGCTGGTCCAACACCCGCGTCATGCAGGCGGAGGCACGGTTGGTGCCCCTAGCCACCAGGGATCGACAGATCGTGGCCTGTCGGGTGGCCAAGATCCTCTGCCAGGCAAGGGAGTCTGTCGCGCGGGACAGGCTGTGCAGGGTCCTGCCGCAGCAGCAGCGGGATCTATTGCTGGGCAACACCTGGCTGCAGAGGGTGGCAGACGCCGCCATCCACCTCCTCCCCAGCCACACCCACCTGCTGCTGGACGGACCTGACCGCCCCGCTGCCAGCTACGTCGCGCCGCCCCCGTGGCAGCCCCCTGCCGCCCAGGTGATTATCGCCGCACTGCCAGCTGGCAAGGTGTTGTGCACGCGGGAGGAGCTGAGGCAGCACGCCCTGCAGGCGGTGGCGCACGCCAATGTCCCTAGCAGCGTCTTCGGTCTACTACACCGACGGCTCCGTCGACCCTGAGAGAGGCCTGACAAGCGCTGTGGTGGTTACGGGCGGTGAGGTGCTGTCCTGGAGGACGCCCGACCATTGCTCCACGCTACAGACGGAGCTTGTGGCGATAGAGCGCGCCCTACAGCACGCCCTGGGCCGACAGGAGGAGGTCGTGGTGATTCATACCGACTCCATGTCTGCCCTGCAGGTCCTACGGCAGCCCCGCACACCGATAAACAATGTGCAGCTCACCACCGCCATCCTGGGCCACATCCAGGGCCTCGCCGAGAAGGCGCACCGCGTTTAAGGCCGTATCACACGAGCGATATTTTCCGGCATCTTTTGATATTTTGTACCAAAAGATTCTCGTACTGGTGGCAAAAAGTGCGCGTGTTGTCACACGGCGTTTCGGCTACGAGCATCTTCCTACCAGAGTAGCTAAGATCTTATTCTTCTATCTTAGCTACTCTGCTTCTGCTCAATCAATCATTGGGGGCATACGCCGGGGGGCGCGTCGCCTCACCCACCCTACGATGCCACTTCCGGGGGTCACCACGCGCGAGTCCCCATGCAGGCTCCTTTCCCATACCAAGCAGCTCTCGACAAGAAACATCAACTTGCCCCAGCCACGAGCCTTGTGGGCGCCCCCTTGGCCTCCTCCACGCCGGATTGTCTCTTACAGATACAACCCGATGGGAAGGATCGGTTTCAGGGTAGCGTGCCACATGCCCATCTAGCCGAAGTTGGCGCTGACGGACTATGCAGGTAATAGCCCTCGATTCAGTCTCACGGTGCAATCGCTGATTTGACACGTAATCATCCCAGCAATACCCCATGATTCTGCGAAGACACTTATTACCAAAGACATCGATTCGTCTCTTCAAGTCGCTATTTAGTGTCCATGTCTCACAACCATAGAGTAAGACAGGGATCACAAGCGACTTGAAGATCCGAATCTTTGTCCTCCTGCACAGGTACCGACAACGCCAAATACTCCTGCTGAGCAAGTCCATAACACCGTGGGCTATGCCAATCCGCCGTAAGACTTCTTGACGTGACCCGCCGTCATTATGGGCTGTGCTACCAAGGTATGTCAAACTTTCCAAGATCTCAATGTCCTCGCCGCACCTCCCCCACAGATACACCTCCCCCACACTTCACAGCACTCTCAGTCCCAGAATACAGACCAGTCATCAAACCAATAGTCCTTGCAGGAATCCCGCGAAGTCGCAGAAGATCCCAGAGTGACTCACGATGCACTGAGTCAAACGCCTTCTTGAGATCAACATAGGTTGCAAGCATCCCCTGTCGAAACTCACGTCGGCGTTCCACTAGGACACGAAGCGCTAGGATACGGTCCGTTGTTGAGTTACCAGGCGTGAACCCAGACTGCTGAGGTCTCTGATGCTTCAGCAGATGACTGCGGATCCGTGTCAGCAATAGATGGGCAAGCACCTTGCCTGGCACGCAGAGCAGTGTAATACCGCGGTAATTGTTGCAGTCCTGACGGTCCCCTTTCCCTTTCCAGATAGGGACGACCAGCCTCCTTTTCCAGTCAGGAGGAATGGTACCTGATTGCCACACGGCAGTCAGGACAGCATGCAACCCGCGGATCATGGCCTCACCCCCAGCTTTGAGGAGCTCTGCACTGATATTACAAACACCAGCTGCCTTTCCACCCCACAACTTTGCTACAGCCTCTCTGACTTCGTCAAGAGAGGGTGCGGTTTCGTCAATGGGAGGATCGGCATCCACTGCCTGTAACCTAGTGGTGTGAAGCTGCTTAGTTGGAGGGTCCACCGTGAACAACTGCCCAAAGTACTCAGCCCAACGAGCCATCTGCCCATCCATGTCTGACACGAGGCGCCCATCTGCTGTTCGAATAGCACTCGCCCGAGATGGAGACTTGGAAAGGAGCTTCTTCAGGGCTCGGTAGGCGGGTCGGGGGACATTAGCGTTCAAATGACCCTCGACATCCTCAGCGAGACTCCTGACATACCCTCCTTGTCTCTCCCCAGGAGGGTTCTAGTTCGGCGTGACAGAGCCCTGTGCTGGTCCTGGTTTCCAGCCAGCCTGGCAGCGAGACTCTCCTCGATTTTCTCCAGCGTCTCCGTCGAGACAAAACCACGCCTTGACCTCGGGCGCTCCCCAATACACTCCTTGGCAGCCTGTAGAGTTTCACGTTTAAAGGTATCCCACAGTTCTACAGGGTCCTCGAGGGCACCGAGCACATCAAACCGATTTGAGACTGCCACCGCATACTCATGGGCATATGTCAAGTCCTTCAGTTTCTTAAGATGAAACACAGTATGGTTACCTCTTGAAATTCTTTTGGACTTGACATGAAGCTTAAGTGTAGCAGCAACAAGTCTGTGATCTGCTCCAAAGAACTCAACACTCCGGTAAACCCTGCAGTTCTGGAGGATCCTCCAACGAGTACTAACGAGGATGTGGTTGATCTCCTTAGCTACCCCTCCGGCATTACTATACCATGTCCAGCGGTGCAGCTCTGGTCTCTGATACCAAGAACCTACAATTCTCAACCTTCTGGACCTTGCAATATTCAGAAGCAGAGAACTGTTAATGTTTCTGGTACCGGAGCCATGGGGACCAACACATAACTCGTAGCCATCTCTCACAGTGCCAGTAGTAGCATTGAAGTCGCCCAAGACAATGAGTGTGTCCCAAGGAGGACACTGGTGTAATACAGAGTCGAGTTTGGCGTAGAACATCTCCTTCTCTTCAGTTTTACGCACCTCGGTAGATGCGTACACTGCAACAAGAGACATGAAACCCAGAGTGTGTTTCATCCTCACCCGCATTATACGCTCATCAACCGGAGTAACTTCAACAACTGACGGCTACGGGCAATGAGGTGATGAAGCCAAACAAGTGGGAGAAAATGTTTATGCACTGTATTACTTAACCCTTGTTTTCGTATACTTGTACTTACATTAGTTATACATGTATACTAATACGATGCAAAATTTCCTTAGGAAGCCGATAGTGGTCTCAGTGTTTCTTAATATCCAATGGTATTGTCAGCAAATCGGGTAAGAGTGAGGTGTGTGAAGTTGTTGATTTTCGGTCAACACGGCTTTGTTGACAAGTCACACATTCCAGTGTTTACCTCCAGCTGTTCGAATGCATATAAAGCAATATATACAGCTGTAACGATTATATTATCCTTAATTACAGGCCGCAACCTCCCTTATTTGATTCAAACTTTTATGATGAGACATTAAAACAAGAAAGTGTAATTGATTTTGTCGCAAGTACACTGTTGTCATTCTTTTATTGAAGCAGAAAGCATCGCCACGTCAGCCGAATGCTGACGCACTTCACTCACTTCTTCGCTTGCTCCCGCAAGAAATTTCTCGCGGGTCGGGCAATCATCTTCTCAGGATGATTGAACAGTAAGCGACATTTGAGCAAGCGAAATTTTTTCTCTTGCAAGCGAAATTTCTCTTGCACCCCCGCAGAAAACGCCTTATATACTGCTGCTCACACGACACCCGTACAAGCTGGTGTGTTGAGATGAGGCTGTGCAAGATTACACTCAAGTGCTAGCACTGAATCCCGCCTAAGCTGCCGCTTACTACCACAGAGCTACTACATATACACTACAGGATGATTGCTGGCCACCCCAAGGGAAACAGTAGAAGGCAAGCCCTCGGTCAGCAAGTATATACCCAGGGTTGCCAAAGCTGGTACTAACATACCAGATTTGGTACTTTTGGGTGTGCCAAGTACATTTGGTACGACTTTTAGGAAAATGCTTTCATGAAAATTGGGGAGGCGGTAGCCGAATGGTTAACGTCTTGGAGTGCTGAACTCAATGTCCCGAGTTCGAATCCTGTTGAGGGCAACTCTTTCAAGAGCCTGGTAGGGGAGCAGAAGGTCCCGAGTTCAAGTCTCATTAAGGAGCAACTATCAAAGCCATTGTCGAGTGGCCGAAGCAACCCACATGCAGCATATAACTGTCTGCCGATTGCGAGTGTGGCGGTGAACTCTAGGGGCTGCATGCGCCTTAACTGAAGATCTGAACATCACAGAAAATGGAATCTTCACCTGAGACCACAGGTGTCACTATAAAAATCCAGCCTGCGCCACCATCGGGCGAGATCGACCAACATCAAGACTCTCCATATGCCTACAGGCGCTATAGGCTACAAAGTAAAATAAGAAAGAAAAAAAAAAGCCATGGAGGATTTTAAGGAAGCTGTGAGACGTGACCCAAATAATATAGAATTCAAGGAAGGTTTGCAGAGCTGCAGGGATGAGATTGAAGCAGGTGTGTGATATGACTCAGCATTGTATTATTTTTTTTTATTTTTTTAGTGTTCAGACAACATACTGTACATATAGGCCTATTCAGAAACATGTTAAACTCTGATCTCTTTTCTTAAGATTTTTCTTTCTCTATAATTTATGTTCATATATTTGTTAATCCATACTAAAAAAAAAGGCTTTATAAAAGAATTACTATTATCCTTTGAGGCCTGCTGAACCACTAAACATACTTTCAATCAGACAATTTGAAAAACCTCCACTGAAATATACAACTTTGAAATTATGTAAACGAGCACTCAAAAATTATTTCACATCACTGATTTCCTTATGTAGCACCAAGTGGGGGAAACAGAGACGGTTCAGGCTGTAGCCTGACCTTACAGGAACTACCACGTGCAGGTCTCACGGCCTCTTGTAGCTTCCTTATTTTTCTATGTTCTTTATGTTTTATGACCCATCTCCAAGCTCACAAATTTCACTTTCCAAAGAGGCTTCACTTCCAGAATGTTCAAGTGCTCCAAATGAATCAAGTCTGTCTCACAACTCACCTGTAGCAACATTGCCACAGTCTATGTGAACATTACCTTATCACATATATGCAATTGCAGATTCACCCAGAGAACTATAAAGAAAAATAATCTACTTGCTCGATAAGCCGAGTCTTGGATAAAGAAATGTAAAACAAAAGAGCATGTTAAAAGACAAGAAAAAGGATGATGATTTTTCTTCAGTTGTACATTCTTTAAAGGAAAATTATATATCACTGTCTCGTGCAACATTATTAAATACAGTTTTGGGAGAAATTCCAAGCCAAGTTATAAAGAAAATGCTGAAGGAAGGGAAAAATCAATCAGAGGGGAAGAAAATATTCAGAGGTGTTAAAATAATTTGCAATGACTTTGCAATTTTACTCAACTAAAGCATATGAATATGTAAGAAATACCTTTGCCTTGTGTTTACCATACACAAGGACAATACGTTCCTGGTACAGTAAAACCGACAGTGAACCAGGATATAATCGTTCAGCCTTTCCTGCACTAAAGAAACAGGTAGACACTAGGGGGGGGGGGGGGGGGGGGCACACAGTAGAGCGCATACCTCCGCCCGAATATTTATTCAATTGGTTGCCATGGCAACAGTTGTGATTCGATTTCATCCAAAATTAAATCAGTTCTTCCTTATACCAAATAGACTTGGTATACCAAGTTTGTTCTAAATATATTCGTAGCTTTTCGAGAAATCCTGTACACTAACAAACAAACAAACAAACAAACAAACAGACAGATCGGGGTGAAAACATAACCTCCCTCCAACTTCGTTGGCGGAGGTAATTAACAAGCTTCATAATAAGGAAACAGCATGTTCCTTATTTATGGATGAAATGTGTATTCGAAAAAAAATGTCTTGGTTTTGTAAATGGATAATGTTATGGTTTTGTTGATATAGGCAGTGATATAATTGAGGGTTCAGATAATGATACTTTAGCGAGTGAAGCTTTGGTGCTAATGGTTATTGCTTTAAATGCCTCTTGGAAATTACCTTTATGCTACTTCTTAATTTATGGCCTGTCTGGCAAGGAAAGAACCAACATTATTAAAGAGGCTCTTCATCGGCTTCATGGAGTAGGTGTTAAGATTGTTTCAGTAACTTGTGACTGCCCTTATTGTAATTTAGTAATGTTTAAACAGCTAGGTGGTGTGTCAAATTTGCCTAAAATAGTATCATCATTTCCAAATCCTTTTGACCCTAATTAGAATGTGAATATTATTCTTGATGTGTGTCATACTTAAGTTAATTAAAGCTCGTCAAAAATACTTTTGGATCAATTCAGCTGAGTGACAGAAAAGAAAATAAGATTTCCTGGAGTAATATTGAGAACTTCAGTCGCCTCCGTGGAGTAGTGGCTAGCGCGCCTAGCTACGAATCTATGAGCCTTTATTCGAATCTATGCCAGGGCAAGTCGGTGGCCAGCCCTACCAGCTGTTCATCCCCCCTTTCGGGGTTCATAAGTGGGTACCTGGGGAAACCTGAAGAAGGTAACTGTGGTAACCCGGATGTCACACTAGCCCTGTGTACCGGGGGCATATTGCCGAAGTCTATTTCAAATGTTTTGACAAACATTTCTTGAGCCTTGTGTCCTTGATCTGGCAAGAACTTCACAAATCTCTCTACAGGTGTATCATGCTCCATGTATCTGAAGACCAGTGTCAGTTGATCAACATGACATGACCTTCATCAAGTGTTGAACCCACATAAATCGAGTAATATTTTGACAGCATTATACGTATATCGTAAAATGATTTCCTTTAGTACTTCATTGCCTATTATTCTGACGATTTCTTCACAAATGGTTGAATATAAATAGTTTGTATGGCCACTGCCTCGACTGACATGATTCTGAATGTGTTGCCTGAGGAAATCATCATACTCGGCCAAAAGCTCTAACAATCCTAAATAATTTCCATTATGAAGAGATCCAATTATTTCATCATCTCCTCGAAGAGCTAGGCCTCTTTCACATAACAATTTTAGCACACTAATCAGTCGTTTCAAAAGTTTACACCAATACTGCTCAATTTGATCCACTTGTGTTGTTAGCTTTGAGTCTATACCAATAGCTCTCATTGCACGACTTGCTGCTGACAAAAACTACATGAATGTGGTCCTTTGATTGTTCACGGACCACACGTCTATCGGCGTGTTTCCAGTCACAGAACCCATCAGATGTGAACGGAGATCTCGAAGCACCCTTGGGCGTGCTGGTGTGAGGGCGTAAAGGAAGGTGTTGTGTAAGAAAGGGAGGCTATAGATCGTGTTATTCAGCCGGTAATATGCACGAGGGAGAGAAGAATAGGGATATAATGGAGTGACGGTGTGTCTTGCCTACCTGAATTTCCCTTTGACTGACCATGGGGGACATCCTAAGACGTTTAACACCTATGTTGCTAGCTTAATTACGATCATCAGCTGTTTTGGGATCCAAGGAGGAGATTGATGACGTCAGAGTTGTTGCCCAGCAAGCACCTGCCTCTAAGTTGGTGTTAAAGCCCCGTCCACACGCGCATACAGTCGGCCGATTTTTTAAACGTGGACTTATGCTAACCTAAGACTAAACCAATACTTTAGACAGACATTTCAGTTTTTTAAACTTTTTCCGGGGGGTCTTAAATTGGTCGAAGACTAACGAAAATCGTATTGGAATTGCTAAACACCCACGACCCTGTCTAACACCACAATCTAATTATATTTACGAATACTATGTAAATACCAATGATAAGAAAAGTTAAAGATACTGCCAATAGTATGTTTGGCAAAATATAAATGTTATACATGCATCTACTGCAGATTATTGTCGTCTCTGTGGTGCAGTGGCTAGCGTGCCTGGCTACGAATCTGCGGGCCCTGGTTCGATCCCGGGCCAGGGCAAGCCGGTGACCAGCCTACCCAGCTGTTCTTCCTTCCTTTCGGGGTTGATAAATGGGTACCTGGGGTAACCTGGGGAAGGTAACTGTGGTAACCCGGGAGTCACACTAAGCCCTGTGTCCCGGGGTAACGGGTCCTCACCCACCACAGGCTCTAAGGGCTAATGCCACGGAGATGAGCACCGCATGCCACGCGCAGCTTAGCGTATGCTCCCATCTTTACCTTTTACTTTACTGCAGATTATGAATCTTCTGAAATATTTTTTAGAAGACCGCGTTTGGCGTCCTATGAAACCTGGTTTGTTTACCTCTCCTCGCCCGCCGAGTCCAGGCTATCAGCAACTAAAGTACATCACTTATACGACTACAGCAGCACTTGCATTTCATGGGAACAGAGGAGACATTTATTCTTTTTTAGGTCATAGTCTAGTCTACGCTAACAGCGGTTCCTTACAACTCCCTCTACGGGGAGGCCACGGCAGAAGTCTCCATTTCCACACATCTATCCACCTCATTCTCACATCCTACTGTCCTCTCACTCATGCATGATCTCTCTCTCTCTCTCTCTCTCTCTCTCTCTCTCTCTCTCTCTCTCTCTCTCTCTCTCTCTCTCTCTCTCTCTCTCTCTCTCTCTCTCACATACTCCAACACAGAGCTGGGCAGTATTTAAATACATACGTATTCAATTATATACATTTGTGTATTTAGAAATGTATTTATAAATTACATTACATTGGTTGTCATGTATTTAAATACAGTATTTAAATACTTTTATGAGTATTTAAATACATTGTATTTAAATACATTGTATTTAAATACTCATAATATAAAAATGTATATACTTTTTTATCAGATAATTTGGCTATAAACCCGGCCAACAATATGGCAACCCCGATATTATAGTGAACCAGTACTTTCCCACTCTCAAGGAAATTTCCCTATTTTAAAGTAATCGTCCAGACCCATTTTTTCTTTGCATAATTATGTTGAATGATCATTCAAAATACCTAATCCACAAAAAATTATTCATTTCCACGCCTTATTTCCCTAAAAACATGACTTTTGTAAAAAGCGCGGGAAAAACAACAGCCTCATTCCAGCCGTGGCGCGAAACATGCTGGTGACGTCACATCAGGAAGCCTCCCAGCCCTGCCTAAAAAAATGGATTCCCTTAGGATTTCCTTAGATTTTGCGTTCCTTCGAAATTTCCTTCTCAGGCCTAAATTTCCTTAAAGTAATCGTCCAGACCATTTCATCATTCCTGATTTAATGCAGTCAAAATATAGCCATGATCGAGTATATCAGCAATATGTTGTCACTTTTTGCATCCAGTCACCCGTTTTTAAATAATCCGCATTCAAAATCTGAAAATTCCCCGAGCTCTCAAAACACAACTGATGACCAGCAGACGACGGACCATGGCTCGGTGACGTCACCTCAGGAAGCCTCCCTGCCCTGTCTGATACAGATTCACGGAGACTCAGAAAAAAACATAATACATGAAGAATTTTGGGTGTTTCTGATAATTTTTTTTGCGATATGGCATATACTTGTATCCTTCATGGGTACCTTTTCAGAGAGCTTAGCACCCATTTCCGACCTATTTGGCCAGGTTATGTGTGTGCAGCGCTGGTAAGAGGCGGGTGAGAGCGAGACCACCGAGAGACAAGGCCTGGTACATCGCCCGTGACGTCACACCATAAGGATACCACCCGCTCCGCTCCCCGTACAAGTTTACCTACCTAATATAATGTTTATCAGTATAAAAGATATACTTTTATCTTCGGAAATGTTTGTTCTATAATATTATCAAATAAAAAACCGTAAAACACACAAAGAAAATGCCATTATGAGACTTTCAAGAAATATGCGTTAACTTAAACTCTTCGCCATTTAATATTTTGCTCGAAAACATTTTACATGGAGAATATCAATAGAGGCGGAATTTAATAAGCTTTCCATTGATATATTTCGTTTAGTGATAAATGAATTAGCGGCATGCATAAATTAGCGTTAACTAAATATCAAAATCATGAAATTGGGTAATTTCCTACCTAATATATGTTAATCAGTATAAAATATATACTGTTATATTCGGAAATGTTTGTTCTATAATATTATCAAATAAAAAACCGTAAAACATACTAAAGAAATGCCATTATGAGACTTTCAAGAAATATGCATGAACTTAAACTTTTCGCCTTTTAATATTTTATGAAAAACTTTTTACATGGAGAAAATCAATAGAAGCGGAATATAATTAGCTTTCCATTGATATATTTCCTTTTCTGATAAATGAATTAGAACCATGCATAAATTAGCGTTAACTAAATAAATAACATCATCAATCGGGAAAAATTACCCGATTTCATGATTTTTTATATTTAGTGAACGCTAATTTATGCATGCCGCTAATTCATTTATCACTAAACGAAATATATCAATGGAAAGCTAATTAAACTCCGCTTCTATTGATATTCTCCATGTAAAATGTTTGCGACCAAAATATTAAATGGCGAAGAGTTTAAGTTAATGCATATTTCTTGAAAGTCTCATAATGGCATTTTCTTTGTGTGTTTTACGGTTTTTTTATTTGATATTATAGAACAAACATTTCCGAAGATAACAGTATATCTTTTATACTGATAAACATTATTTTAGGTAGGTAAACTTGTACGGGGAGCGGAGCGGGTGGTATCCTTATGGTGTGACGTCACGGGTGATGTACCAGGCCTTGTCTCTCGGTGGTCTCGCTCTCACCCGCCTCTTACCAGCGCTGCACACACATAACCTGGCCAAATAGGTCGGAAATGGGTGCTAAGCTCTCTGAAAAGGTACCCATGCACATACAAGTATATGCCATATCGCAAAAAAAAATCTATCAGAAACACCCAAAATTCTTCAAGTATTATGTTTTCTTCTGAGTCTCCGTGAATCTGTATCAGACAGGGCAGGGAGGCTTCCTGAGGTGACGTCACCGAGCCATGGTCCGTCGTCTGCTGGTCATCAGTTGTGTTTTGAGAGCTCGGGGAATTTTCAGATTTTGAATGCGGATTATTTAAAAACGGGTGACTGGATGCAAAAAGTGACAACATATTGCTGATATACTCGATCATGGCTATATTTTGACTGCATTAAATCAGGAATGATGAAATGGCCTGGACGATTACTTTAAGGAAATTTAGGCCTGAGAAGGAAATTTCGAAGGAAACGCAAAATCTAAGGAAATCCTAAGGGAATCCATTTTTTTCGGACATGTTAAAATTTGTGTGTATTTAAAATGTATTTACAAATGTATCTAAATACAATTGATTTATCTAGTATTTAGTATTTAAATACATTCGTAAAATGTATTTAGTATTTAGTATTTAAATACATTTCTCCCATGTATTTAGTATTTAGTATTTAAATACATTCAATGTATTTAGCAGTGTTGTAGGTCTCGAGACTGGTCTTGGTCTCGAGACCGGTCTCGAGACCAGTTTCATGTGGTCTTGGTCTCGTTTGATGTGGTCTTGGTTTCGTTTGATGTTGTCTTGGTCTTGATCCTGGTCTCGAAGCTTCTGGTCTCGGAGTTTGGCTCGAGACCAGGTCGAGACCAGGGTTAAAAAGTGCATCGCGGCGTGGGGAAGGTCGGAATTTATTATCATACACGGAGAAAAATCATGGCTGTTTCGATTCACGGCGCGCCATACAGCGTTGTACTGTCTATAGATACTGCCTGACTAGCGCTACGATGATGATGCATGAGCTGAGCCCTGCGAGCGTGTCGAGAGAATATGCATGACGTGGCCATTCTCACAGTGATAATCTCCGTTTGCACACACGCATGTTTGCAGCTCTGTTCACCTCCGTGTACTTCATATATGTGTAGGCCTATGCAATCCCCGCACCCTTCGTACACGTACACCACAGGTTTAGCTAGCTCGCTTGGAAAACGTAACCACAAAAATTGCTATTTCCTATGTTGTTTCTTTATGCCAACGAAGCAATGAAAGCAGTAATATTTGACCTAGATGTTCAGTTGTTCACATATTAAATGTTGTAAATATATTTCCTCCCTTATACGTTACCCTTACCCCCTTTCTACCAGAGATCGTTAGTCGTTACATCGAGCACATCTGGCAGGTGCCAGGTTGCCAGGTGCACAAACCACAAAATATACTTTTGGCATTCACATTAACTTTTTTGGCATTTTTTATTTTTCATCATAAGAAATGAAATTCAATTGACGAAATATTTCTGGCAAATTCCAAAATTTGTGAGTAATTTCTGGCAAGAAATACAACAATTGGCAGGACCTGGCAACTCTGTCTGGCAGTGACATAGGACGTAGGACACGTGAGGTGTACTGGGGCACATTCACAGACGCTAACGTCCATGCTTAACAACTTAAAACTGTCATCAGCTGATTTGGCATTGCAGAGGAGATGATGACGTCAGAGTTGTTGTTCACACGCTAAAATACGGCAACTGCCTGTATGGTGGTGTTAAGGAAGCTACGTACATAAAATCCTCATAAATTGAGTATATATGATGTTTTTCTGACTCCAGAACTGAACAGGGCAAGTATACAAACGAAATTTGGCCATAAAACAAACCCAGGCGCTTGTGGTGGAGTTTGTTTTGTGATGTGCCAGAGTGGTGAGAGCGGCATCTCGACCCGCCGAGTAGTGACTAGTGATGCCAGGACACCACACGCATGGTCTGTGGCAGACAGCACCTACACGTATGTGGGTTGCACTGTGCACTTTTCCTTGATTATAACCCGCGCCCCTGTCACCAGCAGTGAATGAGTACCGTGTGTTAGCCGGGTGTGTGGCAGGGAAAGAAGGAATGATGGAATAGCTGGAGAATATAAGGAATGTGTGGAGGCGAAACATGTGTTGCCGAGGCGACGGTGCGGGCAGGTGAGGCAGGGAAGAAGAATGATGGAATAGCTGGAGAATATAAGGAATGTATGGAGGTGGAAACATGTGTTGCCGAAGCGACGAAGGTGACACAAGGAAAGAAGGAATCATGGAATGACTTACTTTTTGAGAATTAAGTACGGACAGCTGATTTTGGTGTGGACGATAAATTTGTAAACCACAGCTAAAAGCGTGGAAGCCTTGTGATTGGCTGAAACTTTTTGAGAAATACTATGTGATTCGTGGCGAGGCTGGGACGTCATTGTAGTCGCTCAGCCACTCAGCTATCAGCAACCATGTACCGCCACTGCCATGTTTCGTATTTGAATACCCACTAACGCCGGGGTGTAGAAATAGAGGGATATTGTTAAGCTAACCACCGTGGCCTTTAACTCTCTCTGAATGTCTGCCCTGGACTAGTCTCGCTTAGTTTCCGTTCGCACACCGGAATGAGTAATCATGTCGGCATCTTCAGCAGTTATCAAATTTGCGTTCAAGGACCACAAGGAGTTTTTTTTATAAGAAACACTGGAAACCAGAAGCACACACCAGTTTGTACTTTCTGCAAGCAAAGCATCACGGACGAAGCTGGCACGACGTCGGCTTTTATCAAGCACTTGCAGTGATCCCATCCGAACAACTTAGGACAGTACAATTTAGTAGGCTATTTACGCAGTACATACCAAAAACATTCAGATAATAGTCATATTTATAAAAAAAAAAAATGATATGCCTGTTCTTGGTCTTGTTTCTTTCGGAGGGTATGGTCTTGGTCCTTAGTCTCGGAGGGTTTAGTCTTGGTATCGAAGGGCTGGTCTTGGTCCGGAAGGTCTGGTCTTGGTCTCGAAAGGTCTGGTCTTGGTTTGGTCGCGGAGTCTGGTCTGATTACAAACACTGGTATTTAGTGCCCAGCTCTGCTCAACACTATCTCCCATTTAAACAGGGGATATCTTTCACACTCCACAACATACTACTGATTTATGATACTCTCGTCTACCGTATCTCTCGTCCCCGTCGGCGAGAGTTACAACTTTCGCGTCACCGAGTGGTCCTATTTACTACGACTCAATATATATATCTAATAAGCTTTTACCTGTGCTTTTGTATACCTAACCTGAACCGAATCTAACCTAACAGTAAAGGCCGGTTCCACTAGCCCGCTTATACGGGCCGCGTTGCCGTACACCGCCCAACAATGACGTCACCATCATCACTGCTTGAGTGGTGTAGTGTAACCGGGCACAGTTTGCACCTCCGCTCGCTCGAGCGGACACAGCCGAGCGGGAGATCAATCAATCAATCATTGGGGGCATACGCCGGGGGGCGCGTCGCCTCGCCCACCATACGGACGCCACTCCAGGGGGTCACTACGTGCGAGTCCCCATTGCAGGCTCCTTTCCCATACCAAGCAGCTCTTGACAAGACACATCAACTTGCCCCAGCCACGAGCCTTGTCGGCGCCCCTGGCCTCCTCCACGCCGGATTGTCTCTAACAGATACAACCCGATGGGAAGGATCGGTTCAGGGTAGCGTGCCAATGCCATATAGCAGAAGTTGGCGCTGACGGACTATGCAGGTAATAGGTCGTGATTCAGTCTCACGCTGCAATGGCTGATTTGACACGTAATCATCCGGCGATACCCCATGTTTGCGAAGACACTTATTACCAAAGTCATCGATTCGTCTCTTCAAGTCGCTATTTAGTGTCCATGTCTCACAACCATAGAGTAAGACAGGGATCACAAGCGACTTGAAGATCCGGATCTTTGTCCTCCTGCACAGGTACCGAAAACGCCAAATACTCCTGCTGAGCGAGTCATAACACATGGGCAATGCCAATCAGATGACTTGAATTTATATGTACGGCAGCCGTACAGCGGTACGGCGGTGCGGTCGACTTTTTTCTGACGTCATTGTTGGGCGGTGTAGGCAACGACGGCCGTAGAAGCGGGCTGGTGGGAACGGCTTTAACCTAACAAAAACGTTACTGGCAGAAATTACAACATGGGGGGGGGGGGGGGATGGATGGGGATTAGAGGGGCGGAGCAAATAGGTAAATCTTACCTTTATTGCGTTTCCTATTTTTGGTGTGGGGTTTTCTTCCATTTGATAGTGTTTTTTTAGTTCCTTAAAGTGATTTAAGGCCTCATTAGATGTGCAACTAACTAATAAATACAACATGACCATGACAATCTTGACTCCCGATAGTGGGGAGAGCTATGAAGGATATGGAAAATGTGGGTAAAAAAGTGAATAAATGAAGAAATAGGTGAATATATGGATGGTATGCTGTGTTTTGTTGTTTCGGTAGCAGGGCGTGAGACATAAGAACATAAGAACATAAGAAAATAAGAAGCTACAAGAGGCCGCGAGGCTGCACGTGGTAGTTCCTGTCACCTAACACTACTACATCCACCTTTCATCCCCATCCATGGTGTGTTGCTTGAAATTGGGGGTCACTGGTATGGGGGTTTATGACTGGTCAACGTTATTTAAATTATATTATTGGGGATGATTTGATAAAAAATTACAACTTGAATGGAGGATTTAACTTAGTCTTCTGACTTCACTATATGATTATAGTTGACATTCTCACTACGGAGAGTACTGCACAATGGGGGTATACTCAAGGGGAAAGGATAATAAGGTTAGGTTATGGGGATTTGCTGCCACAGCCCTGACGAGTATTTCACTATGATTACTCCCGGGGCACGTTAGATTAATTTTAATATTAGATTGATCTGGTAGTCGTGGTTGGTACGAGCGGTTATACCTAATAAAGGCGGAACTCTTTTGAAGTGTGGGGAATTATTTTCCTAATACAGAATAATCACCTGGGTTTTCATAATAACACAAGAAACTATATTTGTAAATGATATCCTATTTATTTTGGGACATGGTAAGTCTCTCACTTGAGATCATCTTCAGCATATAAGGGTTAACACTATACCGAGAAAACTCTACTCGGAAATAAGAAACTTGACTTCACACCCTGACGTAGGAATTTTCCTAAGTTATGAGATAAAACTCTAATGAGCATAAATCTCCTTCACTAGAATTACTATTCAGGGAATTGCCCTACACTAGGTAACATACACTTAATATTTATAAATCACACATGGAAGATAGGTATCTAGTAGAGAAAGAATATGGCGAGACAGTGTTGTGTGTGTTACAGTAAGACCATGTGTTCTTGAGAGGAAGGCGTGGGACGCCTCCGCTGAAGCCTCTCCCTGGGTGGAGGACAGATGGAGACTCTTGTTAATAATACTTATAAGGATGGGTGCACCTCCTGTACGTTAGCGTACACTAAACATAGATACCCATATTTGAAAATAGATAAAAATAATGATAACAAGGAAAGGGGGGGGGGGGGAAACAGGAGCGGAATTGTTACATCTACCTGGGTGGAGGACAGATGGAGACTGAGCGTCTCACGGAGTTATGGCCGTCTCGCCCAAAAGGGAATTGTTTGAATGGTCTCACCGTGACCTCAAATGAAAAAACTTATAATCCCGAAATAACTATTTAAGTAATGAAAACTCGCGTACTCAGAAAAGGCTGTCCCTAATACCAACCAGTTACTTTGATGTAGAAGAATTTAATATTTTTAACCTAATATTCAAGAAGGATGGTTTATATGTAATGTCGACAATCCGAACACCTATTTCAGAGTGAGGTGGTATTGAAATCTTGCGTAGAATTTGTGGGCTTTCATTTTAGCGTGGATCCTTACTACAACGCCATATATAACCATAACCGATAACGATAGGGATTATTTTGAAAGACGTTAAGACTCTGGGAGAGTTTCTTGGTCTGACCAGATGGCTGGCAAAAGATAAAAAGATCTGACATCATTAGTTATCCCTGATCGCAGAATAATTATTCTACGGATTGTGTCTCGCATACGCATATCGGGGGGGGGAATGGAAGACGAGGAAAGACATGGCGGGTGATAGAACGAAAGAAGATAAACAAAAATGGCGTCTAGGATGGCCAAACTGATGAGGAAAGATGCGGAAAGAAAGAAATACGATGAGTCATATGTGAAAACTAAAAAAAGAATTACTTACAAGACATAACTCGGGAATTTATAATAATAATTCTCATACTATCATCTCCCGAATAATGGGCATACACGCGTCTATTCTCGGAAAATTTAAATTCTATGGCATCAAAGTAAATATTACGGATCTTTCCGTTTTAAAACTGCGTCAAGAGGAGGTGTGTATGGACGAAGTTAGAGTGAATTTAATGAAATTCTTCGTTCTTTGAAAACGGGGTCTGTTTGTGTTTAGATTACACAAAATCCAATGAAAGGAAGTATCCCAGTCAACTGATACCTGGGTAATGACGTGACCGTCAACCTGACTTAGTCCGTATCTCGGTGCAGAGATATATCCCAGAGGCGCACGCCGGCTTGCCTCTGGTAAATGATAAGAGCCCAACAAGTCCTGAAATACCGCCACACCGCAAGCTGGTTGACTGTAAGGTGAGAAGCGTAGTACTACTATCTCGAATTAAAATATCCTCCCACTGAACCAGGCTTCGCCCGTGAGAATCAGACGCTCCGACTTCTAGACATGAGAAATCTCCTAGACCAAATTGCTTCATCTAGTCTGACACTACACTCACCTTTGACTCACTAAGTTAACATGAACACTTTCGCTTAATCTCACCTGATATACCTGGTCGTGTTGATGTAACTTGAATTAAAATACCTTGAAGACCACCGAACCAGACTGAGTCTGTTATGAAATTCACTGAGACTGGTATCCCAATCAACTCTTACCTGGATATACTAAGAATATATGACCCTCAATTTGTTTGAATCTGGTCAATGTTTTCATTTTAACACTTTCTATTTGATTCCACAAGAGTAATAACCGGGTGACGCTACAACTACCCTAACCAGAGTAGGTATTAAACTTCAAGTTTATAAAATAAATATTCAACGTTCAGTAAAATAAATTTCAATGTTCATGTTCAAAATAATTCTTCCTCGATTTTCTAATTTAACACTATTGGATACCGAACTCTTCATCTTGTGTGTGGATGGGTGACATATGGGTCTTGTTGACGCCGGGACTTCTTGATGGCCTTCAGCTCTTCAAAACGTTTCAGGAAACTCTGTAGGTTCTTGGAAGCTAAGAGTGTGCCATTCTTTAGCCGGTGTCGCTGCATCCTCCGTCTCCGTAGCTGTTTTTTGGGTCACCGCTGTTTTTCTGTGGTTTTTGCAGGACACGGTGGCGGCGGGGCAGGCAGTTCAGACGTCCCTTGATACCCTGCACGGCAAAATTTTGTACAGGTTCTTGGCGCCTGGGGTTGTCAGCGCAGCTCATGTCGGTGACGGGTAGGACCGAGGGAAAACCAGGACTTCCCTCCGACGAGGCTTCAGTCCTCTCTGCCATGGGTGGTTGCAGCTAGATGTGGCGCTTATAGCGGGTAGGAACGGGGGCTGTAGGGTTTAACGTGGCTGCTAGCTGAGGCGAGCGTCGCTGTGATGGGCGGCGGAGTTGAGGCGAGCTTGGCATCGAGGCGCGCGACAGGCTTAAGGGCGCGGCGAAGGGCCAGGCGGCTGGGACGCGCGGTATGTTGGGGGTGAAGGGTGGCGGCTGGCTGGCTGTCCCGGTGGCGGAGTTGACGGCTAGGAGCGGCGGCTACGGGTTGCTTCTTTCAGCTCACGCTCACCCTGGTCATGGTTCATGTATGTATTGTGTTTGGTTTATAGGGGGGGAGATCTAATAAGCCTACTTAATGATCGATTACTATATGAAAATTTACTGAAATTTGACTATCTTGCTATTTATTTTTCCAGGTGTGATTCTGTTGCTGTTATTTTTAGGAAATAATATCCCACCGCTATAGTCACCAGTGTGTGCTTGAAATTGGGGGTCACTGGTATGGGGTTTTTATGACTGGTCAACGTTATTTAAATTATATTATTTGGGGGTGATTTGATAAAAAATTACAACTTGAATGGAGGATTTAACTTTGTCTTCTGACTTCACTATATGATTATAGTTTGACCACTTCTCACTACGGAGAGTACTGCACAAGGGGGGTATACTCAAGGGGAAAGGATAATAAGGTTTAGGTTATGGGGTTTGCTGCCACCAGCCCTGACGAGATTTCACTATGATTACTCCCGGGCACGTTAGATTTAATTTTAATATTAGATTGATCTTTGGGAGTCGTGGTTGGTACGAGGGGGTTTTACCTAATAAGGCGGAAAATCTTGGAAGTGTGGGAATTATTTTCCTAATACAGAATAATCACCTGGGTTTTCATAATAACACAAGAACTATATTTGTAAATGATATCCTATTTATTTTGGTGACATGGTAAGTCTCCACTTGAGATCATCTTCAGCATATAAGGGTTAACACTATACGAGAAAACTCTACTCGGAAATAAGAAAATTGACTTCACACCCTGAGTAGGGGAATTTTCCTAAGTTATGAGAAAAACTCTAATGAGCATAAATCTCCTTCACTAGAATTACTATTCAGGGAATTGCCCTACACTAGGTAACATACCCCTTAATATTTATAAATCACACATGGAAGATAGGTATCTAGTAGAGAAAGAAATGGGAGACAGTGTTGGGGTGTACAGTAAGCCATGTGTTCTTGAGAGGAAGCGTGGGACGCCTCCGCTGAAGCCTCTCCTGGGTGGAGGACAGATGGAGACTCTTGTTAATAATACTTATAAGGATGGGTGCACCTCCTGTACGTTAGCGTACACTAAACATAGATACCCATATTTGAAAATAGATAAAAATAATGATAACAAGGAAAGGGGGGGGGGGGGAAACAGGAGCGGAATTTGTTACATCTTACCTGGGTGGAGGGGCAGATGGAGGGCTGAGCGTCTCACGGAGTTATGGCCGTCTCGCCCAAAAAGGGAATTGTTTGAAATGGTCTCACCGTGACCTCAATGAAAAACTTATAACCCGAAATAACTATTTAAGTAATGAAAACTCGCGTACCTCAGAAAAGGCTGTCCCTAATACAACCAGTTACTTTGATGTAGAAGAATTTTAAAATTTTTAACCTAATATTCAAGAAGGATGGTTTTATATGTAATGTCGACAATCCGAAAACCTATTTCAGAGTGAGGTGGTATTGAAATCTTGCGTAGAATTTTGGTGGGCTTTCATTTTTGCGTGGATCCTTACTACAACGCCCATATATGACCATAAAACGAAACGATAGGGATTTTTTTGAAAGACGTTAAGACCTTGGGAGAGTTCTTGGTCTGACCAAGATGGCTGGCAAAAAATAAAAGATCTGGGCATCAAATTAGTTATCCTGATCGCAGAATAATTATTCTACGGATTGTGTTCGCATACGGCATATCGGGGGGGGGGGAAAGGAAGACCGATTTAAAGACATGGCGGGTGATAGAACGAAAGAAGATAAAAAAAAATGGCGTCTAGGATGGCCAAACTGATGAGGGAAAAATGGCGGAAAGAAAGAAATACGATGAGTCATATGTGAAACTAAAAAAAGAATTACTTACAAGACATAACTCGGGAATTTTATAATAATAATTCTCATACTATCATCCCCCGAATAATGGGCATTACACATGAACCTATCCAGCTCCCCTTTAAAGCTCCCTAAGGACTCCGCACTAACTACCTGTCTACTGAGACCATTTCCCTTCATTCACCACCCTATTTGTGAACCAGTTTTTCCCTATTTCCTTTCTAAATCTACGCTTTCCAAGCTTGAATCCGTTACTCTTGTTCTACCTGGTTAAAAGCCGTAAGAACTTTTCCTACCTCTCCTTTATTAAATCCCTTTATCCAAATTAAAAACTTTTATTAGATCGCCCTTACTCTGCGTCTCTCTAGTGAGTGTAATTTTAAATAACTTATACGAATGCATTGCTTCCCCCGCTCTCCGTCTCCAACAAAAATCTCCTTGGTTCAACCCAAGCGCAGAGTGATCTTAGTCGTGGATCAACATAAGACCATGTTAGGGTTTTTGATGCTGGTGTCAAAAAAACGCGTTTTTGGCATTGGTACCACATGGGTTCTAACATGGAAGCCCCACGTTAGACTCTCCCTAGTCCATGTTTAAAAAACCGGCAGAGTGTCTGGCAGATTTTTATCGTCACAGATAAAGTCTGCAGACCCCAGTTGTTAACGTTTACCACCACGGCGGTGTTGGCCAATCAAGCTTCCCCAAATTTCCTGAAAATGGATCCCAATATTTCCATACTCTCCTCTTCAAAAAAAACCATATATTATCAAGCAGGACACAAATATGAGGCTAGCATAACATCAGACGCTCGGCTTGAGGCTATGTAGATAAGTAAACTACGTAGAATCGTGAGTCTGGCAGCGCCGTCACTCCACTGTCCACAGGGCTAAGTGTCTCGTTTTTTTGCTCGAACTGCGTCTCGAAAAAACTTTGCTGGTTTTTTGTGACAGAGGCGGGTAAAACCGTCTCCGAACAAATTTTCGCTTGTATCTGCAGACTCTGTAGTTCGTGTGGACGGGCTTTTTGCTGGTTTTTCTGCAGACAGAGGGGGAGTCCGCCACCCAACAAATGTCTCGCTTGTGTCACAGACACTGTATGCTCGGTGTGGACGGGGCTTTAATTTTTAATAAGGAGCAATCTGTGGCAATGCCAGACAACACCACGCGTGAATACGCCCATAGACGGTGAAAGCTAGGGTGCCACACAACGCCAGTATTTCTATTTTTCATGGGGAAAAAGTACTATTGCGGGCTTTATTTTAAGACCTTTTCTGTTGCTGTTGCGTTACATTAATATATGTAGATAATTTTCTCGCATGTTTTTAATGAAAATGGGACATATTAATCGTAGAACAAGCATTTGTCAAATGATTCACTGCACGCCACTATTCCTGATTATTTATTAGTATGAAGGGCCAGAAATATACAACTTTTTCCTACACAGATAGAAATTTCTTGATTTATAGATATATATAAATGCAACTGACGAATACCAGCAAAGTATATAAGAAACATTAATTTGTACCACAGTGTGTTGATACCTGAGGTACGACACTTTCTATAGACCACCACACGTGGGCTAATCCCAAGCACCCCGTCCCTCCCTTGGTAGCCTCCCGTGCGTTTGTACGTCTGGCAGCGTATCTTCCTGAGACAGTTTTCGGAGATTACTATATACAATCATATGCTATGGCACTTGGATCCGTAACTTTCTTGCAGTCATACTTCACTTGAAAACAAAACTGATGTAGTACCTCATATTTATCACATCTATAATAATATAAGCGAAAATGTGTGTGTATGTCTGTGTGTGTGTGTGTGTTGTGTGTGGTGTGTGTGTGTGTGTGTGTGTGTGCTATAGGTTCCGCTCCCCGTGGATCAATCCCATCATATGGCACATTTTTGGAACCAGGTTGACCAGGGGAAGGTTTTAAGGCCAGTTTGGGGATGATCCGATCACTTTTTTATTTTTTTATATTTTTTTTAGCAGCCTATTAGCGAGAATTGTGGAAAAAAAATGGGTTGCGAGAAATGAGGAAACCTTGATGTAGGGTGATGGGTAATGGGTGAGTGAATGGGTGGGGTGATGGGTAATGGGTGTGGGGTGATGGGTGAGTGAATGGGTGGGGGGTGATGGGTTGGGGTGATGTATGGGTATGGGTGAGGGAATAGGTGGGGGGTGATGGGTAATGGGTGAGTGAATGGTGTGTGGTGATGGGTAATGGGTGAGTGAATGTGGTGGGGGGTGATGGGTAATGGGTGAGTGAATGGGTGTGTGGTGATGGGTAAGGCGTTAATACATACATTTCTACATCCATAATTTCAGGAAAGTTAGAAGGGGCTATCTGGAGAGTCTGTGTTTGGTGGGCCGAAGGCCCACCAATAGCCCTCCGCAGGAGCTAGCCAAAAAGTCCGCCCGGAGGGCGGCTTTGCGGCTAGTTCTTAATAATCTATAATAATATAAGCGAAAGTGTGTGTGTGTGTGGTGTGTGTGTGTGTGGTGTGTGTGTGTTGTGTGTGTGTGTGTGGTGTGTGTGTGTCCGCGATAGGTGCCGCCCCCTGTGGCGGAATCCCATCATATGTCACAGTTTTGGAATCAGGTTGACCAGGGGAAGGTTTTAAGCCCACTTATAGGATGATCCGATCGCTTTTTTTCTTCTTTTTTTTAGCAACCTATTAGCGAGAACTGTGAAGAAAAAAAAGTGGGTTGCGAGAATTGAGGAAACCTTGATGTAGGGTGATGGGTAATAGGGAGTGAATGGGTGGGGTGATGGGTAATGGGTGTGGGGTGATGGTGAGTGAATGGGTGGGGGTGAGGGGTGATGGGTGAGGGAATAGGTGGGGGGTGATGGGTAATGGGTGAGTGAATGGGTGTGTGGTGATGGGTAATGGGTGAGTGAATGGGTGTGTGGTGATGGGTAATGGGTGAGTGAATGGGTGGGGGGTGATGGGTAATGGGTGAGTGAATGGGTGGGGGGAATACATACATTTCAGGAAAGTTAGAAGGGGCTATCTGAAGAGTCTGTGTTTGGTGGGCCGAGGTGGTGGGTAATGAGTCTATCTGGAGAGTCTGTGTTTGGTGGGCCTTCGGCCCACCAAACACAGGTGGTGGGCCAAAGGCCCACCAATAGCCCTCCGCAGGAGCTAGCCAAAAAGTCCGCCCGGAGGGCGGCTTTGCTTTCAGGAAAGTTAGAAGGGGCTATGATGTGAATGGGTTGGCGTTAATACATACATTTCTACATCCATGATTTCAGGAAAGTTAGAAGGGGCTATCTGGAGAGTTTGTGTTTAGTGGGCGAAGGCCCACCAAACACAGTGGTGGGCCGAAGGCCCACCAATAGCCCTCCGCAGGAGCTAGCCAAAAAGGCCGCCCTGAGGGTGGCTTTGCGGCTAGTCCTGTATAAGACACAAACAAGTATTACAGATATTCATTCATATTGCAACGAACGCCCCCCCTTCCTCCCTTCTTTACCTTCACTATCCTCAGCTACACCTACTCAGGGCTGCTCTCTTGAGAGTCAGGGAAGCAGGCAGGTGCTATGTATATTAGTTTTAAACAGTAATATTAAAAACATTGGCAAGCTACAAAACAAAAACATATTTGCCTGTCTCTGTTTCATCCTTTATCTCTGAATACCAATCTATGCATTAATAGTTCTTTGCCAAACATAGGCCTCAAAATACCCACAAAAGTGTTTAATTTTCGTGCGAATATAGGGCCCCCATAAATGCTGTGACCCAGGGCCCCCACAGCTCTTGATCCGGCCCTGCCCACTATGCTTCCTTCTGTCACTTGATATAAGGAAGCGTCTCTGATATACCACCGCAAAAGCTCAGGTTCTAAGAAACCTGACGGTGGCACAATATTCACTGGTGCTAGATCACCAAAAATCGTCCAACAATCATTTGTGACAGAAAGTGGTGGAGCCACAGGTGAAGTAATCGTCGGACTGACGATTTGCTGCGGGGAACTTATTGCTAAGTCTTCAATGATAAGAGATTTCGACTTAACTAGAGTCGTATTACAGGAGTAACTACAGGATGGATATTACCTTGTTAGAATCAGTGCAGAGAAGGATGACCAAAATTATTCATGGGATGCGTAACTTTAGTTATGAGAAGAGATTGAAACTATTAAATTTACACTCACTCGAGAGTAAGGGGCGATCTGATAGATGTTTTTAAGTGGATAAAGGGATACAATATAGGCGATGTAGGAAAAGTTCTTACGGCTAGTAAGCAGGGTAGAACAAGAAGTAACGAATTCAAGCTGGAAAAGCGTAGATTTAAAAAGGAAATAGGGAGAAACTGGTTCACAAATAGGGTGGTGAATGATTGGAATGGACTAAGTCGTCAGGTGGTCAATGCGGGTCTATGTCTATTGTCTAATGTCTATTGGGGGTTTTAAAAGGAGTCTGGATAAATTCATGGGTGGGGAAGAGAGGTGGATATAGGTAGAGTTAAGTATCAGGAACTACCTCGTGTAGGTCTCACGGCCTCTTGTAGCTTCCTTATTTTCTTATGTTCTTATGTTGTTAAGGTCATTACCTCGAGCTTCTAAAGTAGCCAGACGATTTTCTACTTGCTCAATATGAGGTAGTTCAGATGGATTGATCGTAAATCTGTTTCATACCTGACCAGTTGAATCATCGGGGGTGATGGAACATGCTGACATGGCGTCGGCTCCAGATTTAAGGCACCCCATTAAGTCAAAGTCGGCTACCCAAGAATTTGTATTCTTATCCAATGGTACTGCACAGGGTGTTATTATCTCTAATTCTTCGTATTGGTAACCCCTGTGCCTATTGACCCTTTTGCTTTTTCCTCGATGGTACTGGCACTAGGGATTTTCCTTATTGTACACGTATACGTATTTACGTGTCAGCAAATTATTGCCGTAGCTTTTGAGAAACTTTTCTTCGGGAGGATAACCCCAGTATCAACCGGAGCCCTTTCCCGAGTTTTACTTAACTCAAGAATCTCGCAGGTTGTATTGTTAATAGATACCCCTGCATCTTCCATCGACATTTCGAGCATTTTTTCAACCATTATTTGTCACAAATAGACATAGGATGTTGTCCTCATCTTGGCATAGGGTATGTCATGGTCCTACATGATTCAGGGACAAGCATAGCACACTTCTGATCGTGAATTTTAATGGTCTCTTGACATCGGTGGATGTAGGGGGTGTCTGGGCTGGCCACAATCCCTTCTGAAATCTCATTGGCTACCCATGTGGCCAGTGGCCACCCTAGATTAGAGTTAGAATTTTTTTTATGGAAAATTAAACTTTTATGAAATTATGTCGTTGGTGCTGGTTCGGTGGAATAATTCAAAAGGTCATTTCACTCGCCACTGGTACATATCTTGCTTGACTACACTAAATGTAGCTAACTGTTTAACCACCCTGCTTATATGTAACACTAGCCGCAAAGCCGCCCTCCGGGCGGAATTTTTGGCTAGCTCCTGCGGAGGGCTATTGGTGGGCCTTCGGCCCACCACCTGTGTTTGGTGGGCCTTCGGCCCACCAAACATGGACTCTCCAGATAGCCCCTTTTAACTTTCCTGAAATCATGGATGTAGAAATGTATGTATTCCCCCCACCCATTCACTCACCCATTACCCATCACCCCCCACCCATTCACTCACCCATTACCCATCACCCCCCACCCATTCACTCACCCATTACCCATCACCCCCACCCATTCACTCACCATTACCCATCACACACACCCATTCACTCACCCATTACCCATCACCCCCCACCCATTCACTCACTCATTACCCATCACCCCCCACCCATTCACTCACCCATTACCCATCACCACACACCCTTCACTCACCCATTACCCATCACCCCCCACCTATTCCCTCACCCATCACCCATCACCCCCAACCCATCACCCCCCACCCATTCACTCACCCATCACCCCACACCCATTACCCATCACCCCACCCATTCACTCACCCCATTACCCATCACCCTACATCAAGGCTTCCTCAATTCTCGCAACCCACTTTTGTTTTCACAATTCTCGCTAATAGACTGCTAAAAAAAAAGAAAAAAAAAAGTTGATCGGATCATCTCATAAGTGGGCTTATGACCTTCCCCTGGTCGACCCGATTCCAAAAATGTGCCATATGAGGTGTTTGCGCCACGGGGGGCGGAACCTATACCACACACACACACCCCACACACACACACACACACACAGACAGACAGGCAGACAGACAGACAGACAGACAGACACACTTTCGCTTTTATTAATATAGAAGATAGATAACCAGAGCTGGGCAGTATTTAAATACATTTGTATTTAAATACGTATTTAAATACATTTGTGTATTTAGAAATATATTTATAAATACATTGTTTGTCATGTATTTAAATATAGTATTTAAATACTTTTATGAGTATTTAGATACATTGTATTTGAATACTTATAAAAAAGTTTTATAAGTTAATTTGGCCATAAACCCGACCACTATCTGGCAACCCTGATGTTACAGTGAACCAGTGTTTCCACTTTCAAGGAAAAGTCCTATTTGTAGGAAATTTAGGCCTGAGAAAGAAATTTCTGAGGAAACCCAAAATCTAAGGAATTTCTAAGAAAATCCATTTTTTTCGGACATGTTAAATTTTGTGTATATCTAAAATGTATTTACAAACGTATTTAAATATAATTGATGTATTTAGTATTTCGTATTTAAATACATTCCTAAAATGTATCTAGTATTTAGTATTTAAATACATTTCTCCCATGTATTTAGTATTTAGTATTTAAATACATTCAATGTATTTAGTGCCCAGCTCTGAACGCAACACAGCCCATGTTCTGTCACCCACCAAGTGAATGATCCTACGCAGTGTACGCACTACAGGTCGATTGGTATGCCAGCAGATATGGACTACCCTAATTTTCATGCACCAAAATTCTATAGATTTTACTGTTGGATTGTGAAGAGTAGACAACCAGGTAAGGTAAGGTAAGGTTATTTTATGGCTACTACATACTAGATTGCCGCCTCCGTGATGTTGTAGCTAGCGCGCCTAGCTACGAATATATGGTTCGTATCATATGGTTCGAATACCAGGTTGCCCTGGTTTGAATCCGACCCAGGGCAAGTCGGCGGCCAGCCATTAAGCTGTTCTTCCTCCTTTTCGGGGTTGCCGAATGGGTACCTGGGGAAACCTAGGGAAGGTAACTGTGGTAACCCGGATGTCACACAAGTCCTGTGTCCCGGGGTAACGGGTTCTCACCCACCATAGGCTCAAAGGGTAATGCAACGGATGCACCGAGGCCACGCACATCATAGCGTATGCCCCAATCTTTACCATACTAGATCTGTGTCCAACCTTGGCCATACCACTCCAAGTATCTTGGCAGCGCTACTGCCTCGAGGTAAATCTACGAGTGATTTATTCTTCTAGCAACCTTAACATAATTATAATTATGGAAGAAAATGGGCTCTGACTGCTGACCTCACGTTTTCTGTATAATTTATGTTCCAGTATGAAGGGGAAATATTATCAACTTCCGGAATCACACTTTGGGACTATGACTTACAGAATGGGAAGATTTATGCAGAAATGACAAATAATGCATGTCTTCGTTTACAGCTACGGTTATATATGAATATTGTTACGTAATAATGGCATACAAAACATCATAACTATAAATCTGCAATCATGGACGAGACATTTCGAGCACTTGTACAAGCCTATCCCACAACGTTAGCAAGCACGACCAACAAACATAAAACAACATAAAGCTTTCTCGTGCGTGAAAAAAGCAAAACATGGAATTATGCGTTAAAAGGGAAGATAAATACAAACAGAAACGCTGATTCGAAAAAAATATATAATCATCGTTAAAAACACAAAGTAATGGTGTCAATTGTGTGCTTAATGGCCTGTTATATTTGCAGTTTACAACCGTGAAATTAAATCCTGAACTGCAGTAATGTGTGTGTGTGTGTGTGTGTGTGTGTGTGTGTGTGTGTGTGTGTGTGTGTGTGTGTGTGTGTGTCCATTTTCATCATCATTCTCGCTTTTCTTTCTCCTCCTCTACGTACTACCTCCCACTATTCTACCCGGAGAGAAGAGGACACGAGGGAAGCAGAATAAACGAACAGGAGAGGTGACGGGCAGTGAATGCAATGGGGTCAAGGAAGGTAGAGGAGGCACGGGTTAGGGCAAAGCGTGAAGAGGAGGAAGGAAAGAGGGAGGATGTCTTTTGCCCGTGATGGTGAGGGTAACTACACTTTATTGTTTGGAAGGACGTAATTTTGTGTTAAGGTGACGCCCTCCTTCTAACAGGTAATGGAGAAGAGAGCGAAGGAAGGAAGGGAAAAAAAATGTAAGAAGGTGGAGAGAAGAGGAGGAGGAAGATGAAGGAAATTGGTAAAGTGAAAAGATGCAAGGAGGAAAGTAATGATATATATATATATATATATATATATATATATATATATATATATATATATATATATAGAGGAGAGAGAGAGAGAGAGAGAGAGAGAGAGAGAGAGAGAGAGAGAGAGAGAGAGAGAGAGAGAGGAGAGAGAGAGAGAGAGAGAGAGAGAGAGAGAGAGAGAGAGAGAGAGAGAGAGAGAAGAGGAGAAGGAGAGAGAGAGAGAGAGAGAGAGAGAGAGAGAGAGAGAGAGAGAGAGAGAGAGAGCAATCATATGACGCAATTAACAGTAACGAGATCAATAAAATACCTCTCAACCTTCTTTGGCAATCAGGCGATGATGTCTCCACACGCCAACACCTGAGCTACACACCACCTGATGTTATTGATTGGCTGTCAGTACAGATAGATTGAGGAAACGAGAATACTGATTACATGGAAAGAACGACGTAGAAGGTTAAAGTATGTGATAAAGGAAGCGAAAGCAATATCATATAGAGATATATGGAAGTACATTTGAGCACCTCCTCACGAGATTTAGGAAACTTAATGCAAATTTAAATGGGCTGCAAATAAGTGGCATTAGAGGTATAGGAAAAGTTAGCATCATTGGCTCTAAATGTGATTAAATCCCAGTGGTGCAGGTAAGGTTTTAATAAGTTGCAAACAACTGAGCGACAACATAGTGATATATCAACCCTGCCATCCAGAGTAATGTCACTCAGTAATCAAGTTGTTGTCGCGGTTCACTTGACACCAATTGCAGTTTAGGGTTTTGGTTATTTCTGAATCATTAATTAATCACATGTGGACATCCTGCTAATTCATTAACGCCAACAGACGTTAATAATCGATCTAGTTACTCCTCCCTCTCCTCGTATACGTGACCAATGTTGTGGCATCTCCGTATAAACAACATAGCCGTTCTCCCAGGCCTCCTTATCATATTTGCATGAGTGTTCCCGCGGCCTGTGACCTGTGTACCACCCGTTCTAAATCACAACACCTCGTTACCTGTGCTGCACGATACCCGACACACCTGCCAAGAGCTATACTGTGAGAATGAATAAAAGTAATGAGATAATGAAGGAAAACTATGCGATGTTGATTCCGGAATTGTTTTTGTTCTCTCTCTCTCTCTCTCTCTCTCTCTCTCTCTCTCTCTCTCTCTCTCTCTCTCTCTCCTCTCTCTTCTCTCTCTCCTCTCTCTCTCTCTCTCACTAACACGCTAAGCTAAGCTGTTAGCTAACACGGACACTAACACCTTTAAACGAAATTTGATGAAGGATTTGATTAATAAATATAATGAGGATACTTAACCTTAATACTAACTTCACTTTTCTTCGAGTTTTATTATATTACTGTGTTTTTGTAACCCAATACTATGTGTATTGTTCTTGTTTTCCTTTTATGATAGTGTAATTTTTATTTTTTTGCTAGTTTATGGTTTTTTTGTATAATATCGGCCTAAACACTGTTTGTTATGAACATATGATTTACTTCGGGTCCTCTTAAAGCTTCGGCTTAATGGACCTAGCCATATTACTTGTTATGTAATTTATACTTTATACATATCATTATGGCCAAATAAATGTATCTCGTATCTCGTATCTCTCTCTCTCTCTCTCTCTCTCTCTCTCTCTCTCTCTCTCTCTCTCTCTCTCTCTCTCTCTCTCTCTCTCTCTCTCTTTCTCTCTCTCTCTCTCTCTCTCTCTCTCTCTCTACGACAAAATTATTGTTCGCTTTTCATCCTCATCCACAATCAACTTTGTATAACTTTTAATTCGAGTCGAAAGTTCGAAACGCGCAAAGCTTCAGATGTTAATTAGTGTCTCATGATCCCCATAAAAATGTTTACTTAAAAAGATTCATGTTTAAACCAAAGTGTTTCAAATTTGCAGAGTTTAATCGTGATTTTTATTCTCATTTTTATGGGCAACTTATATAGACTTTTAGCGGCCAGGTCTCTGAGTCGATACGACATGGAAGAAGGAAAGGAAATAAATAATACAGGCGGTGAGAGGAAAGGGCTTCGACGCTGTTGCCAGCTGATACATATTTTCTTTGTACTTTCAACAGTATTATGAAATCTTGGTCAACTTTTTTGTACCTCACCTTAACTTCCCCCGAAACCTGAATGTCCCTGAGTTACTACCGGTAAGGACACGCAACACACTTCTCTTGCCAGGACGGAGGGAATAACTGTCCTTGGTTTCTTTACTGTTTCCAATTGTGTCATTTTCCGAGCCAAAAATAGTCTAGTGTTCTCCATCACTGTTGTTGTTTTTGTAATTACTTCTCGTAGAGGCCACAATGGAATGCAGCGGATCAGGATGTTTTTTACAGCTTTGCAGGGAATTGATCGTAAATTCAGTAAATTAAGAGAAATTTTTATCCAATTTTGTTTACGCATGAAATGAACGAGACTGCCATTATAATGGTGAGACCGTGTTGTGGGCCGTAATGGTGCAAGATACTGCGTCACGGAGCTCTATAATGGCTGTTCCTTCAGGAAGCTTTTTGTGGAGCAGGGAAGGTGGAGCGGCGAGGCACACTTCTCGGCACAGACTACCAAAGTGATGTTCTGTTCTTGACCTCCTCCGTTGGCTTTTTCTTTTGTCTTTCATTGTACACCATAACTTCGGTTCTGTCGTTTTTTTTCCTTACTTTTATTTCTATCTAGCCTTATTACTTATATTTTCTCCATTCTCCCCACTTATCTTGTCCATCCTATTTTTTCCCTTCATTATCTCCATCATCATTGTGTTCACTTCTGCCATTCCTTTGTAAACTCCATGTCAACGAATGACTAAATGATGCACACGTTCATTACTTTCCGTCCAGCCGTTTGTCACTCATTCATTTGTAAGAGAAAACATGAGATCACGAGTAGCAGATAAGACACATTACCAACGTTTTCATAAACTTTCTATCATCCGTTCCTTTCTCGCATAAATGATCAGATAAGAGAGAATCCTTCGTTAATTTGGCTCTGTTATCAACTATACAAAAGACTGTTAATGTCCACATCAGTCCTGAAGGAAATAACATTCCCGATAATTCTTTGACAGAACAGGCTAATATTTTGTGTACAGACAGTAATACCACGCGGCAGACCAAGGTATTGACACATCTTGTGGTGATCTGCAACCTGTCCTATCACTCCGATGCTGCCAAGGGACCCACCTAAGCGGAGGTGCTTCTGGCTTTACACCTTAGCTAAGTGGGAGGACCTAAGGCAGTATTTCTCAAATGTTCTTTGTGCAGAGCGCATTACTGAAGTCATTGTCTCTGACATGGAGGCATACATTTAACACACTTTCTCTAATCCTTAAGTCCGTAAACCTGGTTCTTGTTCATGTTCTCGTGCTGTCCAAAAATAAGGAGGCGGCTCACAGACAGTACCGTAACCATCCATATGTAGAAATTCATGCTCTTTATATTCCATTTTTCTTCTTCATTTTCCCCTCCTATGCTTCACCTGCAAATGGCTCTACAGTCTATAAAGACGAGATTATTAATGTCAAATGCATTTAATTGCCATCGAATTAATACTAATTACGGTCGGTTGGCCGAACGAGGTCGCATAAGCTCATTAGAACGAAAATTCCGTTTAATCCATACTTGGCAACTCGAGAACTGTTACACATGGAGCGTATTTGTCGATTTTAAAAAAAGAGGCATTTGGCGTAGATCAAAACATGTATTCGGAATTTCGGACGGCTGGCCGTGCAAGTCCACATAAACTCGTCAGAACGGAAATAACGGTCTAAATCTCAGCTCACGTTCCCGGTTTATGTTATACAACATAATTTCCTGGCTTACATATATGGGACAAGTATGCCCATAGGTGAGGGCTCATATCCCCGAGGTACGTTTAAAGGTCACGCGCACCTGGTGACCTTTAAACGTTCGACCTACGAACTCTCTATGACTAAAGTTTTATGGTTCTGGCGGGATAAATATTGGACTTAGAGCAAATCTTAAACTACACAATCGATAGGGATTTTTGAGCTCAACAACTTTGTTGTTTATGAAAATTTTCGTAGCTGTAATGTAGTGCCATTTTTACACGTATATTCATACAAAAACGATTCTACCTCCACAAATATTTGTCACGGAAAATGACATTGAACAACAATTAATAACAACATTATACACAATTGTTACTGAGATAATTTTTACGTATGTATGTAAATAAAAAAAATTCACTTTGAATTTTTGCTGCTGCAAAATTACTCAAATTTTTGGATTGATTTGGTTTTTGCTTTTTACTACGAAACTATTGACCCTAGAAGAAAAATGACAAATAACTAAATTATGTCCAGCTTCACGAGAGCTACCCTATGGCGCTATCCGTTTCTTCCTAACATGTCACGTTTTTGAGATATGTCATATATCGTTATAATTTCACAAAAACCTAATTTATGGGATTAATGGAATTTGTGGATGAAATTTAATGCCGCAGATACCACAGGGACGGCTGTCAAAAGCTGCATATTTTATGTTATATAACGTTTTCTCCTAACTGCTATTTTTCGTGAGATATTAATGAAAATGTGACTTTAAAAAAAAATTCCTGGGCCTACTAGCCTTCAGAATTTCAGCAATTTTTTTTTGCATGAAACGTGGTTCGTAGTGGCTTTTGCTGATGCTGATCACGAATATGGTCTTTGTTTTCCGATATATGGTTCTAAAAGCAATTTTTGAGCCTTTGTAAGCTTAAGTACCCCCGTAAATATATATTGTACGTCCTTATCAAACAAACTATACTTCTGTGAAAAAAAAAATATATAACCTTTATTATTGTTCTTCGCCAGATGTACAATTGGTATTGAGATCATTTTTACGTCGGTCTGACAATAAATCTCGACCAAATTTTAGGCAGCTTAAAAAAAATAAAAACACTACCTTTATTGCGTTTCCCTATTTTTTTACTATAAAACCATTGACCCTAGACCAAAAAAGGCCTGAATACTTTTTGTTAAGCTCAACGACATCTACCCTAAGCATCTATCCGTTTCTTTTTTGCTTATACAGATTTCGAGATATAACAGTTTTTATATTTTGCGCAGCTTTGTGCCGTTCAATTATAAATTTTATCAGCAGCTTATTGATGCACCATACATCTATCTTTCATCTGTCTAACATTTGTTTTATGTCTTAATGGAGAGCAAGTCTGCAGGAATTGTATTCCACTTTGAAAAATGTACATTCCTTATTGGCAAGAGTTTCACGCAAGTATGAAATCTTTCACTTGATTTCTGGAATATTTTTTTCGGGTAATATGACCTAAAAACTAATTTAATGCAGTCATTTATCAATGGAATTTTAATCTGCTTATACCATAGGGAAGCTTGTTGAAATCTGGATTTTTTGTTTATATAACGTTTTCTCGAAAAAAATCTGGTTCTTGAGATATTATGGAAACATTGCTTCCCCCCATTTTTCGCAGCCTCGTACTGATCCATTCCACGGCTAACATTTTTTTTTTTTTTTCCGAACAAATGCGTTTCAGTCTCAGTTTCCCTCTCTGAGACTAGACGTACGCATTCGAGGTCTCTTTTGAAAGGCTCCACCCCCTGGGCTTATCTTTCTCGTCTATTATTAAACACAATTGAGTTATATCAATATGTACGTAATACTAATTAAAATTGAATAATAAATTTCGATGAAATAGTTACGTATAAATTTTAACTTTCTCGTCTATTTCTAACGGTGAACTATTTGCTCAAACCTTTGCTCAAGATTCCACTCTGGTTGATGAAGGGCTTGGTCTTTCTCCTCCACTCTCTGACTATATAATGTCTGTTATTATGATCCTTCGCAATGATGTTTTCTATGCCCTCTTTGGCCTTGATCCTTACAGGCTTACGGAAGGCTTACGGCCCTGACGGAGTCCCTCCCATTGTTTTCAAAAACTATGCTTTTGTGCTTGCACCCTGCCTGGTCAAACTTTTCTATCTTTGTCTATCTAATTCCGCCTTTCCTTCTTCCTGGAAGTTTGCTCACATTAAACCTGTTCCTAAGAAGTGTGACCGCTCTAATCCTTCAAACTACCGTCCTATAGCTTTGAATTCCTGCCTTTCTTTAGCTTTTGAATCAATCCTTAAAACAAAATTTTAGCATCTGTCTGCTCATAATCTTCTTTCTAATTGTCAGTACGGTTCCGTAACAGGCGATTCAATGATGATGATCTAGCTTTCCTAACTGGATTTTGGTCAACCTCCTTTAGAGGCTCCAGTGAAACTTTTGTTATTTGGTGTTGCTCTTGACATATCAAAAGCTTTTGATAGAGTCTGGCACCAATCTTTAATTTCCAAACTACCCTCTTTTGGACGCTATCTTTCTCTCTACACCTTCGTCTCAAGTTTCTTTTCAAATCGTTCTATTGCAGCAACTGTAGACGTACATTGTTCTTCCCCTAAGTTTATCAATAGTGGTGTTCCTGAGGGTTCTGTCTTATCACCCACTCTCTTTCTAATATTCATTAATGATCCTCAATTAAATGTAACTCAATGCCCTATCCACTCCTACGCTGATGACTCTACCCAGCATTTTTCAACGTCGTTCATTAGACGTCCAACTCAACAGGAATTAAATTATTCACGGAGGGATGCTACAGAGCACTAAACTCCTGATCTTTCTATAATTTCTGAATGGGGAAAGCATGCCTTGTTTGTTTCAATGCCAATCGACAATACACACATCCACAATCCACGATACCTATCTACTCGACAGAACTTTCCACACAACTATCTCCTTCAATATCACTCAACTGGGATTCTCCCTCTTCTACAATGAACATTTTTAAACTATCCTTTACTACAAATCTGAATTGAAAATCTCACATCTCATCTCTTGCTAAAACAGCTTTTAAGAAATTTGGTGTCCTGTGGCGTTTACATTATTTTTTTTCTCCTTCCCAGTTGATTGCTCAGCATAAGGGTCTTATCCGCCCATGTATGGATTGGAGTATGTCTTGAGGTTTGGGGGGATCCACTCATACAGCTCTCCTAAACAGGGTACACCTAGCTCAAGAGCTTTTCATCTCATCAACCCTATAACTTTCTCTGAAGGGGAGTTGATGAGACAACAGATAATGATGAGACAGTATGATGTTCTTTATGAGACAGTAGATAATGATGAGGATTATGTTATTGTATACCTTGACTTTAGTAAGGCATTCGACAAGGTACCACACGAGCGACTCCTAAATAAGATTAAGGCTCATGGAATAGATGGGTGGTTCTTCGTTGGATTTGATCTTGGCTCGGTGATAGGCAACAAAGGGTTACAATTAATGGTTCTACATATAATTTCCTCGGCCCCCTACCCCTAGCCTTCAGAATTTCAGCAAATTTTTTTTCACACAAATTTGCATGAAACGTGGTTCGTAGTGGCTTTTGCTGATAGTCCAATCAATTTAGCGCGTTTTTACCCCTAACCCACCACAAATTGCAATAGAAACAAAACAATATTTTTATGAAACCTGTTGATCCCCAGAACAAATATATGAAATTATACTCAATTCTAATGAGTGGATCAATTATTTTTTTCAGATTGAACGAGAGCCGTGAACGAGAGGTGGAGTGACGCTTGCAGTGAGAAATTGGATCGGTGTGCAGAGGACAGTTCAACGCTGCGGTCATTGTGAATGTAAGGAGTATTATATTTAATGTAGGATTGTTTAAGGTTTTATTTTTATTTAAAGTTTTAACAAAAAAAAATTCTGTAACATTTTTTAACATTAAATTTTCAACAAAATTTTTTTTTTAACATTTCAATTTTTTTTTAACATTTCATTAGTACCAATTTGGGCCGTTAACCACTTACCCGATTAACTTAAAAAACTTGGAGAGTATACGCTGCGGTCATTGTGAATGTTAGGAGTATTATATTTAATGTAGGATTGTTTAAGGTTTTATTTTTATTTAAAGTTTTAACAAAATTTTTTTTTTTAATCAAATCCTTGGCACCTGCCGATACTATACAACCATCCGATATACAATACGTACTAGATGGCGGTGCCCTATTGCAGCGCATACCGTGGCAGTCAGGTGAACAGTACAATAATATTCTTGACCGCTACCTGAAATATGTTAGTAGGCACTACGGGCATGCTATCGTCGTGTTTGATGGCTATCGTCAAGGTCCCTCAACGAAAGACTGTGCTCATCAGAAAAGGGGTGAGCGACCATCAGTGAAGGTATCTTTTTCTGAAACCATGACGCTTACTGTCAAGAAGGAAGAGTTTCTTCGGAACAAGAATAACAAGCAACAATTCATAGACATCCTTGGTAAGAAACTGGAAGAATCTCATTGTGAAGTGCTTCATGCGAGTGGAGATGCGGACCTACTCATAGCAACAACTGCAGTTCGTAGTTCTTCAAAATCCAACACTGTTCTTGTTGGCGAAGACACTGACTTGTTGATACTACTGTGCTATTATTTCAGCAAGAATAGTGCGCACAGTCTCTACTTAATGTCGGAGCCGAAAAGGGTTCATTGAATCCAAGACAATACTTGGACATTGGCAAAGTCAGAGAGGCTCTGGGTGAGACTGTGTGTGAAACATTCTCTTCATCCATGCATACCTGGATGCGACACGACATCAAGGGTCTTTGGGATCGGCAAAGGCAATGGACTCAAACTGTTTCAAGGACAATGATATGTTCCGGCAAGCGGCCCTAATTTTCGGCAATGAATACTCAACACAGGATGAGATCATTGCTGCAGGAGACAGAGCAATGGTTTGTGTGTACGGAGGGAAACCATCAGACCAATTTAAACGAATTGAGAGTAGTAAAATTTCATGCTAAGGTGACAACAAACAGAACAGCATTGAAACCCACGGGTACTTCCCCCAACGAGCTCAGCTTCCAAATATCACAGCCTACGGTATTCCATCGGGTTCATGAGTGGAAAGGACACAAACTCAATCCACTTGACTGGGGATGGAGTATCATGGACACCAGGATGATCCCTGTGCATTCTGACCTCGCTGCAGCACCAGAGTATCTCCTAAAGCTTGTTAGATGTTCATGCAAGGGTGGCTGCAGTGGTAAACGTTGTGGTTGTCGGAAAATTGGGCTGCCTTGCACATTCGCATGTGGACTGTGCAGAGGTAGTTGTTCAAATGCAGACGAATCAGTAGACGTTTTCGATGCTGCTGATGATGGTGACCATGGAAGAGATGAAGACTTAGTGACGTGTTAAATATTGTGAACGGACCTAAGTTCATTGTGTACACATAGTTTTGGTAGTGTATCCCAACATTCCCCTATATAATATAAGACCTTGTGTTTGTAATTGTAATTATCTATATATGTATATGCCTACCTATCTAACTATATTTCTTGACTCACTATTAACTAATTAAGTACTAGAAATTACGAACTTTATTCAGCTCAAAGAATATTTTTTTCACGAAATTCCCACTCACATCAGCTCAAATTTAATACCCGGTATCACCTTTACGGGTAATGTCAGTTTCCTGAAGAAGACTAGCAATACATTTTTGGTGAGGGGCTATATATAAATCAAGTTTTATTGCTGCATTTCACAGCTAAGGGGGGATCAGTAATAATGGGTTTAAATGATAAGCGTCACATTTTAAGTATAAATTTAATCCCATATTTTTTGATGTGCAAAAAATGATAGGCATAATATTTTGTTCATTATTGCATGTGACAGTTGTCATTTGCCATAACCAGGCCACAACTGGTTAAATAAATAATTAAAAGTTGTTTTGTTGTATTATTAAGAGTGATATTGTCGTATATTTAATTTCCAATTATTGCGGTAGTCCGAAAAAGTAACCAAAACGCAAATGACCTGAAAAACCATGTTCCACTCAAAATATTTAAGTATAATCTTGGGCAGATATTCAGTAGGCATCAAGGTTTCAGAAAAATATAACTTCGTTTCTATTGCAATTTGTGGTGGGTCCATTCATATTTTGACTGGACTATGATGCTGATCACGAATCTGGTCTTCGTTTTCCGATATTTGGTACTAAAAGCAATTTTTGAGCCTTTGTAAGCTTAATTACCCCCGTAAATATATATTGTACGTCCCATTCAAAACAAACTATACTTCTGTTAAAAAAAGAATATAGAACATTTATTATTGTTCTTCGCCAGATGTACAATTGGTATTAAGATCATTTTTACGTCGGTCTGACAATAAAACTCGACCAAATTTTAGGCAGCTTAAAATGATAAAAACACTACCTTTATTGCGTTTCCCTATTTTTTACTATAAAACCATTGACCCTAGTCCAAAAAAGGCCTGAATACTTTTTGTTAAGCTCAACGACATCTACCCTAAGCATCTATCCGTTTCTTTTTTGCTTATACAGATTTTGAGATATAACAGTTTTTATATTTTGCGCAGCTTTGTGCCGTTCAATTATCAGCAGCTTATTGATGCACCATACATCTATCTTTTATCTGTCTAACATTTTGTTAATGCCTTGATGGAGAGCAAGTCTGCAGGAATTGTATTCCACTTTGAAAAATGTACATTTTATATTGGCAAGAGTTTCACGCAAGTATGAAATCTTTCCCTTGATTTCTGGAATATTTTTTTCGGGTAATATGACCTAAAAACTAACTTGATACGGTCATTTATCGACGGTATTTTAATCTGCTTATACCATTGGGAAGCCTATTGATATAAGGATGTAGTTTCATCTATAACGTTTTCTCGAAAAAAATCTGGTTCTTGAGATATTATGGAAACATTGCTTCCCCCCATTTTCCGCAGCCTCGTACTGATACATTCCACGGCTAACTTTTTTTTTTTTTTTACCGAACAAATGCGTTTCAGTCTCAGTTTCCCTCTCTGAGACTATAAGTGTAGCTCAATGCCCTATCCACTCCTACGCTGATGACTCTACCCAGCATTTTTCAACGTCATACAGGAATTAAATTATTCACGGAGGGATGCTACAGAGCACTAAACTCCTGATCTTTCTATAATTTATGAATAGGGAAAGCAAGCCTTGTTTTTTTCAATGCCAATCGACAATACACACATCTACAATCCACAATACCTATCTACTCGACATAACTTTCCACACAACTATCTCTTCTTCAATATCACTCAACTGTCTCCCTCTTCTACAATAAACATTTTTTAACTATCCTTTACTACAAATCTGACCTGGAAATCTCACATCTCATCTCTTGCTTAAACAGCTTCTAAGAAATTTGGTGTCCTGTGGCGTTTACATTAAATGTTTTATCCTTCCCAGTTGATTACTCTGCATAAAGCCGCGGTCACACGAGCAACTTTTCCGGCAATATTCAGCCGGCAATATTCACCCAAGGCAATATCTTGCCGTGTTTTGGTCACACGGACTTTCTTCACAAAGCTAGCCGAGTTTTAACGCCAATTTTGGCTTCTCTTTTTAATCGGCGCGGGAGCCAAGCCGTATCTGAAGAAGCGTCTTTGGAAAAATAGGGATAAATAGGGAGAAACGGGAGAAATGTTATGGAGCCAGCAGTGAAAAACTGTGAGAGATGGCTACGAGTTATGTGTTGGTCCCCATGGCTCCGGTACCAGAAACACCAACAGTTCTCTGCTTCTGAACTTTGCAAGGTCCAGAAGGTTGAGAATTGCAGGTTCTTGGTATCAGAGACCAGAGCTGCACCGCTGGGCAGTGGACATGGTATAGTAATGCCGGAGGGGTAGCTAAGGAGATCGACCACGTCCTCGTTAGTACTCGTTGGAGGATCCTCCAAACTGCAGGGTTTACCGGAGTGTTGAGTTCTTTGGAACAGATCACAGACTTGTTTTGCTACACTTAAGCTTCATGTCAAGTCCAGAAGAATCTCAAGAGGTAACCATACTGTGTTTCATCTTGAGAAACTGAAGGACTTGACATGTGTTCATGAGTATGCGGTGGCAGTCTCAAATCGGTTTGATGTGCTCGTGCCATCGGGGACCCTGTAGAACTGTGGGATACCTTCAAACGTGAAACTCTACAAGCTGCCAAGGAGTGTATTGGAGGGCCTACACTCTACAGGAGTGCCAAGGAGAACGCCCGAGGTCAAGGCGTGGTTTTGTCTCGACGGAGACGCTGGAGAAAATCGAGGAGAGTCGCGCTGCCAGGCTTGCTGGGAACCAGGACCAGCACAGGGCTCTGTCACGCCGGACTAGAACCCTCCTGGGGAGAGACAAGGAGAGGTATGTCAGGAGTCTCGCTGAGGATGTCGAGGGTCATTTGAACGATAATGACCTCCGACCCGCCTACCGAGCCCTGAAGAGGCTCCGTTCCAAGTCTCCATCTCGGGCGAGTGCTATTCGAACAGCAGATGGGCGCCTTGTGTCGGACATGGATGGGCAGATGGCTCGTTGGGCTGAGTACTTTGGGCAGTTGTTCACGGTGGACCCTCCAACTGAGCAGCTTCACACCACTGGGTTACAGGCAGTGGATGCCGATCCTCCCATTGACGAAACCGCACCCTCTCTTGACGAAGTCAGAGAGGCTGTAGCAAAGTTGAGGGGTGGAAAGGCAGCTGGTGTTTGTAATATCAGTGCGGAGCTCCTCAAAGCTGGGGGTGAGGCCATGATACGCGGGTTGCATGCTGTCCTGACTGCCGTGTGGCAATCAGGTACCATTCCTCCTGACTGGAAAAGGGGGCTGGTCGTCCCTATCTGGAAAGGGAAAGGGGACCGTCAGGACTGTAACAATTACCGCGGTATTACACTGCTCAGCGTGCCAGGCAAGGTGCTTGCCCATCTATTGCTGACACGGATCCGCAGTCATCTGCTGAAGCATCAGAGACCTCAGCAGTCTGGGTTCACGCCTGGTAAGTCAACAACGGACCGTATCCTAGCGCTTCGTGTCCTGGTGGAACGCCAACGTGAGTTTCGACAGGGGATGCTTGCAGCCGATGTTGATCTCAAGAAGGCGATTGACTCAGTGCATCGTGAGTCACTCTGGGATCTTCTGCGACTTCGCGGGATTCCTGCAAGGACTATTGGTTTGATAACTGGTCTGTATTTTGGGACTGAGAGTGCTGTGAAGTGTGGGGCAGGTGTATCCAGCTTCTTTCCTGTGAATACAGGAGTGAGGCAAGGGTGCATCCTTGCCCCATCACTTTTCAACGCTTGTATGGACTGGGTATTGGACAAGGTTGTAGATCAAAGTGATTGTGGAGCATCCGTCAGCAACACCAAGATCACTGATCTTGTTTTTGCCGATGATGCAGTAATCTTTGCTGAGTCGCTGGAGGTCCTGGTGATGGCTCTCGAGGCGCTGCACGAGGAGGCAAAGCCTTTGGGACTTAAGGTCTCCTGGCTTAAGACCAAGGTCCAGGTGTTTGGAGACTTACTAGATGAAGCAGTACAGTCTGTTCATGCGTGTGGCGAGGACATTGAGATCTTGGAAAGTTTTACATACCTTGGTAGCGCAGTCCATAATGACGGCGGGCCACGTCAAGAAGTCTTGCGGCGGATTGGCATAGCCCACGGTGCTATGGACTCGCTCAGCGGGAGTATTTGGCGTTGTCGGTACCTGTGCAGGAGGACAAAGATCCGGATCTTCAAGTCGCTTGTGATCCCTGTCCTACTCTATGGTTGTGAGACATGGACACTAAATAGTGACTTGAAGAGACGAATCAATGCCTTTGGTAATAAGTGTCTTCGCAGAAGCATGGGGTATCGCTGGGATGATTACGTGTCAAATCAGCGATTGCACCGTGAGAATCTGAATCGAGGCCTATTACCTGCATAGTCCGTCAGCGCCAACTTCGGCTATATGGACATGTGGCACGCTACCCTGAAACCGATCCTTCCCATCGGGTTGTATCTGTAAGAGACAATCCGGCGTGGAGGAGGCCAAGGGGGCACCCACAAGGCTCGTGGCTGGGGCAAGTTGATGGTTCTTGTTGAGAACTGCTTGGTATGGGAAAGGAGCCTGCATGGGAACTCGCGCGTGGTGACCCCCGGGAGTGGCGTCGTAGGGTGGGCGAGGCGACGCGCCCCCCGGCGTATGCCCCTAATGATTGATTGATGAGTGAGCAACAATAAGATTGCTCCAGTATCCCCTAAAAAGGTAGACAGCCAACAAAGAAAATGGAAAGACCATCACTGACTCACGTAACTCATGAAATCTTCCTAAGTGTTATTAAATCCTTCAAATTGTTTAAAAAAAATGTACAAAACTTCACAATTCGTCTTGTAATCGGTTCTTGCCACTATGTATTTGCTTATTTAAGCTTCTGTACTTTGAATTAAGGCCTGCATTAAATACTGCATGTCAAATAATATTCGTAGTTGGTTGTGATTTCATGTTTGGTTGCCAAAAATCGACAATAATAGTCCAACATGTTCGTCTTAAAAAACAGGGCAATTTTAGCCGAGTTTGGGCCGCGTTTGTGTTGCCGGCTGAATATTGCCAGAAAAGTTGCTCGTGTGACCGCGGCTTAAGGGTCTTATGCCTCAGTCACATTTGCTCTACGGCTAGGATACGGCGGCCGTAGGCCCCCGAAATCGAGAGATACATGCGGCGGCCGCAGAGGATCTGCGGTGGCCTCAGGTTCACCCTAGGGCGTATCCCTATCTTTTACAGGCCGTAGGGGTCACCGTGGGATTATAGCGCGGAGTTATAACTTTTTTCATTTTTAGGTTCGCCGTAGCAATTAGACACGCCGTAGCCATGCCGTAGAGCGGTTCTACGGCGACCATACGTCGGGCGTACGGTGGCCTTGCGTTTGCCGTGCGGCTGCCCTAGGGTCTTATGAATTACAATTGACTTTTGCGGACCCCCCAAAAATTGCGGCGGCCGCAGGAATTCCACGGGCGCCCTAGGGCTGGGCAGCCTTAAGGCGGCCCTACGGTGCCCTTACGATGGCCTTGCGGTATGTGGCACACTCTGCAGGCAACGCAAGGCCCACGCATGGCTCCCGTACGCTCGCCGCACGCCATCCGTACGGCCCCCGTGGCAGTCTGCGCAGTGCGTGGAGCAGGTATATATACCAGTATTTTTTCATATGTATATTATCATTCATATCTGTCATATAGATTGTAGACAAAGTTATGTACAGATGGCGCTGGTTGTTCTTCAACGGCTGAGGCTGGGCTACCAGTAGATGCAGCTGAGGCTGCACGGACGCCCTAAGGCGACCGTGCGTCATCACTTCAAAGGCCGTACGGCAGTCGCAGTTTTTCTGTCTTCACAAATTCAAAATACGCCGTGCGGCTACCCTAACATATGTGACTGCTACAGTATGTGACCGTGGGAATGCTGCGGCGGCCCTATAATTGCTATTGGCCGTAGATATTTTAGACCCCACGGCCGCCGCGGTAAATGTGACTGAGGCATTATCCGCCCATGTATGGATTGGACTGGAGTATGTCTCTCATGTTTGGGGGGATCCACTCATACAGCTCTCCTAAACAGGGTAGAGTCAAGAGCTTTTCGTCTCATCAACTCTCATCAACTCCCCTTCTCTGAAGGAGAGTTGATGAGACAGCAGATAATGATGAGACAGTATGATGTTCTTTATGAGATAGTAGATAATGATGAGGATTATGATATTGTATACCTGGAATTTAGTAAAACATTCGACAAGGTATCACACGAGCTATTCATAAATAAGGTTAAGGCTCATGGAATAGATGTGTGGGTTCCTCGTTGGATTAGATCTTGGCTAAGTGATAGGCAACAAAGGGTTACAATTAAGGTTTTATTTTACAGGTTTATTTAGGTTTATCAATTTTACATTCCTAAATCTGAATGGGGGCAGGTAACAAGTGGGGTTCTACAAAGGCTTTTTTTTGGGTGTGGAAATTTATGTCACATACATATATTTAATATGAGGTCTTACCTAATCAAAACCCATATTCTATCTCATCCCGACACAATACTCTAGCTAATCAACTAAATAGGATACTTATCGGTGGATAGTGGGTTGAAATCGCTGTAGGCTTTTATCAATACTGCCTGTTCTTGTTATCCGAAGTGGTCGCCGTGATCGAGGCCTCCCGTGAAGGACAGAGGCGGAGGGCTGGAGGCGTCAGGCGGGTTTTCACACCAAGTTATCCATGACGCGCGGCTATCATCAGTGTGTCGTATCTAACACGTCCTTTGATTTAACACTTATATGTACAAAATGAACGTATGTACAAATCTCTTCATTATAATCAGAGAAGAGATGTTACTAATAGGAGAGTGTGGAGTGAACTAAATTCTCCGTGTGGGCGGCAGCGATCGCCACCCTACCGAGCCACGTATACCAATTTCAGTGGCTATATAATCTAATGGGCGGCGGCCAATGACCGCGCTTAAATTACCTTAAATAATACCCATTACCATTTAAATTATATATATACATCCAATCACTCCCCCTATGATGAGCGGACAATAACTCCCTCACTAGGGGGGGGGGGGGACAAACCACCACTATACCAATTATGAGAGGGTGGTTGGTGGATAATTTCCACAACTGGGGGCCGGCGAAAACTGAAGTTCCGCTTCATGTGACATCACCCCAGGCCACATAGCGCCGAAACATTTGGATAGTGGTTTCGGCACTTTGGTCTTTGGCTATTTTAAAATTAATAATCCTAATAGAGGTAAATGTGAATATGCAGACATATACTTGATCGGGGGGAGAGTTATCTCCTGATGTTATAATATCCCCAGTATAGTCCTCACCATTGACCTCCATTGGTTTTAGGATCTCTCTATCAGCGGGAAGTTCAGGGGGACCTAGATAGGAGACTAGTCTACCTTCAGATCTATTATATTTATTGAGAGATTTGAGGTAATATTTGACTGCCTGTCTACCTTGATGTATCCAAAATTTACACCTGATATCGGCTAATATTATAGCCATTCCGCCTTGTAATGAGTTCCTATGATATTCTTCCACCAATAATTTAGTAAGATGATGGCGTTTGGGAATTAGTATGGGATGGCAGGTGGTATTTGGAAGATCAGCCTTCAAATTTCGTCCTCGACACCTAATTATGCCCTCATGATCTAGGTACAGACCTAATAATATGGTCAATTTGTTCCTATGGGGGCTGGCTGAGGCCAAAAGCTGATATTCCTCAGGAAATACCTGCTTCTGTATTGTTCTGACCCAAAACTTCAAAGGATCAGAGCTATCCCTTTTAATGGATTGGAAAACTAAATTAGTAGTCTTGATTAGTTTGCTCAATAAGGAAAACCTTTCTATGTCTATCACAGGATCTGGGATCAATTCAGGTTCCCTTATTATATCTACAGATATGTCTGACTGAGTGGAAACCTGTATAGGCATATTATTACACTCTTTCAGCCAGGTAGGGCCTTTAAACCATAATCCTGTGTTCAATTTGAGGTTATTATTTCCTCGCGACACATTATTATTATTATTAGGATTTTCAATAGTGGCAATATATTCATTATGAACTGGAATATCACTTTCCTCTAATACCTCACTTATTGGTGTGGGCAAGAAAGTGGTTCCAATTTTGGTAATTAATAGGGGCTGTGCATGACTAGGAATACTCTTCTCTTGTTCTGCATGGTGAGTATGTGGGATGGGTCCCATTATTACCTTACCACCAGCACTGGTGAACATAGAGACGTTATGTATTTTGATGACCTTCCTTAGGTAACGCCCGAAATAATCGGCGCCTATTATTAATTGGAAGGGACCATCAACGTCCTCGAAGGTATTACTAACTAGTTTGACACCATTATCCCTCAGCATTTCAGCTGTGTCCTTTAGTCCATTAACAGTTAAACTAATACCAATATTATTAACTACTACAGCAGCTACCCTACATTTATATCTTCCTAATTGGACTAGGGGTTGAACTATGTCAAAGGTTTGAGCCTCATTTTTGGCGAGAAAACCTGATATGGCTAAATTCACTTTATTAATTATCGGTAGTTGTAACAATTCAACTATCTCCCTGCTTATGAAGGATCGTTGTGCACCACTGTCAAACATTGTCTTTACATTGACTGAATTACCATTATGGCACACCTTCAATTCGGCAGTAGGAACCGCTGCTGAACTACTCTTATTAGTGACTGCCATTTTAACTACTGTAGGGTCTGGGTTATTATTACTGTTAGGACAAAAAGCGATGTTATGAACAGATTGTTTACATTTCCTACAAGTTCTTAAGCTTATAGGGCATGCATTTGAAGCATGTTTACCACAGAGACAGGTTAGGCAATTACCAAGGCTCATTAACCTTTCAACTCTCGTGTAATAATCTGAATAGATATTGCATGTGGAGGGTGGATTTCCCCCCTCACATAAGACACAATTTATTATTCGTACTTCACTAGAAGTCGCCCTGGAATTAGGGATTGTATCTATTATTTGAGTAGGTCTAAGTGGTTTACTGGTAGGCTGAGAAGTTTGAATCTTAATTACAGGCTGTTTGATTTGCGTAACAGGCGCAGGATAAATACCCACTAACGAGGGATCTTTAAACTCTAAGGGTGGCTGATATAGCTGATTACCCTCAGGCGAAATAATCGTGATCTCCCTGTGGGGGGTGTTCTTGCTTAATACCTTGCAAACTTTGGGTTAAAGAAGCTATAGCTGTTGATGGAATATGAGCACACTCTAGTAATCCCTCATATTCAATTACTTTATCGAGATATCTTTGACATTCGTGTTCATAATTGATCACACATTGCTGAATCATTTCTTTATCCCCAGCTTGTCTTAATTGAACTTCATATAGGCAGTAAGCCTCCTCATATTTTTCCCATTGCTCATTTAACAATGGCAGACCTGTCTTTAAATTAATATAATCAATAGGAATTGCCTTAATTGCGTCCTCACATTTATTATATATCCGTGTGAGCATTGCTAATTTAGCTGATAATGAATGCTTAGCTAATTTCGCCATGATTTAGTTAATAATTAAGTCAAATAAAATATTGAATGCAAGATTACGTCACTAAAAATCATTATTAGTTGATAAGTAATTATTATCTAAGTGATGGTAGTGCCTGCTCGGCCTAACAAGGACGCGTAGCAAAGCGTATATAATTTCAACCACCACCTAACTACTACAACTAACTAGTACTACGCAACCTCTGATGTTATCTACTACCTGGCGTATGGTAGTTGAACAGCTGAGTCATTCCGGACGCCGCGAAAGACCTCACCTCCGCCCTCATATCCAGCAATTGTGGTAGGCTCATAATTATACCTCACAATTAACGACCACTTCGAGTCACATGGACATCAATATTCCTCACTCGGGGCACCAAAATGTGGAAATTTATGTCACATACATATATTTAATATGAGGTCTTACCTAATCGAAACCCATATTCTATCTCATCCCGACACAATACTCCAGCTAATCAACTAAATAGGATACTTATCGATGGATAGTGGGTTGAAATCGCTGTAGGCTTTTACCAATACTGCCTGTTCTTGTTAACCGAAGTGGTCGCCGTGATCGAGGCCTCCCGTGAAGGACAGAGGCGAAGGGCTGGAGGCGTCAGGCGGGTTTTCACACCAAGTTATCCATGACGCGCGGCTATCATCAGTGTGTCGTATCTAACACGTCCTTTGATTTAACACTTATATGTACAAAATGAACGTATGTACAAATCTCTTCATTATAATCAGAGAAGAGATGTTACTAATAGGAGAGTGTGGAGTGAACTAAATTCTCCGTGTGGGCGGCAGCGATCGCCACCCTACCGAGCCACGTATACCAATTTCAGTGGCTATATAATCTAATGGGCGGCGGCCAATGACCGCGCTTCAAACCAAGGTGCTAATTATATAAGGTGCAAATGGTTAATAGCACTGAGAATGTTCATTAATATTATCCCAGTACTTATCATTTACTTAAATTACCTTAAATAATACCCATTACCATTTAAATTATATATATACATCCAATCACTCCCCCTATGATGAGCGGACAATAACTCCCTCACTAGGGGGGGGGGGGGGAACAAACCACCACTATACCAATTATGAGAGGGTGGTTGGTGGATAATTTCCACATTGGGTCTATTACTATTTTTGATTCACATCAACGACTTAGTGGGATTAACAGTGATATCAGTAAGTTTGCTGATGCTACTAAGGTAGGTAGGATTATTACATCACAGTCTAATGTAACCATATTGCAGGGAGACAGATACATTAAATGAGTGGGTAGTCAGGTGGCAGATGGAATTTGATATCGATAAATGTTGGTAGAAAAAGTCCTGGTAATAGATACACCATACGCAATGCATCGCTGAAAAGGTCAGAAGACGAGAAAGATCTGGGAGTGAGGGTGAGCATAGACCTCCGTCCTAGGAAACAATGCATTGAGGCTAGAAATAGAGCTAATAAATAGTATTCACTGACGTCACAACATCCGAGTATTTCGGGACGCGGCCATATTGGGGGGACAGACTTGTAAACACAGCCGCAAAGAGACAGGTAGAGTGAGCCATACTCGTCTTGTCTTGGTGTTGTTTAGGGCTGCGAGGATCCCTTGGGGAATACTATGAGCCCTGGTGATGTCCTATGATGCTATTACAGGCGTGGTAGTTGAACTGTCTTCCTCAGGAAGGCACAGGTGAGGCGGATGACAGTGTGTTGTCGTGGGGGATGGACGCCCGCCGCCGCCAGCAGGGTGGGCAGGGCAAAGGTGGCCACGTTCAGGGCGAGGAGTTGAGAGTGTAGCACTACGCGGTGGGAGTGGAAGCGCGGACACTGCAGCAGAAAGTGCTCGGGACGTCCCTGCACCAGGGGCAGTGAGGGTCAGGGGACAGACGGAGGCGGTGAAGGTGAGCGGAGGCGGGTGAGGGTGTGTCCCTCACCCGCCTCCGCTCACTTTCACCGTGTAGTGCTACACTCTCAACTCCTCGCCCTGAACGTCACCACCTTTAACCTGCCCACCCTGCTAGCGGCGGTTGATGTCCACCCCACATGACAACACACTGTCATCCGCTTTACCTGTGCCTTCCTGAGGAAGACGGGTCAACTACCACGCCTGTAATAGCATCATAGGATATCACCAGGGCTCATAATGTTCCCCAAGGGATCCTCGCAGCCCTAAACAACACCAAGACAAGACAAGTATTGCTCACCCTACCTGTCTCTTTGCGGCTGTGTTTACAAGTCTGTCCCCCCAATATGGCCGCGCTCCCGAAATACCCGGATGTGTGACGTCATGTGAATACTATCTATAGGGTGGTAAGCTTCATTGCCAGGAGGGTTAAAAGTAGAAGTGGTGAGGTTATTCTAAAGCTACATTTGGCTCTAGTCAGACCTCACCTAGACTATGCAGTTTAGTTTTGGTCACCGTATTACAGGATGGATATAGCTTTGTTAGAATCAGTGCAGAGAAGGATGACCAAAATTATACATGGGATGCGTAACTTTAGTTATGCGAAGAAATTGAAGCAAGACTAATGCAAGACTTAACTAGTATCTTCACTCTTGCATGTCTTTCACTGATAAACTCTGAAATTCTCTTCCTTTTTCTATTTTTCCAGCTTCCTACGACTTATATTTTTGCAAGAGAGAAGTATCAAGACACCTCCCGAACTAAATGGTTCCCCCCTACATTTTTTATTCTCTTACTGTCTTCTTTATGAGGACTGGCAGCTAGCGAGCTTTTTGTTACTTTTTTTTTCGTCCTAGGCCAGTCCATATTTTATATATAAAAAAAAGTAATGGTGGTGATAGAGGGAACATGGCATTGTATCACACACATGCTTTCATTGTTTGTCGTCTATTCAATTTTAAGACTCCCTGACAACGAGGCCACACACACACTGGTCTTACTGACTCCTAAAGTCACCTCTGTTTCTTTCGATCATTCATCATCCTTCTAAGCTACACACAAACCTATTTCATGTTTCTTTTTCCTACATCTTTGTTCACATATATATTTTAGGTTGTATCTCCCACTTCCCATTTTCTCTTATTTCTGTTTGTGTTTATTCATCTTTGCACGCCCGTTCGGTGCGTTCAGTAAGGGATTTCGTACACTTCGAATTGCGATTTCGCAATTCGAATTGCGGAATTCGAAATTTCGGTTTTCTCTCCCGCACACCGACTCGAGGAGTTGGTTTGCCGCTGGGTTGCCAGCTCGCGCCACAATAGGGTATGTAAACAAAGGCCAAAAAAAGCCTTTCCTCTTCTGTCTCCTCTTTTTGCCTCCTTAATATTTCCTTTCCTGCTGTTATAACTTCTGCTGCATCAAATACAGGGGCATCAACAAGTTATCCTGCGAGAATAAGAATAGCTACAGGGATACATTTCGACAGCTGCTATCTTGTGAGCAAAATGTTTTGTCAATCGTTCAGTAGGGAAGAGAAAAAGCGAATGGACCCGTTTACTCACACCTAAAACACGGAGTATTATGAAGCTTTGGGTGCAATATAGGCTACATATCACTGTACTCATATTCTTTTTGCTGAGAAATGCACCATAAATGAAATATATGGCTTTTTGGGGGCCAAAATATCACAACACGGCGGAACGCGCTGTGATTGGTTGTGACGTAGTAAGCGCAGACTCAGATCTCGCCTGATCAGCTGATCGGCTTGTTTTGGCTCAGCAGACCGCAGTACCTATCTATGCATTCAACATGTCCCAGACAAAAAGAACATATTATGCTTGTTTTGTGCTACTGTGCAAAAACACCACAATTAAAACTCCAGAGAATGTGTTCATAACTATGCCTAAAGACAAGAAAAAGAGGAAACAGTGGTGGATGTCTGCAAGGCGTGATTTCTCGATGAAGGAAAATTCATACTATTGCTGTGAAGACCATTTTGATGTGTTATTAATGTATGTACTTGTGCATGGATAAGTAACTTGCAAATGATATGTAGCTGTGGGGCTTTAGCTGAGCTGTGATAAGTTGCGGGAGTAGTATGCAGTATGCAAGGCTTTAATTTGAGGTAGGAATGAGACAGGCTGGGTTTTTCATGTTATGTATACAACACGCATGCAGTGAGTTAGGTAAAATTCTAGAGTCCTTTCCCGCCCTTATTAGAATGTTTTTTCTTCCAGACCTTCACAGATCCCTTCAGATACCTCTAAACTGTAATTATAAAGTGGGGGGGAGATGCCCCCTTCACCCCCCTCCCCTCCTTAACGACCCCCCTGGACCCCTAAAAAATATAATATGTTTAATATTACTAATCTAACCTCACTATAACCTAACCTAACCTAATCTCACTAATAACCTCATAGCGAGACCCCCATAAAAAAAAAATTACTAACCTAACCTACCCTTGTAAAATTATAGTTTTATTTTACTAACCTAACTAACCTTACTAACTTGCATTACCCCTACTACTGCAAGATGACCAGTAATCCTCCTTCAAGTGATGTAGTAGGTATTCACTGTGTTTGTGAATATGTAAGTTGTAGTTTATAAGGAAAAAGTGGATAGACAGAGATAAGTGGCCCGTGACACCAGACAAGTGATGACTTCTGGGATCGGCATTCCTTATAGGGAGCTTAAATGAACCTGCAATGACATGTAAAGCTAGACAGATAGACGAATTCATAGAGGAACAGGTAGAAATGTATGGCTTTCTTTCCCCACATAAGCAAAACATACACCCTTCGTCACTCTACTTACCACTACAACCTTTACTAACCATACATTTCTACCTGTTCCTCTATGAGTTCGTCTATCTGTCTAGCTGTACATGTCATTGCAGGTTCATTTAAGCTCCCTATAAGGAATGCCAATCCCAGAAGTCATCACTTGTCTGGTGTCACGGGCCACTTATCTCTGTCTATCCACTTTTTCCTTATAAACTACAACTTACATATTCACAAACACAGTGAATACCTACTACATCACTTGAAGGAGGATTACTGGTCATCTTGCGGTAGTAGGGGTAATGCAAGTTGGTGTATTAGTAGGTAGTACTAATAGTAGCGGCCGCTTCACAGCTGTTTTGCTCTGTTGTCTGCGCTGTTGACGTCACAACATGGCGCCAGTCGTTTTAGAGCGTATAAATTTTCCTGTACTTAAATTGGCTGTATCATCAAAAATACTGTTCACATAGAAAAATCAACATCACTGCCCAACTATATGAGGCTTGAAGATTTCAAATCAATCCTTACCTCAAGTAGAGTAAACGGGTCCATTGTGCGGGAGAACCCTACTGAACGCAGCCCTGGCCCTTCCAAGATTCTCTTCCGCTACTACTGCCTTCATTCCACTTGCACCGGCCGCCTTACAACCACGATAACTCTCAACAGTGTGTTTACTCTAAACAGTGTGTTTACTCAGTGTGTAACTCCCCTGACTCTTCACGCAGCTCGCTTGACCGTAGCATAATGTTCCCTTGTTCCACAGTTTTTGTCTCAGCACCATTCCTTTTTTATTTTTCGTGTTACTTGTTTAGTTTTCTCTCCGTCAAATATCCTTAAGTAATCGCTTCCATGCTTCAACGTCCACCTCATGGTGCATGTCTACTACATCCCTCCAAGACCTGGAAGGTCACTAGGGTTAATCGTGAACTAGGTATACAACAATGTATACATTCTCTTAACACTTTATAAACCATTATAGTCAACTATAACACATTTGGCGTACATATATGGAAAAACCTATGTATACGTCTTCGTTAATACCTCTCCAATTTACCAAGACACTAATGCACATCCTAATCGAATAATACTGAGATAAAAAGTAGGTGTTGGTGTGTTGTTATATGTGGTGTGTGTGGCGGAAGGTGGCGGCGCCGTAACCATGAAACTACTCTTTACATCCTGTAGGGTGAGATGCAGGACTTTGAGTGAGTCAAACATACAACTAAGTAATGGGGGAGGAACTTTCTTGAATCATATTAACACAAGGATCACTTCCTATCACTTATAAACAAACTACCGTGGAGAAAGGAGACACGTACCTGTAGGGAAGAAATGCGGGGCTTGATGAGTAATGATATGATGATAAGATGAGATGATATGATTGAGTCAGCCCAGATGAATGAGGCGGGAACAGTGTATATCATGAGGGTAGTGTTCGATTGTCTCCCAGCGAAGGATATTGTCTCTCTGATAAATAGATGTTACTCATAAAACAAACCCTTGTTGGTGAATAAACCGCAGTCGTCTGCGTATTATCCAAGATGTATAAATTAGGGAATGTTAATCATAACACCTACAAACATTACCGGAACCATTTGACGCTCTTAGTTAGGGCAGTCAAGTGTAACTACTATATGAATATTTTTAGTAACTTTAGAAATAATAAAAAATAAATATGGCAGACCATCAATGAACTAACAGGTAGTCGGCCACCAAAAAACAACAATATCTACTATAACTCATAACAATATTTTACTTAACAACCCAAGCCAAATTGCAGAAGCTCTCAATGAACATTTTAGTGAAATTGCAATCAAACTCAATAATGCTCTACCTCCAGCTAATATAAATGCCACTGACTATCTACAAGGAAATTATCAAAACTCTATGTTTGTCCCTCCAGTTACTTCTACTAACATTATCAATGTTATCAGGACCCTCAAAAAAAAAAGTCAAATGCTGATGAAATCTCTGTTAACATAATTAAACGTAACTCTGAGAAAATTGGTTACCCCATTGCTTTACTTTTTAATCAATCCATATCTACAGGTAAATTTCCTTCACCTCTAAAACATGCTAATATTACACCTGTGCATAAATCTGGCCCTAAGAATGATCCTAACAATTATTGCCCTATTTCTACCCTATCTATTTTCTCTAAAATATTTGAGTTGTCAATGAAAAATAAGTTAGTGCCATATCTAGAAACCAAAAAAATCTTGAATGAGTCTCACTATGGATTTAGGTCAGGTTCAAGCACTTTTGATGCCCTTAATTTGTTTTCCTCTCACCTTTATTCATCCCTTGATGATGTATTATCAGTATTATATGTTTTTGTTGATTTTTCCAAAGCTTTTGACACGGTTAACCATACAATTCTTCTTGACAAATTACATCATTATGGCATACGTGGAACCATACATTCATGCTTCAAGGACTACTTAGCGAACAGAACTCAGTGTACAGTCCTTGATGGTCATAAATCCTCTAAACCAGCGGTTCTTAAACTGGGTTCGATCGAACCCCAGGGGTTCGGTGAGCCAGCCTCAGGGGTTCGGCGGAGGCCCTCCGAAACACATTGCAATTTTGCTATTATTGTAATGCCGGGTTATTCATCAGAGTAAATTATACGCAAGATTAACATAAATTTATATCAAGCAGTGCGGTGAAGGAAGAGTTGTGTTTGCATGTGTATGTGTCAGAGGTGGGCACCGCAAACGAAAATCTATTTCCGCAAATGCAAGTCCGCAAACCCTAATCCTTACTTTCCGCAACCGCAAGTCCGCAAATTTCTTGAAGTTTGCACTTCCGGAACCGCAAGTTCGTACAGCAGCAAGCCAATTACGTGATATTTTCCCTGCATAAAATGCAAAAATAAAGGTAAAGCTCTTTGTAGTTGCAAATTAATTATTTTCTTACTAAATCACTTTTGTCAATTGATATATATTAGTATTTTTTCATACCTACCCTTCAGCGCCCCACATGTGATATAAGCTCACATTTCACTTCTCCCTCATTGTGACTCAATTGATCAACAAATTAAGGGTAATAATTAGTAAAAGTACACTACACTCCAAATTATGTTTAATTAATTTGATATCAGGCCCTTAACCTCAGACTCCTTTGGTGACAATTCCATCTTGAGCTGATTCATGTTTCCCTTCATGAAGACCAATCTCAAAATTATCAAAGGACAGACTCTCTCTTTTGGCCTTTATAACATCCGACCTTTAGGAGAACTGTTTATCCACGGGTGCAGAGCTGAGTATTAGAGTGTTTATATGAGTTTCAACCAAAAATATGGTAAAAAAAGCATCATACCTACAAAGCGAGGCAGGAAGAAGGGTTTGGAGATACACGTACGTACTTCGTCTATGAATGCTCACTGATAACTGCGGTCAAGGTTGACTGGTGGGAAAGCAGCCTCCCATAGCGTATCTTACTCACCCTGGACGGTGCGCGTGTCCGCGCAGGAATCGTGTTCAAACTCACCACGGCCACTTGGGAATTTACGAATATATTTGGGTTTGCGGCAGTACTTCCGCAAACGCAATTTCGCAACTTTTTACCCTTCCGCAAATCCGCAAACGAATTCGGACTTCCGCAATTTACGAACGTTGCGCTTTGCGGAGGTTTTGCGGAAGTGCCCACCTCTGGTATGTGTGTGTGTTCGCACGCCTCTCTTCCTACCGAGCATAGTCGTATATAGGGGGATATGGGGGGAATTCGGCCATTGCCCCTCCTTTTGTCCCGCATGGACAAAAAAAAAAATTGGCTTTGATTATCAGATTAGTGCAATATATCCCTTCTGAGGTCTTACAATGCCCTTAAAAATGCTTGATTGTCAAAAAAATTCCTAACTTCCTCCTCAGACCCCACAGCTGTAGAGGTTCGCTCCGCTCCATCCCCCTCCCTTAAAACAATCCTGGATTCACCCCGGTGCCCCCCTCCTCTTTCGAAGGACCTATATACGTCACTGCAGCTGAGTCCTTCCTTCTTTCTTATTATCTAAATATACTCTTGAATTTTGAAGCAATTTATATTAAATCTTTGTATTAATCTTGTTTTTTCGTCCCATATTTGAGGGGTTCGGCTAGTGTGCGGAAGTTTTCGTTAGGGTTCGGCGCCTCTGGGAAGGTTAAGAACCACTGCTCTAAACGAAATATTTCTACGGGTGTCTCACAAGGAAGCGTCTTAGGGCCTACATTGTATCTATATTAATGATATTCTCAATGTCTTCACCTCTGCTGATACTATCCTCTTTGCTGATAACATGACTTTATATCTTGCAGGCTCTAATATGGAAACTTTAATCCATTCGGCCAATCAAGACCTTGATAAACTTCATAATTGGTGCTTGAGCAATAGACTTACAATCAATACAAATAAAACTTACTTCATGCTATTTTCTAATAAAAGAATTATCGAGTTGCCTGATCTGAAAATCATTAATAACTTAATTAGTAGTGTGAGGGCTGGAGAGTTGGGAGAATGAGGAATAGGAGGGAAAGAGGAATAAAGGGGGGAATGGAAGAGAAGGGAGGAAGAGGCAGAGTACTGATGATGGTGGTGATAGAGGGAGAGGCAATTGATGTTGTGCTTACAACAGTCTTCCTTATCAGCCCTACGAAGGGGTGGCCGGCGCCCACCTGCACATTTGCTGACCACAGCTAAGGGTCCCTCCCGTCCCCCGGCGAAAGAGAAGATGAGGGGAGGAGAAGGAGAGAGAGAGAGAGAGAAAGTGAGAGAGAGAGTGAGAGAAGGTGAGGGAGAGTGTGAGAGAGTGAGAAGGTGAGGAGGCGAGGAGAAGGAGGAAGAGTGCTGAATCTCCATCCCTCAATTTAAGCCATCACTTCACACTTATGTCAGCACTGAAATAACCTTTGACATATATACCCACCACACACCGGGTCTCCCCCTGAAGACAGGAGAGAGAAGATCAGATTCTATATATCCTGCGGTGTGGCCACACGTATTATTGCGTCGCGGTGATATCTTACGAGACTAGTGTCTTAGTGCGGTGAGCGAGTTAGGTGGTATTCCTTCCAGATACCACGCGCTCAAGTACGTGCCAACACACGCCGCGCCCTTCATTACCAGACGCCCGACGCCCGCCACGCCGCTTGTCCCCTCGGGCAGGTGCTACTCATCTCTACGAAGTCCCGACGTCCTGCCAGGCACCTGCCCTGGTGGCTTTGCCCCTGTGTTCCTCCTGGGCTCTTGAGATGAAGGGGCCACGGCAGGGCAAATAGCGGCGCTCGGCGTTGCCCCTGTGGCTCTTCACTTTGCCCCAGGGACGACGAGCTTCGACGGGACGACTAAGGAATACCCCGCATAACCCCAGGGGCGGGAAGTGCAACTCTACGAGACCAAGATGTCCCTGCAACACTGCCCGCCCCGGTGGTGATTCCCCTGGGGCCGCATGGCTTCCCGGAACCGCCGTGGGGCAACCAAGGGGCGCCCTCACTTTGCCCCAGGGGGTAGGGAAGTGCTACACTACGAGACCATGACGTCCCTCCACACTACCTACCCCTGTGGCCTCTCTTCAGGGCCTTTGGGGAACCACTGGGCGCTGGGGCCAGGCACTAGCGGCGGGCTCAGGGCAACTCTACGCGACTACAACGCCCTACTAGATACCTCCTTCAGGAGGTTTTCCCTGGGTTTCCCCCCCGGAACCCCGGGGCATTACGAGGCACCTGCAACAGGATCTTAGGACCTCTTGAGCACCACATACAGGTCTTTCTGAAGGCGACGCAGCAGATGGTGATGTATCTATATGATTGACAGTGCATGACAGGGGCGGGCGATAATGGATTGACCCCGGGGGTCAAGCTATGGGCCTCGGGGGGGAACAGGGAGGGTCGCCCCCCGGGTAAAGCCCGGGGCGTTATAAGCCTGGGGAAGTAAGCTCCCCGTATCTCCGAAGCTACGGGCACTGCCCCGTCGTACCTGCCGGTACAAGGAGATAAAGCCCAACCCGGCGCCTTCAGGTAGAGGTGCCGAGGTTATTTGTCATGCCACGACCAGCGACCGATTGGAAGAACCATAGCGGGTTGGGGGGGACGCTAAAACAGGAGCTACGTATATCAACACGTTGAGCCTCCGCGCACGCAATTTCCTTCCTTCCCCCCTTCGGGAGTAGCGGAGCGGCGTCCGGCTGTCGAGGCACTTAAACAAGTAGATCCGTAAGTGGTATT
>JACEEZ010006250.1:0-11170 GCA_016584305.1 Chionoecetes opilio | reverse complement strand
TTTTTTTTTTGTTGTTTATTCATTCACCCACGGTCTTGACCACGCGGTGCTCTTGTCCAGCTTTCTCCCGTATTTTTTTTTTTTTCTTTTTTTTTTTTTTTTTACACTTGTGCCTATAGCGCTTGTAGGCAGTGACTTCTAAGGCTGGGATGGTAGGCCCTGGAGGCTCACTTGAGGGCAGTGATGGTTGGCCCTCGCTCGTGGTGGCGCAGGAAGGATTTTTATAGTGACACCTGTGATTAGAGGCTCATGCAGCTCCCCTGTTACCTCCGATGCACTCGCAATCGAAGGCAGAATTAATGGGCAGCATGTGGGTGTTCTTAGGCCAATCAACGGTGCAGAAAGATTGTAAGTGGATTTCATTTCTCTTGAGGGATCGAACTCGGGTCACCAAGAACGCCACTCGGAGACACTAACCACTCTGCTAGCTTCTCCTCAAAGTCTTATAACTCATAGGGACCGAACTATGGGTAATACTGGGACCTCTCACACCACACACACCCCACCTCCTTGCTCAAGGGGGACAGTAATAAGTAATAACCCGTGATGTCTGTGGACTCCACCTTCAGCGGGGATTGAATTGCTGACTTGCAGGTGGAGACGCATCCAATTAGACCACACACAGTGTGTGTGCTAGCGCGCGAGCGCACACACACTGTGTGTGTGTGTGTGTGTGTGTGTGTGTGTGTGTGTGTGTGTGTTGTGTGTGTGTGTGCGCGCGCTCTTAGGGGGGGGGGGCAGAGAGAGAAGAGAAGAGAGAGGAGAGAGAGAGAGAGAGAGAGAGAGAGAGAGAGAGAGAGAGAGAGCGAGTGAGAGAGAGAGAGAGAGAGATGGTAGAGTAGATTCCCTTTAAAGACACGCAGTGGGAGGAGGAGTTGTAGAGGGAGGGGGAGGGAGGGAGGGGAATAACGCTCCATTTGCGGGGGTTGTGGCTCCCTGTCTCAGTTTTAATCTACGTATTCCACCCATGCCCACTCTCCCTCTCCCCCATATCCACCCCTCCCCCTCCTCCCCAACCCTCCACACCATCACCCCAACCTCACACCTCCCCACATCCCCAAATACTCGGTTAGGCCAAACCTCCCTAATATATAGTAAATCCCGCTTCCCCAATCCCTACACTTACCTTAAATCCCCTCCCTTACCCTCCCCTCTCCTCCCCTCTTCCTCTTCTCCCTCCTTAACCTCCCTTCTATACCTTCATCTCATTGCCTCTTCGTCTTTCCCTTTCGTTTTCTAATTATCAACGCTTCTTCTCTCCCTTCTCCTCTACCCATCTCAACCTCTCTCTTCTTTCCCTTCTTTCCTTCCTTTCCTTTCTTTCCTTTCCTCCTCCTTTCCTTCTCTTTTCTTTCTTCCTTAATAATGAATTCCTTTCTCCTCCTTCTACTCATCTCCCAACCTTTTCTCCTTCGCAGTTTTCCATAATCTTGTTTCTTCTTACCTATTGTCTTCCATTAACAGAGAGAGAGAGAGAGAGAGAGAGAGAGAGAGAGAGAAGAGAGAGAGAGAGAGAGAGAGGAAGAGAGAAGAGAGAGAGAGAGAGAGAGAGAGAGGAGAGAGAGAGAGGAGAGAGGAGAGAGAGAGAGAGAGAGGAGAGAGAGAGAGAGAGAGAGAGAGAGAGAGGAGGAGAGAGAGAGAGAGAGAGAGAGAGAGAGAGAGAGAGAGAGAGAGAGAGAGAGAGAGAGAGAGAGAGAGAGAGAGAGAGAGGAGAGAGAGAGAGAGAGAGAGAGAGAGAGAAGAGAGAGAGAGAGAGAAGGAGAGAGAAAAAAAAAATCAAACTCACCTGTACAGTTACATTTAGAATATAAATCATCATTCCCAAACTGTGAAATGATAAAAGTAACAAAAAAAACTCACCAGTTATATGCATATTATTTTTTTCCCTTTCCTTCCCTTTGTTAGGTGCTTTTTTAACTTATTCTGCGTGATCACGCCTAACACCTTCCTCCTCCTCCTCCTCTCCTCCTGAATCCGTGGGGGACTTGATAGAAACCTTTAAGATGCCTAAAAGATTTTGATGTCAATTAATCAAGAGAAACCTATTCGAGCTTTCAACTCAAGTGACAACAAGAGAATAAGGTTTAAAAACTAAACGGCAACGTTGCATCACCGATCTCCGTTTAAAAATTATTTCAATGTTAGAGTCGTGATCGATGGAAACAAGTACCAGCAAATGTTGTCGGAGCCAAACACAATAAACTACATTCAAAAACAAGACTTGATGCGCACTGTTAAAGTAAAGGGGATTGGATAGTGCCGAATCGTATCTAGTCCCCCGGATCGAGTAGTTGTAGTGGTAGTGGTGTAGTCTGTAGTTAGTATTTTTCATATTCCTATCATTCTGCCCACTATGAAACTCCATGTTCCTATCTCTTAGGGGACATGGTATCATTTCAACTGTTTTCTTAAAGTAGTTGATGTTAATAGTATGTCGATTCAGCAGATACCCTCGCTATGACCAATAGGTCTCCTGTGTCTGTTACTCCTATGTAATCCTCCTCCTCCTAGCGTCCATCTATTATTTTGCCCCAGTTCTCTACATTAGGAATCAGTTATGTTTTCATTCTCACATACTTCTGAATATTAATAATTCTGTCTCCCCTCTCCTCCTTATACCTTCGGTCTTTTAAAACATTTCAGTTTTGTCTGCTTCATTCTCTCTCCCTCTCATTCTGGTTTATCGTCTTACCTCTTTATTTGTCTTCTATTTTTAGTTTATTTTTACCTTCATCTCTCCACTACGTAGATTTGCTTGTTTGATTCATGTTTTTCTTCCTCTTCCTCCTCTTGCTCTTCCTGTTATTCTTCTTCTTCTTTCTTCTTCTCTCTTTCTTCTTTTCTTTATCGGTACTAAACAACCACAACCACACCTTTTCACTACTATACTACTACTATACTATACGGCTAACTATACTACACTACTACTACTGCTATACTACAAAGTCAAGTTCTTATAGATGAAAATGAAAATACAGTAAATTTGTGCTCCTGAAATTTAGGTACTTTTTTTTATATAAAAAAAAAATGTTTTCACTGAGTTTATATTTTGTATGTTAATCTTTATTTTAAAATTATTGCCGTTCATCGGTATTCGCATTTAGATTATGTTTAAACTGATTTTATGTCTGCTAAGGAGCTCATGCTCAGCAGGACTAATGCTATAAAAGTGATATATTTATTTTAGTGTATATAAATTGTTTATTTGGCAATAAACTCTATTAAACTATAAACTAAACACTACTACTACTACTACTACTACTACTACTACACTACTACTACTACTACTACTACTACTAAAAAACCCCCCCCACCACCACTAACACATTACACCTCAAAATAATATCTTTTATACAGACCTTCGGTAAAGATGTAAGATGAAAACAATGAAAGTAGGAAAATAAATCTGAAATGAGATAATAGAAAGGAGGAAAACAAAAAAAATTGACATTTCTGATTATAATTTTTTAAATTTTATTGGTAAGAGTATAAAAGTTCCGAGAAAGGAATTCCCAGGCTTCTGCACAATCATGCCCTTTGGAAATGCATGAAAGAGACACGCAGGGAATAGCGAGCACATGTATCCTGAAAATTTCCGTGCTAGGGTAACTTATTATTTATTGTATTTCTCGTTGGAGCTTAAATGTACCCAAACTTTCTGGATAATAGTGCGCCGCACGCTTTCATGGATTGTTCCTCGGATGAATGGTGAATAATTAATGAAAAGCTGCTTTGTGGGTCTCATGTGGGCGGCCATATACACAACTTTCAGACACAAAACACAAACAAGAACAATTACTAACAATACAACAATAAAATCATTCATAATGGCTGTGTTTGAAAAGATCACAATCAGTAATGTAAATGGAATTAATTTATAGTGACGATAATGATAATGATAATAGTGGAAAAATGGTTATGATAATGATAGTAATAATGATGATGATAGTGGATAATGATGATAATAGTGAATAATGGTTGACTCCTCCACCATCTCCCCATTCATTCCATCCATCTTGAAAGCAGACACACTGAACCTCCACACAGACTCATTCCTTTCACGCACCTTGATGTTCATTACTTTCATATACCACACTCCAATAACAATATACTTCAATACTTCCATAAACCAGACTCATAGAATTCCAATCCTCTGATGTACCAATATCTTTGCCCTTCCAATCTATGGTCATGTTCATTAATAGTTATCAATTACGTATTTCCTTCTGTCTATCCTAATCACACGCGCCAATGGATCTTAATACTTCCTCCCTGGTTACAAAGTTTTCCCTGCCTCTCCTTAATGAAACTTTCTACACACGTAAATAGGTATCTTAAGCATTAGCATTCAACGTATCATTTAAAGTTTGAACTAATGTTTTTGAAAACCCAGAAATCCACTGTAATTACTCTTAATACTCATGTTTCACAGGACAGTAACCAGTCTTATTCAAATGAATCTAAACTCTTTCTTTATTCATTTGATGTCACATAGTCTCACATTCTTTTCACCTACAGGCAATTTTCAATTGCATTCCTTCCTGAAAACCATCAGCTTATATTTCCCTCACGTTCCCTTTACAACCTCCGCCACTCAAACAAACAACAGGGAACTCATTACCAGTACAGTTGTTTGCGAATCCCTTGCTTCTCTACAGGCAAAATTGCACTCAATTTCCGTGGCCTCCATTTAGCGTTTGCTTGTGTACAGTTTACTCACCATCACGACCCGTTGCGGATTTTCACTCTTCTCGCTGCTCCATCGAATAAACATATTGAACCTACACCGTGACTGTGTGATCATTCTTCCCCCCGACCCTTCCCCCCATGCACGGAATCCTACAGCTTTTATTCCAGTTGTCCATTCACTGAACTCAGCATTTAATCTCGCCCCAAAAGGTATCACTCCATAGTAATGATAATGGATAAGAGTGGAAACAGTTAATACAAATAATGATAGAAATAATAAGTACATTGATAATGCTTAATGATAATGAAAATAACAGTAATAAAATATGGCAGGAATTCGGTAATTACATTGATATGCTAATGAGAATGAAACTAACAGTAATAATAATGATAGTAATAGATAATGTGGAAAGGGGGGTAAAGGAGAATGAGTGTTACGAGGGTGAGTTTTATTCTCGACTAGTTTCGCTCTTTTTGGTTCTTAGGGGAAGATGGGTCAATAAAGTACAGCTACCGGGTATAAACTCACCTCGCAACACCCTTGTATCCTTCTCCTCCTCTCCACCTTCTCCATAATTCCGATATGATAATGATAATAAGATATCATAAAAATAAATAATAATGATAGTAATATGTAATTATATAAGTAATATAACTATAGTAATATATAAGAGCAAAACAATAATGTTAGTGATGATTATAATAATTATAATATTACATAATTATGTTATCGTCCTCCTTCCCTTTCCCATTGTGAATGTAATTAAAATAATGATAATGATTACACCATCATAGTGATTAATAAGCAGTAATACAAAGTAATTGACTTTTGATAACCTCTCTCTCTCTCTCTCTCTCTCTCTCTCTCTCTCTCTCTCTCTCTCTCTCTCCTCTCTCTCTCATCGCCTCTCTCTACTCTCTTCTCTCTCTCTTTCGTGTGTGTGCTGGTGTTATGTGTGTTATTCATCTAATTGTATTTTACAGGGCTGAGGCAACGCTCGTATGGCCCCGCTCCATATCAACATTTTTATCAATTCATCCTCGTGTGGTTGGCCGAAGCCAGCACCCGGGAGAGAGGTCACAAACCACGGGCTAACATCCGGTACTCATTCACGCTGGAGTGGACAGGGCTCGGGTTTAAAGAAAAAGCCCATATGTTTCCGCTTCGCCCGGGGATCGAACCCGGGACTTCTCGGTTGTGAACCGAGCGTGCTACCCTTACACTACGGAGTACCTCGTGTGTGTGTGTGTGTGTGTGTGTGTGTGTGCTGTGTGTGTGTGTGATTCATTTACGTCACGGCGCACTTTTTTTGTTACGTACAGAGGTGTCATATTCATCTCATCTCAACAATAACGGCAATTACGTATCAGTATAGTAATTACCATTGTAAACAGGCTATGATATTACCATACAGTATGAGAGAGAAGTTGAGAAGAAGAAGTATGCCAGGATCTACTACTGCTTGAGCTAATAATAATGTAAAAAGTACTAAATAGATAACTGACAATAGTGATAAGGATGAAAAACATACACTGGATGACAGCCTTCCTCGTCTAACCTGCCTGCATCGCCCAGCCTCATGCACAGCCAACACGTCAGGTTGACATCAGCAGCGCCCACGCACAGGGTGCTAACAAAAAATGGTGATGACGTGTCTGGGCGTGTGAGGAAGTAGGGGCAGCCGCGAAGTGCGAGGACTTTGCGGGTGGCGGTGGGCGGGGGGTGGGGCGTGCCTGGGGGGGATGAGATTGGTTTGATTAGACGAGAGACGAGAGAGAAGAGAGAGAGAGAGAGAAGATGAGAGAGAGAGAGAGAGAGAGAGAGAGTGAGAAGAGAGAGAGAGGAGTATAGATGAGAGAGAGAGAGAGAAGCGAGAGGAGAGAGAGAGAGATGATGCGAGAGTAGAGAGCAGAGAAGATATTATACACCACAATAAACATTAACACACACAAAATTTAAGGAAAATAGTAAAAAAACTGGTTTTTTTTTTTTTTTTAACACACAATAAATGAACATTCCAAAATGTAGGGATGTAGGGAAGAGTTAGGAAAAGAGCGTGTAAAAGTAATGAAATGGAAGAAATATATATTACCCATTCTGCATTCCACTAATATCCAGATTGTTGTTCTCATGCTTCAGTCCGTGGTGGAATGCAAGAATGAGGTGGGGGGGGGGGGGGGGGGGGGACTATTTCATCCATCCTTTTTTTCTGCCCTTCCCTACCATCTTGAAAATTTGATGATAAATTTTTTTGTAACTAGTTTCTGTTTATTTTTTTACATGTTATCATATTTGCCCGTTTGAAAAGTTTACGAAGTCTGCTGCGTAGATTGCAATCGCTCGGTCGGTCGGCTAGATTTTTTTTGGCGAGTTTAATTTTTCTACCCTTCCATCCTTCCCATGACATTTGAGACAGTGGTTGTTTTTTTCTGCCTTCAGGATTTGAGCAACATGTCGATGCATTATTCATCCTTGTGCGTTTCTTGGTTCCGTGAGTTAGAGAGAAAAAAAAAAAGAGAAAGAAGAAAAGAGACAGAAAGAAGAAAAGATGATTTGCAAATTTTTTGGATCCGGGTTTTTTTCAGTTCAGTAACGGACTGAAATGAGAGGGTACTTTGTCCCTTAAGTGTATAGAGCCTACTGTACATGTCCTTTTTGCTGGTTTTTTCCTTGGCTTAGGTATTTGCGGCTTAAATTTATGTAGAGGCAAAACATTTCCAACCACTCCATTACCACGTACAGAGAGAACCACACAAGTAAAAACCTCAGGCCCTATATATAAATTTTTTTTAACATAACAAAGACTGGTCAAGAGGGAAAAAAGTACAAAAAGCAGGTTAGTTCCCAGTCCCTTTAATAGGAAGACAGTAAGAGAATATAGAAGTGGGTGGCCTATATGCTACAACTAAAGTACGGAAATACCCCACACACACACACACACACACCACCACGCACGCACCCACGCACGCACGCACCCACGCACGCCGCACGCACGAAACGCACGCACGCACGCACGCACCACCACACACCCACACACACACACACACACACCACAACCCACACACACACCAAACACACACAACACACACACGGGGCCTTGTCCACACCCAACACCGTCATGGAACGTAGGTGGGTGTCGTTACCTGGGTAGTAATTAGGCGGGCTGTGTCCGTCACTCACTGCTGATCCCGCGCCGTAGGATCACCGTGGTGAAGAGGACTCCAAACATAACTCCATTACCAGGAGAGAGGAGGAGAGAGAGAGAGAGAGAGAGAGAGAGAGAGAAGAGAAGAGGAGAGAGAGAGAGAGAGAGAGATGAGAGAGAGAGAGAGAGGAGAGAGAGAGAGAGTTAATCAATGTTCATTTTTTTTTTTTTTTTTTTCTTTGCCTCTTCTCATTTTTTTTCTTATTTCCTTTCATTCATCCATCTTCAACATCTTTATTTCCTTTTCTCTTTCCTCTTTTTTTGTCCTGCATTCATCCCTCCATTTTTACTTTGTTGCTGTATATGCAATCATTATTAACTCAATTTTTTATATTTCCATCCTTCATCATTGTTTTATATTTTTTTCTTATTCCATTATATTTCAAATGCTAAGCTCCCTTCACCCTCTTCCTCTGTTCCTATTTCCTTTTCCTCGTCTAGTGTTCCTTGTCTACGCCTTTTATCCTCCTTCCTTCCTTTCTCTAATTCCTTCCATTTCCTTCTACTCACTCCCTACTCCTTCTCCCATTCATCTTTACTCGCTCTCTCGCTTCCTCACTCCTTCCCTTCTTCCTGTTCTCTCTCTCTCTCTCTCTCTCTCTCTCTCTCTCTCTCTCTTCTCTCTCTCTCTCTCTCTCTCTCTCTCTCCCCTCTCTTTAACCCTGGGGTGGCTCGGTTGGTAGAGCTGTGGGCTCGCGTGCAGCGTTCCTGCATTCGGTCAGCGGTTCGAACCCACCAGGTTCGTCCTGGCGTGGTGGCGCTTTGTATATATAGGCAATAACCTTGTCGTTGGTACTTGCAAAGGGTCTAGATAGGATCAAAGTATCTTATCTTCTCTCTCTCTCTCTCTCTCTCTTTCTTTCTCTCTCTCTCTCTCTTTCTCTCCTCTCTCTTCTCTCTCTCTCTCTCTCTCTCTCTCTCTCTCTCTCTCTCTTCTCTCCTCTCTTCTCTCTCTCTCTCCTCTCTCTCTCTCTCTCTCTCTCTCTCTCTCTCTCTCTCTCTCTCTCTCTCTCTCTCTCTCCCCATTGCGGTCCAAGGCTAATTCTGCCTAGTTTGTATTACACATTTTTTCCTTTGTGCTTTTGTTCGGTTATAATCTACGTAGCCTTTGCTTATTGCCACTGTCCCCTCTTCCTCCCCCCCCCCCTCTAACCCCCCGCCCCTCCAGCTTCCCTACAACCCCCCAACCCCCCCAACTCCCCTCTGACCGACCTTGTACCTGAAAAGATATAAGCGGTTGGTAGCAACAGTAAAAAAAAAAAAAAGTAACAGCAACAACAGCGGCGGTAGCAACAGCAAATGTAACAAAAGAAAAAGCAATAACTATCAACAAAAATTATTGTTCTTTTTTCTGTGTTTATTTTTGTATGTTTGTGTGTATCTGTGCCTTTATGTTTGCATGCTTGCTTGTCTCCATCTGTGTTTGCTTATCTGTATTTGAGTCCGTCTGTCTATCTCTTTGTCTTTCTGTATAGTGTGTGTGTGTGTGTGTGTATATGTGTGTGTGTGTTTTTTTTTATATGTGTTTTTCTGTCTGTCATCCCCTCTCTCCTCTCTCCTCTCTCTTTTCCTCTCTTCTCTCCCCTCTCTCTCTCTTCCTCTCTCCTCCTCTCTCTCTCTCTCTCTCTCTCTCTCTCTCTCTCTAAAATATAAGGCGAGGCATCTTTTTATTTGCATAATATTGCTACTTTATCATTTCTTTTCCTATTCTGAAAAATCTCCCGCCTTCCCTCTCTTTCCCCCCTTCCTCCCTCAGACCCATCCTTCTTCCCTCCCTCTCTCCCATCAACTACTCTTTTCCCCTTTCCTTATCCTCTTCATGCAAAGCCCAACACTCATCAGACTTTTTCCCTCCCCCCCCCTTTCCCTCCCTCCCTCCCTCCCCTTCCCTTTCCTCCCTCCATCCCTTTCCTTGCTTCAGGTTAAATTACTCCATTTTTCTTTTTTCTCTGGACTTTTTCCGCACCGCTTTGCGCTCAACATTTTCCTTGTATAATGTTTAAAAGCATTTTTATGTTCATACGTTTGTATATGTATTGCGGGTACATTTTCTTTACTTTACTTGCTTGCCTACACACACACACACACACACACCACACACACACACACACACACACACAACACACAACACACACACACACACAAAACACACACCAACAACACACACACCCACCTTCCATGGGTAGACAGCAATCAGCCAATTTGTTTATGGTAATGTTACTTTTACAATTTTTAGGGTACTCCGTAGTGTAGGGAAGCCACGCCGGTCACAACCGAGAAGTCCCGGGTTCGATCCCGGCGGAGCGGAAACAGATGGCGTTTCCTTAAAACCCAAGCCCCTGTCACCCAGCAGTGAATGGGTAACGGGTGTTAGCCGGGGTTGGACCTGGGTCTCCGGGTTTCTGGCTTCGGAAACTAAGCACTAAGGATGAATAATAAAAATGTTGATATGGAGACGGGGCCATACGAGCGCTGCTCAGGCCCTATAAAATACAACTAGATGAATACACACACACAAACAAAAAAATAGAAGAAAAAAACATCACGTCGCGCCTTCCTTTCTCTCCTTTCCTATCTTTAGTGATCAAAGTGTTGCTGTTGCTTCATATTTTTTATCTTTTTAATTTTGTTTATCTTTTTTTTCTTCCTTACACTTACGTAACGCCTAATCAGACCACACACTTTGCTAGGCTGTTGTGTTATAAGAGAAGTGTAAATCAGAGACGCTTTATGTTGTGCCCTCGCCTAGGGGTGATGGTGGTAGTGGTGGTGTTGGTTGTGGTTAGTGGAGGTGGTTGTGATGGTGGTAGTGGTGGTTGTGATGGTGGTGTTGGTGGTGGTGGTGGTGGTGGTGGTAGTGGAGGAGGGGGTTGGTGGAGTGTGGCTGTGGAGGTGAAGAAGTGTGGAGGAAAACAGGGTGTGGTCGTGCATTGAATGGGCGTGGTGATGTACTAGATGGAGAGGGTCATCACACAACACACACACACACACCACACAACAACACACACACACACACACAACACATACACACACACACACAAAACCCCACACCCCACACCCCCCACACGCACACACACCACACACACACACACACCCCACACGCACTTACATATGTAGACAGCAAACAGCCAATTTGTGTAATGGTAAAGCTACTTAATATTCATACGTAAGACTTTCTTTTTTTTTGTGTGTGGTTTGTGGTGTGTGGTTGTGTAGGGTTTTGGGGGTTGTTGTGTGGTGTGGGGTGTGTGGTGGTGTGTGTGTGGTGGTGTGTG